>SRMA01026616.1:27589-215089 GCA_007224835.1 Danionella cerebrum | reverse complement strand
CGTGAATTACATGAATCACAGGAAGACAAAGGAATTATAAATAAGTAGTAGTAAAACTAACCCACAAAAACAATGATAAAATATTATTAGTGTTGTTTTAAATACAAACGTTGATTTTAATGGGTTCAGCATCGTAGTGCAGTGGGAAGCACTGCTGTCTTTCACTTTGAAGGACACGGGTTCGAGGCCAGCCTTCCTGAATGGTGTTTGCATGTTCACGAATAGATTTCCTGCAGAGGCTCATGCTTCCTCCCACAGAAAAAATGCATCCTTCAAATGAATTGAAGACTCAGAGTAAAAGTTAAAGTGTGAAAATCTGCCTTTTAGATACTATTATGAACATCAATATTTCAATGCTAGCAAATCATCATTATATAAAAGCAATGTTTATTTTGTTTATAAGGAGGTCCTGGGGCACCATGAATTTTTTTCATGATGTTTCCACGAAAGTTTCAAAACATAAAACAAGTTAAATCAATTTTCTAAATCAAAATGACCTATTTTTTGCTTATTTTAAAGATTAAAAGGGCATTGGAGCCTCATGTGAATTTTAAATAAATGAATTGGGGCATTTAAAAAAAGGAAAGTATAACCTTTTCAGGTTATAATATGGATGTGGCTTGAATTTTCGAGTGAAATTATTAACCATTTTCTGGTCAAAAGATATTTTGGGTTTGGCACTGGGTTTGGTTCCTAAGGCATCCTGTCTCCATATACACCGCCATGTGTTTCAGCGAAAAAGGAGAAAGACATATTTCTACAAAAATTGCACTGTATTTTGTCATTTGTCTATTGTCTCATGTGTTTGTGAATGTGCAGCGAAGTTCACTGAACTCTGGTGTGCTATGGCCACATAGATAATCTGCCGAATCTACTACTTTAGCCTGTTTGTGGTCTGGCTAACCAACTGTTTTTGACTGTCTCTTTGACATTTTACTAGAATGCTAACGCTAGCTAGCCTTTTTTTCTGTTTCCTTCTTGAGTGCTGCCCAAATCATTACTACTGCAGCTACATTGCATCATCACATGATCCCCCTCTATTATTTTATTTTTATTTGAATGGACCTATAAATAAAACAGGTAGCTCAAGTTTCAATACACTGTTTTCACTTTCCTGTTATCCACCATCCTCGAGATAGGGAATCTGTCTCACTAACTCACTAATTAGACACCAATTGATTTATTTTAAAAGGTTTTTCACCTACATGTACTGTGTAATCCGCCCCCCAATTGGCCTTTTTCTATTTTAGGCTCTCCGAATGCAAATGCTCCGTTCCCCATAGAAACTTTGAGCTGGTAATGGATGTACATGCACACAAACTTACTTGTTCTCGTACTGCAAGCAAACACACACAAACCAGTCTCCAGAGGTCTCTTCAGCACTCACACACTCATCCATACGGGGGTCAGGTTAGTCAAGGTCATCCCTGTCCAAACAAATAGGCGCTATTCTTCCACCACACAGGCCTCTGAGCTTTCCACTGGCTGTGTGATTCCCACTGGGATTCAGAGAAAGAGGCCTGGAGAGAACTCAAGAAAGCTGGAGAGTAGCAAAGGAAAAATGAGGAGAGCAAACAGTGAAGAGAGTGCTAGAGATCTGGTAATCTGCTGTGGGTTAAGCAGAGTGTCTCTGTAAATGCCAGGGAGTGTGTTTTTGTCTTGGGTTGTAATAACTGTTTAAACTGTTATGTTCCCCACAACAGAAAGCTGCAGCAATCACAGCAACTCCTCCCTGACAAACAACATGTAATAGATGCAGTAAAGAACCCTTCGATGACACACAACTCTTAAAAGATGTGGAAATACACAGAATGAACACATAATGCAAGACCCGAAAAATGAACTTGGTAAACAGTGTTGTCTCTCACGTTTTCAAATCTGTATAAATGGGTCCAATGGGAAAGTTATGTTGGGGATCGCATTGGAGAATGATGTGGTCTACCGGAATCAAACTGCTGGCACTAAACGGGTTGAGAAATTGTGAGATTTGTGCTGTTAACTAGATTTGGGTTGATAAACACATCCTCACAGCAAAGCAACTCACATATGCCTTCCCCTTGGCTTTCCCTCTCAGCCCTTGAAACTGGAACAACCATACAAAACCATTTACCAAAGTCCCAGGAATGTATTGTAGGATTATCCAAGGTGTAGGGAAGTGATCATGGAGAGTCTGAAAGAGTGAACCGACACAACAGACGGGCAGGAGAGAACAACGGAGACATATCAAGATGGGGCTAGAATAGGATGCTAAAGGTCATGTGACAGAAGAAACGCAGATCACAAAGATGCAGAGTATGAAAACATGGAGAAACAGTGGGTTAAGGCAGAGAGGATGACTGTAACAAGCACAAGTACAGGAATATCATTAAAAAGATTTATTGGCAGCCATCTAAGTCCTTTGTTTTGAAGTTTCTTTTGAGTCCTGCCTTAAAATGCAGGCTCACACCCCTTCAACTTAGCCATTATAGTTAATTTGAAAAAGAATTGGGACACCTCTTCATCTCACGAGAATGTGCAAATTAGAGGTGAAGGTCCTCTGGGGTACAATAGATGAAAATATCTTCTAGACTCAACTCTACCCCAAACTATATCTAGATTATATCCCTCTTCTTTACTGTTGTCCCTGGGGGGTGAATGCCCTGACAGTCACATGGTACACGACCGAGCGATTGCCATCCTTAAACTGCAGCTGCCTGCACCTGGTGCCTGCTTGACATGTTTACCAAATAGAAGCTTACTCAGAACAAGTGCATCTTCTTGGAGGCTGCCATCGAGTGTGTGTGATGTCTCAGAGCCTCAGGCCACTTCTCTTAACCGTGGAGGCTGTAGAGCGCCTCCTGGAGTCTGCATGATCTTTTCAGCCTTCGAAAGAAATGTCAGTGTTTCTTCCCTGAGCAAATGACAGTAGCACTCTGTGTGTCTGGCAAAATATTTAAATACTGGGCTTTATGTCACAAACAATTGTTTAAAGTAATAATTATTTTCATTGTTCTATTCTTTGAAGTGCACTTAAAAGATCTCTGTTTAAAAAAAAATGGCATAAAATTGTAGTAATTTCTGGATCTTTGTTTGTTGACTGGAATTTTGGCTTTGAGTGTTCACATCTGTAATTGGCCAGTTTTATATATTTACAAAGTTCGATCAAACAAGGATTTTTTTTTAAATGGTGAAGTAATGGTGGCCAGCAACCACGTTTATCTACAGACTAACCAGAAATCAGAGGAAATTGAAGTTCCCATCGCAAGACAATAGGTGAGATCTGTTCTCAGAAACTGGAATATTAAGAGAACGTCCATTTAATTTAATATCCTGTTTCAAAAAGTGAAACTTGTTTTCACTACACACACATTGAAATATTCCAAGACTTTATTTGTTTATAAAAATTAGGATATCATAGCAAAGTTCAACATTTGAGTCAGCTAACCTGATGCCTGTGTGGGAGAGCATCGTTAACATGATTGAAAAAGAAGCTGGATGCTCACATAGCACAGCATCAGATGGTTAAAGTGGCTGGAAAGGGTGCACAAGTGAAAGGAATGAGTGCAGCTTTGATAACATTGTCAAGGGTGGTTCAGAAATCTGGGGGAGATTCAGAAGGAGTGGACTGAGGCGGGTATCAGAGCATCAAGAGCAAGCACATAAAGATATCTGCATGGCACAGAGTGGGGAAAACAAGAAACAAGGCAGGAAGGATCCATGCTTTCATGTTGTTGACACCAAATTCTGACCTGAGCATCTGAGCGTCTTTTACGGACCAATCGCAAAGGATCCCCATTTCCCGAAATACTCAGCATGTCTGTCACCAGCAACCATACCACATCACTTCAATCACATTTCTTCCCCAGCAGATCGTCTTCACCATGTCTACATGCCTAAATGCATTGAGTTGCTGCCGTGTGATTGGCGAATTAGAAGTTTGGGCTAAAGAGCAGTTAGACAGGAGTACCTAATAAAGTGACCCGTTATTGTACATCACATCTACTGTGATTTAACATATTACATATTTTAGCAAACAAAAAAACAAACTAATAAAACATGCAAGCCACTGGAATTAAAATTCTAACGTGCCAGTAGTCCTACATTTCAAATACACAGAGGAAGAGCATTTATGATGTCACATCCTGTCTGCCTTTTTGTGCCTGTAATTCAAACAGCCACAGTGTTCCCTTTGAGTGTCCGTTGTTTGAGAATCGGACTTCTGAGTGAAAAAAGAATCACTTCTTTTACAAACAACCGAAACCAGATTGATGTGTTTAATTTATAGCATTAAAGAACCAAGAGTGTCTCCCCTTTGCTCTACAGTAATGTCCCGTTCCTTCTCGTTTATTGCACACTTTCATCTCCTGCTGGTGCAGTGAATGACCTTAGCTCTGTTCTCATTTTAAGCCATATTCCGACATAATGAGAAGGTAAACTGCCCTGAACTCGCTGTTGTCGTTTGTCATGCCAACACGGCTCTCAAAGATACGAGACTGATCTCTTTTATGAAATCCTTTAGAACCTTGACCAAGGTCAGCTGTCTTGTGTATTTTGATTAGTATGCAAAGGTTTAAAGTTCACAATGCAGCACTGAGGTCATCATGTTCAGCCAACTCTAAAAGGAAGCTTTAAAAGTGAGGAGGAGGGAGGGAGGGAAAGAGACCCTGCTTTGTTAATCTAAATTGCAGTTTTGATGGTATTCCTGCACTCTCGAACCCCAAGCTGAGATTTATCTCTTTCTCTTATAATCAAGTATTTGTTTATAGTTCACACATTAAAACAATCATAATAATAATGCTTGATGAATAGCACTCCATGCAGATTTTTATTTGCTCATAAAAACTCAAGGGAAAAGTCATCGGTGGCTGCGGTGGAAGGTCATGGACGCAGGGTGAGGAACAGGAGACATCCGCTGCTTTGAATAGCTGATGAAAGTGTTGTTAAAATTTTAATAAACATCATAGTGGCTAATCAAATCAGGGTGAGTTACGCAGGTACCTCCCGTCTCATCTGCAAGCCGTGGCACGATGGTGTTTGACAGTTAACTCTGAGGACCTCTCCATCTGCGTAAAAGATTATTCTCGTTCACGTTAACTACAGGATCCATCCCGATCATGTCAGCCAAAGTTTATTAGACAGAATATTACTGGAGCAGGTTCAACCCAGCATCTTCTGTAGCACACAGGCAGCAAATACAATGTTTACACACTCCGACTGCTGATTTCTTGGATTTTTCAGAAACATGAATAAAAACACCACACATCCCAGTCATAGTTAGTGGTTGGCTGATGTCACAACTGTGTTTACTCCTTTAAAACCATAATGAAAACAGAAACTTCCCAAATGACTCTGACCAAAAGTTTACAGCTCTTAATATTTTCTATTCCCTTCTTGAACAGCCTGAAGTCTCTTGAGGTAGTTGTGGATGAGGTTCTTTATCTTCTCTGTTGGTAGAGCGACACATTATTCTCTGACTCTTGTATATTCTTGCATGAACGGCAGGTTTGAGTTCTCCCCAGAGTACTTCAGTGATATTGAGATCAGGAGACTGAGATCCACTCCACAACCTTCTCTTTGTTCTGGTGGAACCAATGACACTGGACTTGGCCTTGTGTCTTGGATCGCTGTGGTGTTGGAATGTTCTGTAACGTCTCAATGTCCCCCTCCAGGGGAACATGATGCATTCATCTTCCACTTTAGCTCAAACATCCCCAGAACATCAGTGACTCGCCTCTGTGCTTCACACCGTTCATCATAGGACTTGTTATCAGGCAAAAATCACTGTAAACTTATGAGCACAACTATAAATACCCCCACTCATTAGTGCATTAGTAAAGGAAAACAGGGAATTGTGATGAAAAAAGCAACCCTGTGTCCATAAATGCCTAAATAAACAAACATTTCTGTTGCGTTCTTACACGTGTCGCACATGTGCTTGATAAGATTGATCGGGACTGTCATCGGAACAAAGCTGAGAGATAATGCGATTGCCTTTTTCCTGTTGTGATGGGAGATCTGAAATAGTCTGTTCAAATGACAAGCTGCATCTCTTTGGTTCTTTGTCTCTGCTATTCATAACAATAAAATAAATAAATACGACTGTGTAGACTTTAAATTCATCAGATCCGTGAACATAGGGGTGTTTGTCAAACACACAAGCGCAAGCTCGATCAGAGCAACAAAAAGAGTGGATTTTTGACATTTAAATTCCAAACACCAAACAAAAGAGTGATGAAAGTGAAAAGATGGAGAGACTTGCCTAGTGTTGTCTTTGTTCGTGAGAGCAAAGCTGCAGTAAAATCTCACGGCTGTTCTGTGCTTTTTGTTTTACTGCAGAGTGATGATGTTTGATGGGCTTAAGAATTTGTTCTCATGATACAATCTTTCAGCAAAAAAGTTTAGCTAAAAGAAAGATTGAGGAATTTTTTTAAAAATGAAAGAAATCCAATTTTAAGTTCAAGAATGAGTAAAAATGGAAATAATGAAATGCAATTACAAAATAATAAAAACAAATATTGGTCTATTTCAGAAAGAGTGAGGGCCATGTGACCCTCTTCTTGTGATTGATGTGTGCCAACAGACAAAGAAAGCACAAGCTCTAATTATAATCGTTTATTTAAAGGTAAACAATTGTTTCTAGGAACAAATCACAACTGTTGAACACATAAAAAAAAACTTCACAGTGTAAAATCCCATACACCTTAAGAAAAGACTGATGGAGTTTGGAGGTGAGCAGTCTCTAGAAGTTTATTAAAGTACGAGCCCCGCAATTATTCTAAATTTTACAAGTAAAAACAACTGATTTCCAGTTGGTTTTGGAACTTTCTCCAATTGGCTCTTTTGTAGGTCATAGTCGCTTACATAAGTTTTCTAAATATCGACCAAGTCTTTCAAACACAGCCTGAAATAACTGTATAAAACGGCATAAAATTGAACTTTCCACGTTACCACTAGGTAGCGCTATGACTGACACTGCCAGCTGCTATATAGATTTGTTCAGACAGACTTTACCCATCTAGTAACATGCTTAACACACATGGCAGATTTGAACCCGGGTGGCTACTACCAACTTCCTGTAAAATGTTGAGGTGTGACTGCCGCATTACGCTCATAGTTAAAGAGTCAAAAAAGCTTCGCAATTTAACATCCCATCCCAGCCGCACCCACTTTTCATCCCCCAATCATATGTGAGCAAAATTTGATGATATTTTTAAAAAATATTGTTTATGACCACAAGACATTGTTCAAATGTTGTAATTTTTATTCAGGCTTGCAGATGTCACTAGCTGTGATCTTTGCAGTATGTTCGAGCCCAATATGTGGCAAGGGCATCTTCCATCACTGCTGGCATTTTGGAGCTTGTTTAATCTTTCATTGTGCTTACTGTGAAAAATGATGTTGTTTTAGACCCCTGTGGCTTTCACTCCGCAGACAAAACCATTGCGTTAGTGAAAAATGACAGAATAGCAGATTTTGTGTTCTGTTCCGTCAATAATCATTAGTTGTCACAATAAAGAGCTGGAAGAGCATTCGTTCCGTAATTAGCGCTCTTTACTGCTAATTAACCTGTTCACTTACACGACATGAGACACTTCTTTTAAACTAGTTGTTTCACAAGTAAACAAACGACGTATTTTACACTGCAGATAAAGCACATAAGGAACACTTGAACCAGCAGAAGACGGGAAGGGTTTGCTTGGGTCAAGCTGCCTCACTCTTCTAAGTAATTTATAATGTGCTTTACTCTGAGGCATTGCGCAATCTCATTATCATTAGAATTTTACATATTTAACAACAGTTTTTAATTAGATGGTGTTGTATTATTCATGCACATAATCTGAAGCTGCAGACGCTTTTAAAACACGAAAGAGCGGATGAAAAGAAAGAGGCCATTGAATTGGAGCAGATGTGTTTTCTTTTAGAAATCGAAAGGTTTACGCAAAGATCTTTAGCACAAGCCCCGAACTGACACTTCTCACCGGTAACCGCTCATGTGGTGTTACGTATCTTTCTGCTAAACTCTGTGTTTGTGTGCATCTGTGCGTGTTTGGCTCTTGTGTAAAGCGTGTGTGTATGTGTGCACGCCGGGGCTATGGCTCCTTGATGTATTATTAAAACTGGAAATGCACTCATGGGACGGCATCTAGTTATGTGCTTTCCTTTAGTGAATAAACCAAGCGTTGTTTTCATCTTTCCTGGTGATTGTTAATGGCTTGCCTGATGAGGGAGGTGTGTGTGTGTGTGTGTGTGTGAAGTCATCTAGGTCTCTTATTAAAGAGGCCAAATAGCCAGGATGCTGATTTTTTGTTTTGGCTTTTCAATTAGTCATTTTACAGAGCACATCTGTCGCTGGCACAGAAGCAGTCAGGGAGCGCGCTCATTACAAAACACAGAGGTAAAGAGAGAAAGAGAGAGAGAGAGAGAGAAAGAAATTCTCACTGAAAGCGTTTCCTGTGAAATGCAAATTGTGCATGAAATAAAATGGTTTCAGAAAAGTGATCCTTCACTTAAGCCCATGCAGAAAATCAGTTTAGAGCTGTTCATTAATTATCTCGGCTTGTAAAAGCTAACGTAATGCTATTTGTCTTTCGCTTCAGACAAAACCTTCTAAATGTGTCTCCTCATAGACCGCACGAGCTACAGTCACCAAACTCTGCTAAGATATCCAAACTGACGTCGGTTGCTCTATCTTTTCAGACTGGAACCACTACAAGAAATCGATGGGAATCCTGGGCAAATTTCCATTGACTTAACAAGGGGTCAAAAAGAGAAACTAATAAAAACAGACAAAACTTATGGAGGTTATCAGTCTGTCGAGGGTTAAACATATACCAGGCAACAGAAATGTCTTCAGAAAGGATGTTTGTTAATATTAATCATAAGAACAACTTAAATGTTTTATGACATCACTGAAAATCTCCTACCAAAAAAATCATAGCAACCAATTTGCCTCATCTCCATCTCAGCGCAGCAAAGTCGAAGAGATAATAAATAATGCTTTTAAACTGCAATTTTACAAAGTTCATGTACAAACTTTAGTCATCTAGTGACTTATTTAAGAACACATAATAGGTTTTAAAATAACACATTTACGGTGTAAAATTTGTGCTGTATTTGTCAATAATTTCTTAAGTCGTTCAAATCAATTCTTTTTACAAATGAACATTTTCTAAAACTACAATATTAGTATTTATTGTATTTCTCTTACAGAAAAAGCTAATTGGCGAAGAATAATTTTAGTTTTTTTTTTTTTTTTAAACTTACTTCACTTTCACTTTTCTAAGAACAGAACAACTGAGTCCTAAAAAGGGAAACTAAGAGTGTTTGATATTTGGACGCATACCAACTCATGAAACAACAAAAATAAAACTCTAGCACAAGTGACAATCAAAGTTTGCTTTTTACCAAACCTCAATTTTTCCACAGTTTACTTTTCAAAATACGAGGCAGAATTCTGTGCAGATCATGGTAACACGAAGAGGACACAGCTTCTCTGCATTACGACCAATATTTGTTTAGTTTTGTGTTTATGTTTTAGATTTTTTCTGACAAAATCACTTCCTGTGACATCACTTCCTCTACATCATGACCTATCCTGTTCCTATTGGTTCCGGTTCATAGTCCCACCCTCTCATCCAGCACTATAAGAACCCCACTATTCTTGTCTTGAATTCATTGTTTGAGTTCTGCTTCACTTTCGTGTGTTGTTGGTATATTGCTTTGTTTATAGACTTTGATCTTTGCTCAGCACATTTGCATTTGGATGATGGATATAAAGCAGTAAATAACTATTTTTGAGAGACTGGAAGTCTATAAACGTTATAAAAAGCCCTTTCTCTCAGAGTACAAGAGTCAAACTCCTCGAATATTTCATGCACTGATCGTTCAAAACTTTTCACTGCATTTTCTATTACTTTACAATTAAAAATGTTTTTTTGTTGTTGTTTTTTTGTTTTGTTTTGTTTTTAACACAACCCCGGCTGCTTTTAACATTTTTTTTTTTACAAATAAATGTTTATTACATTACACAATAATTCCATAACAAACCTAAAATTGAACAAATATACATTTCAAATTATTCAATTGTCTTTTTTGCAGAGACTTCTAAGGGTTAAATAAAGCACCAATTGGAGTGTTCCAATTTTATTTGATGTGATAAAAAAAAAAACAGCCATCCATTTTCCAACCCACCATCCACCCATCCATCCATGTCAGGGTCACAGGAAAGACAGGGTACACCCTGGACAGGTCACCAGTGCATGTCAGGTACACATTCACCCCTAAAGGGGATTTTGTGTAAAAAAATAACCCTAAGCATGTTTTTAGACTATGGGAGGAAGTCAGAGTACTTGGAGGAAATGAACAAAAGCACAGCAACATGTAAATTACGAATTCTTTGAAATAAATAAATGAATGAATTAAATGCTCATTAATTCACACACATACATATATATTTAATAGAATACAAGCTAGACGAACATGTTGACTTGAATCAACATTTTGATAACCTCAGGCAGTTTCACCAGAACATCCCAAGGTTGCCATTAGAAAAACAACTGCATTAGGCTAAGTGATGAAAAAGATTTAAAGAAGAGAGAGAGAGAGAGAGAGAGAGAGAACAGTACTTTACGCTGAGAGCCTTGGTACTTCTCCAGTCAGCAGTTCCCTGCGAGGGGTTTGTGACGTCCAATAGCTCAGTCGCTCCAGCACAAAGTGTCATGCTTCTCAGAGAAGGGCGAATAGAGTGCCATGCAAACACCAGCACGGCTTTGATGATTGAAGTTCAGGGGAGGTTCAGCGAGCAGCGACGCTTCTGCCTGATCCAAAGCAGGCCTCCCCGGGGATGTTAATAAAACATTTTGCTCATTGTGGAAAGTAATGACCAACAATGTAAACTTGTGGCTCGACAACAGATGTTGGCATGCTTAGTGGAAACAAGGTGCTGTAAAATTAATTTGCTCTAAATAATTTACTGCATGCATTACGCGCTCAAGGAAGTAGACAAGGATGATTGGTGGATGCTCAAGACAATGAGGAACGCACACGGAGCCAGAGAAACTATTCAGCTAAATCAGTTGAGGTCTGTTAGGAAAACAGGCAAAGAGAATGATCAAATATGCTGTGAAAAACATCACACGGTCACACAAATGCCGACAGAGGAGCCGCTGTGATTTATATTTAATTGGCTTTATTATTTAATAGTGTCACTTCAAAGCGAGCAGCGGGGAACACGCTGAAGATGTTTCCCAAATTAAATTAAATCAAATTAATAACTGACAAACATGCAAGTGATTTGGGTGCAAAACATGCTAGTGTTTGTTGTCTGCCGACCCCCCCCCCACCTCCCCCTTCCACACTTGTGAAGGGAAGAAAAAAGTGTGACACTGAGCTTCTTGATGAGTTTCTGTGTATTAAACGTAAAATTCCAAAAGCACACAATTTGTTGTGGCAGAAAGGGAGCCGCGCTTAGCGTTAGCGGATATATTTAGCATCCATTTCACAAGACATGACAAATTACACCTGACCTTTATTATACATGCTTACAAACCGACATGGCCCTTTGCCGTGTTTTCTTGTTCAGTGACAATGTTTCCCTGTGAGTCTGACGTCAGCATCACCGCTGCCAGGTCAGTTACCTCAGCAGGGCTACGGTAACACTTCAAGTGAGGAGCAGCATTTGCCCTGGATATCCTTCTCTGTTCCTCTCACCTCTCGCAAATAAATATCCCGAAACAGCACGTACTGTAGCAACACCGCCACATGGCCGAAAAATAACATGAGATATAAATACATTTCCTCTCTCTCAGGGAGAGTGTATGGTGTGAGGGTGAGAGAGAAACGGAGGCAGAGGGGTGTTGATGCTCGTGGTAGAAAGGTTAGCTCTGTATTGTGTACTGACCTGGAGAAAAGCTCAGGCAAGTGTGAAGTGTGTGCTGCAGGAAGGAGAATCACTCTTTAACCCAAACACATGATGGATTGTGACACTTAACATCAGGGCATCCTGACAGCAGCTGTGTGCATGTGTGAGGGAGTTCTGGTTTAACTCACTTTCTGCGTCTGTGAGGACCGCAAAAATGAATAATAATAAAAGCTATAATGATCTCAAAGGGTTAAAAGGTAAATATTGATGAAGATTATAACTGCATTTCTTTTAAAACGAGCCAACTAAAGCTTCAGATGCACATCTGAATTAATCTGTAATAATTATAAAAATTGTTGTAAATTGAAATGTTGCAGTTATCTGACCATTTTTTTAAAATATTTATTGATATAAAACGTATCTCTTTTAATTACAGTAAAAATGAGGTCTAAATATATACATCCTTGTTATATCCTTCACTGTTGCTGAGATCATCTCTTTGAAAGCTAGAGCGAATTCTAATTATATGGTGGAAGTTTGACATTGGCTTATAAAAAACTTTGACATTGGCTTATAAAAGTTCTATTTAAAAGTATTTTATTACCAAAATGGAATGGTAAGGCATAATTTTTGGTTGCTATGGAGGAGTCAGTGACAATATTAGTAATTTAAACCAACCCCCTTGTCTCTATGATTTTGCCAAAATGGTTGCTATGGTAAAGTCAGGTTGCTGTGGAGAGCTCAGTGACATAATATAATGGTACCTTCTATAAGATGTAAATTTGGAGCCATTAGAGCTGTTATCAAATGTTTTAAGTTGTTACTATGATTAGCATTAACAAACCGTTGCTCGTCTTGAAGAGAAGATGTTTTGTAGCCATTTCCGTTATATTTCCAATGGCCATTAGAAGTCATTGGTAGATATTTAAATACTTTTGCTCAGTTGCTGGTATGTTCTTGCACAGACTTGCACAGTTCTTGCCTAACCCTAAACCTAAACAGATGGGGTTTTTTTCCAAGTTTCTATATGAGGTTCTACGTTTCAGTTACAAAGTGTCACCCCATGATAAATACATGGAAAAAGTCCCAGCATTCTTTTAGTAGTACCAGTCTGAAAAGATATAGCAAGATATAACAAAATTGGGGGCTGTAGCTCGAGTGGTCCAGCAGGAAATGTGTTTAGAATTTTTTTTGTCAAAAGATGGATGACAATATGTTGGCTTTGACGAGCCAACTTAATTAAATCTTTATGAGTTTCCCAAATGTAAATGAAAAAAAAAAAACACGTTGATTTTGTAAATAATACAATTTCAATGAGCTACCATGACTAGAGTAGAAACTTGTTCCACTTTCCTTTTGTTTGTGGAGAAAACATTAGCATTGCAAATACATGTGGAAGATCATGTGGAAACACCTATTTTCACAGGGCAAACACAAACATCGGACCCGGCATCAGTCCGTCAGCACACAGTGACAGCTCTCTGTCAGATCGCCTTAAAAGAGAAAAACACATGGCCATATGCTTCGGGTTGAACTGGAGGATGTCCTCAATCTGAACGACACCAAACTTTCAAACTCAATTGTGGTTAACCACAAGTATTTAGCCAACACTTCACCAACAGCCTCTAGCATACAAAAAAAAAAAAAACGATTCTGAGGCTGGACCCGTGCTGGCATCTCCATGCATCTACCATAGGGAAAGAACTGTTAGAGAGCCTTTCTAGTGAAACAACCTGAGACACCACAGCACTACTTCAAATAAAAAAACCACTGCAAAAGAATAACATCAATAAAACTTGTAACAAAAATGCACATTGACCGTATTTAACATGGAGGAAGTGTCAGTGATGTCACCCACTGGTTTCTGGGTAAGTGAAATGAGTCTCAAAGTGGGCATCGCCAATCATCGCCTTCATGATTATGCGTCACTTCTCGGTAATTGAAAAATACCATGGTATAAGACGTTCGGCGTAGAAACCACACACACAAGACGGTCTAAAAACCACACAGACAAAAAAATAAATAAACAACCATCAGTAAAATCGAGTAGCAAAGTTCTTCAGATGTTGTGACATGATTGGCTGAAAGAACTGTCAATCATCTGCCCATCAAGAAACCCTGTCCTTTAATTATGCACAACTTAATTAAGGAGTAATCAATCTTAAACCAAAGAATTAAAAAAATAAGAATCATACCCACATGAGTGTTCATGAAGGTCAAATCTAGAGATTTAAATCAACAAAACTAGTCGATCCGGGGGTGGAAAATTAGAGATTTTACGATTTGACGAAATTGATTTTTTGTCACCCCTATTTAAAATCAATCTATGGATAACCAAGAAAGTGTTAAAAAAAAACACTATGAATTTGATCATAATAATAGTATTAAAAATAGTAGCACTGTAATGTTATTAAATTTTACATTGTTGTCTAATTGTTATTTTGTTTTAAATTAAATTACTACACAACTACAATGTTTCAATGTTCTTTTAATGTTCGTGAATCTAACGGGGTCACGAAACCTACACGTGTGCCGCAGGGGTAGGAATTTCAGTTCCGTCACTTCCTACTAGACTCAAAGAGGGAAAGCAGGAGGTTGCCCCTCCGGTGTGCAATAATAGGCCACCGTTCCCCATGATGGAACTAGGGGTCGCTAGTGAGCTTGTTTACATGCTAGAGCTTTTGGCCGAAGAAGAACACATCCAAAAACTATGGTGGCCCTCTGGCTCTCCTCTCTCATGAACAGAATGATTATAGACACTATTAGTATGCAAACACAACACTTTACAAATACAAAAATACAGCAAATCAAAAGTTCTGCTGCAAATCAAAAACACAATTTTTTTTTTATGTAGTGTTTTATTTGTATTGATTTGTAGAAGCCGTTGTGAATGGGCCACCAGAGCCCCCCAAAAAATGTGTTGCTAAAGTGATAAATGCACAAATGACCTGATCTCAAATTTTACCGTCAGCGTTTTAATCTAAGTCATGTTTTATAACGCTCACTAAACAATGTCTTTTTTTATATTGCGGGATGAGCCATACATTTTTTTTTATTTACCTCATAAATTTCCCTCTAAGTAACTTTGCCTTCCCCCCTCAAGAAATCATTTGATCAAAAGACTTCAGATCTTGTGTGGTGACGAAACCATTAGACATAGAGTGACAGCTGCACGCTGTCAGATCTTCCTCAGTGGTTCCACCACGGCTAGCTTGACTCACTGAGTGAACAACAAGATAAATGAGTCTCTCCCAGAGGAATATGGGTAAAGAAATGTAGATGTTTTAGTTGAAGCCAGTCTTTGCTTTTGTGTCTGTTTTGGTCAACGTCTTCCCTCATGTTCAACATGACTGTGATTTCCAGCCTGGCTCTAGAGGCCAGATAGCAAACCATGGCCGTTAAACAGCTTTGGCTGATCAAGCACACTTGTTTGCCTGTACTTAGCAGCTCATCACAGCTGCTCTCCCTCCACGTGTAACAGGAGAAGCCCTCATCCATCATAAAGAACATTCTTTCTTCTTCTCTCTTTGTTTCATTCTCTTTTTTGTTCAAGTGCCGTCATGAGAGAGAGTGTCAACAAACAGTCTCAGGGTCGTGGCAGAGGGTAATGGCATGTCTTTCCTTCCTCGCCTTTGGTCGTATTCTCCACTTTCAGCTGCCCACTCCCAGTCCTTCGCTGTTAACCACAAGTCATTGTTTTCTTCGCCTTTTAAATTATTACTAACAATTTTCATTAAGTAAGTTGTTACTATGATTAAAATAATCAAATCCACATTTATTAATATGTTTTCCTAAATATATTTTTGTTGCCATTTCCTATTTAGTTTCAATGACTGTTAAAAGTACTTATATCACTTTTACACAGAGATTGGTATGTTCTTGCAGAGACTGGTAGTTCAGTGGTTCCAGTCTGAAAAGATATAGAAACCTGGCAGAGTTTGAGCTTGAGCACTCTAAGAGTTTTTGTACGAAGCAAAAGACAAATAACAATATGTCTGCAAGCCAACGTAATGATAATATGGTTCAAGTTTGTCCATATATACATAGCTGGCTAGATTAATTACAAACAAACCTTAGTCACTTCTGAAATAAACAAACAAACAATTGACTGCCGTAAAACTAAAGCCCAGTGTTCAAACCTCAGTGTGTAGTCCACAGTTCATCTCTCACTCTCACACACGCACATATTTCAGACCCAACACATTCTCAGTAACATAGAGTTCTCAAACATCCAGTGTTACAAGATACCGGATAACAAAAAAGGTATTTAAAAAAAGAGAGAGAGAAAAAGAAAAAAATGACAGAGATAGAAAACCACACCAAATTGTGGGTGACAGCACAAGCCATTTTTGGGGGGTGGTTGTGAGTGTGAGCCTATTAAAGATGTGAGGCTGGCATCCATCTTCATTGGAAACATCTGTGCAAAGGAATGTTCTTCTCTGGTAAAACATTCCAAATACTGTCCTGGAGCCCGAGAGTTTGGTGTTACTCTAATTTAAGCAGCATGTTGGAGAGAGCTCCTCAGGCTTTGATCACATGAGGATCGCTCACTACAAATTGAACAAACCCCAAGCTGAAGTCCTGGAGGATCACAAGCGTGGAGATTTGGTGAATTAAATGCTCAGTTGAACACAGTCTGCACATGAAAAGAAAAGTTGCTGTGACGAATTAGCTTGTGGAGCTTTTACCTATAGCCAACAGGTTCACTATTTATTATTACTTTTAAACTTAATCCATGTCTGGGCAGGAGTTCAGTATAGAGGACTCACCAGGGGAGGTTGGGGGATGAAACTTGCAAATCACCTGTCTGCCTAAACCAAACGTACTGGTCTAAAGCCACTGAGTATCAGAGTAAAGCCACAGTGAAGCTCTTTTTCCTGTTGTTTCAGATTTCCACTTTACATCCTGGATATGCATCATACATGCAACGGTAAATTTCAGTTTTTCTTTGTGCACGAGAAAATGTTGATGCAATAATGCTTCATTCCTGAAGATGGCGTATAGAGTACAACAGATGCAGGAGACAGGAAAGAAGAAGACGACGACAGAAAAGAAATCAAAGAATAAAATATAAAAATGAAAGGTGTAGAGCATTTTTTTTTCAAATGGTGACTGATCACAGGGAGATGTTTGACAAAAAATGGATTGGTGGCACGCTGTTTCTTTCCTAGCTCCTGTCTGAAGTCGCTATGAAAATGTGGCATGAGTGCCTACTCATGTAATTAAAAGAACCAGTTTTCATTGGTCGTTTTTTATTGGCAACATGTTTTCGGTGAGCAACTGATGTTGGGCGCCCATGGTTTTCATCAAGGTGTGGATCAAAAATTTTATCGGTGTGTAGAGGCCTTAACTGAACTCTTACCTAAAGGCCACTTTACCGCTGTCAAAAATTCCTTCAAATAAAATCAGAGCTCAAGATGGGTAGTAGCCACAACTTCCAACACTTTTTATTAAAAATGCAGACTGGGCGTACACTGTTCAATTTTTACCCATTTTCAGTTGTGAGACTATTTCAGAGACTACAGAAGTCTCTATGACTAAAGATCATAGTCATAAGAAGTGCACACAGAGGAGGTTCCAGCTGAAGTTCTTCAGGGGTTTTTTTTGGTTACGTTTTACATACTCTCTGGAAAGTAAAGTTTTTATTTGCTTTTTAAAAAATGTGAGAGACCCTGCGTTCCGGATTGGAATGGGAAGAGTTCTGGTGAAGGAATTTCTGCTTCTCTGAGATGGACCCACCAAACACAGTTCTATTCCTGAATACTGGCATATGGACGGGATGTAGGAATGCAAGAGTTTGTGAAGGTACGATGGTGCTGACCCCGTGACTGGTCTGAACACAAGCATCAATGTTTTGAATTTGACACTGGCTGCAACAGGGAGCTGTGGAGACAGATGAAGAGAGGCCTGATATGGCCCTGTCTAGTAACCAGGAAAAAAAAGCATTGCAGAAATCCAGTCTTGATCTGACCAGTGCTTGGAAGATTTATGACCATTATTTGTTGTGCAGTGTCCATGAGGTCAAGAGAAGTAAACCCTCACGACCAGCTTATGATCAGCAGTTATAGAGTTGTAAGTAAATCAATGCTGTCTGAAAATATCTAGAGGTTATTGCACTGTTGAAGCAAGACTCCTCTCAAACTTCTATTTTTTTCTCACTAAATCTTTAAAGAGGCAGTGGTATTTTGGGTGAGTTTAAACAAAAAATAGAAAGAAATAAATAATCTCAAATCAGCATTAAAAATCTAGACATTATCAGTAAAGATCAACTTACATCAGCGGAGTTCAAACCCAGTACACCTGGTAGTTACAGAAAGAATCTTAAAATAAATATATTGCTGTACGTTATTATTTTAATAGATTGATATCAAAAGTGTACAAATGCAGAGTGGCTGCACACAGTCAGAGATGCAGCACATTTTTATGACCAGACTAGCAGCAGTAAACAAATGCTAATGTGAACTGTCAGCTAAGCTTTTGCAAATACTATGTCTTTACTTTAATTACGTCTCAGTGATGGTCATGCTAACTCTCACAGGAAGCCGGTTTAATTGAGGCCTTGGACAAGTGAGCTGCTGTTTACTGAACATAAAATGTCTCCTCGAGACATGTGGACCAAGTGTGTTGGTGTTTAAACACACACTGCGCTGTCAGCCACATTGAAAAACACTGAGTGGATGGTAATTGAATGAACATAAAGTAAAGACAAAAAGATGAGCTGGGAGTGCAACGTTTATGACGAGGTACATACACAGGGTACAGTTTTCACTGTTGATACAAAACCCAAGACCAAACGGCCAAACTGAGGAATCTCGAAATGGCTATGACCCTCAAGACAATACCCATCCACATTGCATTTTTAATGCTTCAACAATTTTTTTTTCACAGCAGCTCAGTCATGAATTAAGATTGATTTGTGGATTTCTGTGATGGACAGAGCTTCTCAGTGCATCACAGAAATGTGCATTTGCTAATTACAACCAAACCAAGTAATTTTTTTCTCATCATGTAAACTGATTCTGAAAAAAAAAATTGTATCCCGAGAAGCAAGGATAGCCTAATACAAACAAAATAAAATCACGATGAACCTTTCTAAATACCTCCCAGTCGATCACAAAGTTCTCTTTCCACTCAAATTTGTGTTTTCTTAACCCTCTTCCTCTCAGTGTTTTTGTTTGTCAGCTACTGAACGCCTTTTAGAGCCTTTAAGCATAAGAGAATTTGGCATCTTTATTTTCAGTCCAACCGTGACCCAAATATCATTAAAATTTTTTTGGATAGGACAACCACAGATGACTGCATCTCTGAATCACATTTTTTCATAGAAAACACATTCCATTCCAAGTAAAAAAAAAAAAAAAAACACAGTCACTCACACACACACACCTCTTAAATCTGCAAGTGCTCATTTGGAAACATTAATTAGCCGATGTGACAAGCACAGATTTGTTGTCTTGTCTTACAATTCCTAACAGCAAAATCAATCACTTGCTCTGACTTTGCCTTAAGGGACTAAAGAGTAATTGACATTTCTCTAAAAGTTGACAAACATTCTCATCAACTAGTCTTATTATTCTCTCTCTCATCAATTTCTGCTATAAAAAAATGCCCATTGCACACAGCATATATAGATACAAGTCTAGACACAAGCCTTGTTGTTATATCTAAGGTTCCTTATACCCAGAGTTTTAAAACACACTAAACACATTTCGTTACAATGATCTGGGGGCTGTTGTGAAGCCAGGTCTTTGAGTTCTGCCCTCTAATGGGTTTGTGTTGACATATAAGTGGAATTCTTGCGAAGATGCTGGGATGCTGAGATTGGGCATTGGACTTTTATCAATGTGCCTATCTGGGCTAGACTGCAGGGTTCAGTTTCACCATGAGCTTCTCATGTGGATTAGCCAGCAGGCCATGCAGAACATTTGAGAATGCTCCAGACGGAGAGGGGGTGCGAGACATTACCAGGACATTTGACCTTGGGGAAAATACAGGACTGGTAAACTAGACAGGTCATTACATTAATCTGCAGCTGCACGGCATTGTGGGAGTTTGTTTCTGAAACAATAATGAAGGAATATGATCACAGATGTTTGTGGTTTACTGATACACAGCTGGATTACCGTTTTCTGATGCTGAAACTGCAAACATAGTCACTAATGTGATCTACTATAAAGAGCTTAATGTGACCTCTCAATTCTCCTTCAAAATTGCCAAGGGTCGAGTTTGCTACCTGCACACTTTGTGTCATTAATGTAAAACTCTTTCAAATACATTGGCTGTAAATGATCATAGTTCTGTTGTTAGCTGAAAAACTGAAGGGTACAATAACAGCTACACACAAACCTTCACAGACACACTTCTACATCTTTTCAAGCCTCCACCCAGTCACTACAGGCTGTCATTTCAATCACGCAAGGGTCAGGGGTCAGTGAGGTCAAATACCTGACCCCTTCTGTCAGAGTAATGGGCTATGGTCAGTGTCTTGTGCCTAAAATTGATCCTCAAACATACTTTTAAATGAGAGAAACATTTTAGTGTATGTAAGAAAAATGCTAAAACATTAACAATAATTCAACAGAAATGTTTACTTGCAAATAAAATAAAATTACTTTCTATTTCTCAGCTTCTAGTCTGTGGAATTCTCTGCCAGTGAACCATTCTTCCAGATGTTCATAGTTGATTTTCAGCCATTTTCAGATCTTCATACGTGTTTTCTCTTATAAGCAGTAGTGGTGTGAGTAGTAGTAAGAGTATGATAGAAGTAGTAGCTGTTGGAAGAGCTGTAGAAGCAATAGTTTGAAATTTAGTATTAGCAGCAGCAATAGCAGGACTAGTAGGAGGAGGGGGATTACTAATCTAGTTTCAGCTGTGATAATACTAGTTGGAGTAGTAGTTGCAGTATTACTATAGTAGTATTAGTAGTAGGTGCATCAAAGTATTCAGAGAAGGACTATTCGTAGCATCTGATGTAGTGGTACTAGCAGCGGAAGTATTAATAGTAGAATTAAAATAAGAAATAATAGATGCATTAGTAACAATATATGTACAATTAGGAGTATGCTCTTAGAATTAGGGAATTGTACGCGGTTGAGTATTTACCTTGAGAGCAGTAGTAATTGAAGTGCAGTAGTAGCAATTTATTTACTATAAAGTATAATATTAGTAGTGGCTATTGTAGGGGGTTGAGTATTCGCCATACGAGTAGTAGTAACAGCAGCCGAACCACTTACAGCACTAGCAGACTAGTAATATATTTACTATTAAGAGTATAATATTAGTTGTGGGAGTTGTAAGGGATTAAGCATTCACCTCAAGAGTAGTAGTGGTGGCAGCTGAACTAGTAATGTTAGTTGTAGTAGTAGTAGCAGTATGCCAGTAGTATTAGTGGTTGTAATAATAGCAGTAGTGATTGTAGCGCAGTAATAGCGATTTATTCAATATTAGGAATGTAATATTAGTAGTGGGAGTTGTAGGGGGTTGAGCTTTAATCTAAAGAGTAGTAGTAGTAGCAGGACACGAGCTAGTAATGGCACTAGTACTAGTAGTATTTGGAGTAGTAATATTTGAAGCAGTAGTAGTGGTGGTGATGGTGGTCCTGGTGGCAGCAGTAGTAGTTGTACAGTCACATAAGAGGAGGAGGAAGTTGTCGTAGTAGTAGTAGCATCAGCCGATAAAATGAATATTATGTTTTTATTTTGATCATGCTAATCTCGTTCTGCTGTTTCTTATCCAGGACACGTAAGAGGAACACTGTGACTAGTTTATTTACTCACGTTAACAAGCTAATCTGCAAGTCGGTAGCAATTTTTACAGCTCTGTTCTCACAGCCCCGGGAGCAGTAAAGCGCTCAGGTAAAAGACAGAGTGATTTGTTTTTAATGAAGAACAGAGACGGGGGACAGTATCCTGGGGATCCCTAATGAAAGGCTACACCGCACTTTGAAGAGTTTTACGGCGTGCACAGCTTTAAGTAAATCCAAACTAAATACTTATTATTTGAAAAGGTATTAAAAGGGCAGACTGTGTAATGTGAAGGGGTCTGGTGGTGATTAGCGAACAGGACGGGAATCACGGTCAGGAATTTCATCTGAAAGCCCCGGCTCTCTTGGAATTCCCTCACCTGTTGGGCTCAATCTCCAAGCACTGTTTAAACTCAACGAAACTAAATCATTCCACATCTACAAGCGTTGCCACTGCTGTAAAATCAAGAGCATACACGGGATATCTGCTGTACACCACTAAATATGTCGTTAAGGAGGTGTTTAACTAGTTCAAAGAGTTCAAAGGGCTTCTAGCTTTTGGAAATCCACATTCCTCATGTTCAGCTGTGTGGGTTTGGCCTTGAGAAGGATCAGCTCTGACTAAGAGCTGTTGACCTCTGCTGATGGAGGCCTGAAATACCTTTGTCTATCAAGCCAGGAAGATCTTAACATGAACAGGAAGAGATTGACATATCCTGCCTGACTGCTGATACAGCTTCTGTGATTCATGAGAATGTCTGACATTCATCAAGCCACCGAGACGTAATCCAGGGAGGAGAATCTTTCTGATTAAATATACAGGGCTCAGCATAAATGAGTACGCACCCTTTAAAAAGTATGTATTATTTAAAAATGTAGATTATTGAACACTTATTTAACTCCATAACTTCAAATTTGTTGAAGGAAAATTTACATCTAGTATATTTTATGAGCACATTCATATTTAAGGACAGAACCAAGTCTTCTAGGCGTGGAACTAACAAGTTGATATCATTTTTTTTTCCATTCTTCAAGATGAACCTCTTTTAGAGCTGGATGCAGGATGGAGAGCAATGCTTCAGAATTCCCCGCAGGTGTTCGATCGTGTTCAGATCAGGAGACACTTGGCCGTTCAATCGCCTTCACCTTGTTCTTCTTCAGAAATTCAGCAGTAGCTTTAGATTCGGATCATAGTCGTGTTGGAAAAGTGCACGGAGTGATGGAGCATCTTCTCCTTCAGTGTAGAGCAGAACATTGTTGAGTTCATCGATGAAATGCAGCTCCACTGAGACACCAGCAGAACTCCTGCAGCCCCAGACACTGCCACCACCATGTTTCACTCTAGGTACCAGGCAATTTTCTTTGAAATCCACATCTTCATGAAGGCATACAGTTTTAAAACCATTCGTAAAAACAGTGATCTTTGTTGAATCACTCCAAAGTAAAGCCTCCCAGGAGTCTGAGCAAATTCTAGACACGCTTTATGAATACTGTTCCTCTGCAGTGCGAACTCCAGGCTATCACTGGAAACGCTCCAGTTTGGCTTCTACTGCTTTAGCTTACTGCAGTGAACTTACAGGTGATTTTCTTCAAACCTCAACAGAGGATTCCCCTGTCCAGATGTTATCTTCCGTGGACGGCCTGGATGTCTCTGTGAGATGGTTGCATCTCAATCTTAATTTTTTGGTTCACTTTTGCTACAGACTTTTCACTGATATGCAAAGCCTTGCTGATCTTTTTGTAGCCCTCACCTTTTTGTATTGAGAAATTATTTCTTTTTTTTTAGATTTTGTAACATTTTTCTTCCATGGGGAGCCATTTTTGAGAGGATTAAATGGGAGGGGCTTTTCTTTGTTGAGTAAGGGTCTGCTGGACACCTCTTGAATGAATCATTAGAATTTCACTTGCTCTGAACTTATCTCAGAAGATGAATACAACCATTTATGAAGCATTCTTTGAGAGAGAGAGAGAGAGAGAGAGAGAGCAAATTCTATAGAGTTTGTTGTAGCTATGTGCATGAGTGAAAGGAATGTATTCAGCCTTGAAAGAATTGAAAGCAGCAGCTCACCTGTCATCTGATCAAAGGCCAGGAAACACTAATACGGGCGTTTATATTTGCATGGCTTTCTAAAAACAAAAAAACATGTGGCGAAGAGTAAAATATATCCTTGTCTCTGTCTCTGGAAATATTCCCTGTGACCTATTGTTTGCAAAAGTTACACTTATTAACAAATACAAAGTTGCTTAACCACTTTGTCTGAACACAGCACTCTTCCCTCTTTATATCCTCAAATTGTGAACAGTGCTTCAGAGAGGCTGTCGAACTCCCATCACGACGCAGACTGAGCAGTGAACTGCTGAACACATGCTTCCAGTGTCGAGTAGGCATCACTCTTTATTCCTCTCTCTCTCTCTTTTTACCATCTCCAGGGGTTTCCTTCTGTTGTCACAGGGATGCGTGGGTGATGTCAAGATGCTCTGTAGTGCCATTTCTGTTCAAATAGAGCTCATAATGATCTTGTTTTGTTCTCTGCATGTGCAGATTTCCTCCAAGATCTTTGCTGTTATGCTTCCAGACAGAATTGTGAACAGAGTTATGACAAAATCTACTTTGAGCAATTGTTTACATTCATAGACTGTAACATGGCTCTTTTTTTCCCTCCCTGCGATCCTCTAAACTGTTGAAAACGAATGTTATTTCTACTCTTAAGGTAAATTCAAGAATGTTTCTGGACTATGCAGGGAAACTACAGTATTTGGGGAAACACACTTTAAATGAACTCTAAAATCAAACATTTGCACAACAATATTTACTCAGCCACATTGACTGGCAGTAATCGCATGAGGAACATTTCCCAGAGAGAGTCAGAGATCAATATCACTGTCAATCTTCATCTCATCCTTCCACTCCCCTGACAGATGCATAAACACATTTACCATCGCACAAGTTCCCCGTACCATTTACCTCCTGTCACCCAAACAATGAGACAGAGACCCTTAAATGACAGTCTTCATATGCTCAGACCCCATACAATTAGCTACTAATTCAGCACTTATTTTAGCAAACACTTGTGCATTTCATCGTGTCATTCATTCAAGATGATCTATAGATAATCATTGAAAAGATGTCAGACAGTGTGCTTATATTTTACTGTAGAGTTAGCACATTAGTGGTGGCTTATACTAAGAGGTCACGATCGAAGCGTATCCCTCCCCACCTGTTCTAACCAATCAAACAGAGGCCTATGGGGCAATTATGACATTTAGTCCTGCGGATTATAATTTCAAATAAGTGTTTAGAGTGTACTCCAATGACCAGTGAGAGCTGGAAAGAATCAATACAAATAGACTGGAGATAATCCATAGGAGACATACACACACTCGAGTGGCTGTGGGTGTGTGTATGGAGTGGATCAATAACTTGTGTTAAGTAGTGGAGAGGAGGTCTCATTGATGAACTAATGCCTCTCTCTCCATCTCTCTCTCTCTCTACCTCTCTCGCTCGCTTCACTGGATCAAGCCAAAAGGCCAGGTGGTGAAACACACACATACACACAGATGGCTTTAGACTCTACCACCCTCCAAAATACCTTCCCATCATCCTCTCTTTCCCTCAGTGTGACATTCTCAGAGGTTAAACACGGCCACACCCCCTTTTAACCTCCTCATGGACATACACGGGTTTATCATGTCAAGTCACCCACATCCAAGTGCTTTGTAGAGGCACATACCTTTTAATAAGAGCTCTACACTCAAAAACAGAAACCTGCTGCAAACCATTCAACGCTTGTAAATAGAGAAACATAATGCAGACATAGAAACCTGCTGCAATTCACACAGCACTTGCAAATAGAGAAACATGCTACAAAACATAGAGCCCTTGCAAAGAGAAACATGATGCAAACATAGAAACATGGTACAAACCACACAGTACCTGTAAATAGAGAAACATGCTACAAAACATGGAGCCTTTGCAGATAGAGAAACATGATGCAAAACATAGAAACATGGTGCAAACCACACAGTACCTGCAAATAGAGAAACATGCTACAAAACATGGAGCCCATGCAAAGAGAAACATGATGCAAACATAGAAACATGCTAAAAAACATGGAACCTTTGCAGATAGAGAAACATGATGCAAAACATAGAAACATGGTGCAAACCACACAGTACCTGCAAATAGAGAAACATGCTACAAACATGGAGCCCATGCAAAGAGAAACATGCTGCAAACCACACATCACTTGCAAATAGAGAAATATGATGCAAAACTTACAGCCCTGACAAAATTAAACCAAAGTCCATTATAATGAAAGCAAAGGATCATTATAAAGCAGTTTTTATAGTTTAGTTTATTTATGTGGCATATTTCCATTTCCAAATTGAAGATTTACTGAACTTTGAAATGGTTGTGATTCGATCATCATTTAATTAGTTGAAAATGATCTCAATGCTGCGGCAGTTACATTGGTTTTAACATTGATTTCTGGGGAAATTAAACACTCTGTAATGGTGTTGATTGGAAATAGGCAGTGCATTTATCTTCCCTGCAGATGCTCTGATGATTGCAGATAAGCGCCTTAGCCTAAGTTGTGCAGGGTTTGGCCTCTCTCTACCACCATGTGTAAAATATAACATTGAACACATATATTATTGATGCATTTATTTACGTGGAAGTATCTGAAAGTTATTTAGTAAGTTGCGTCTAAAATAACAGTTAGAATATTCCTTGAACCACCACATTGTTTTCATTACAAAACATGTGTTTGTGCGACACAGAGAAGGTAAAAAAGGCCCAACTCAGTGAAAACAGGTACTTCTGGATCCTTCACACTCCTGTTTCTCTTCAAAAGACTCCATGATGCCTTCAGCCAGCTCAACTGCTAGGGAAACAAATGCTGTTGTGCCTAAACAAACGAAAGCATTGTGAAGCATCTTCAGAGTCAGCTGCAGACACAAACAGATCACATCATCCTGGAACGATTCGCCTCAGAGGTGCATTTCCCCAGAGCTCACTCTAGTAAGATGGAAACCATGGCTAAGGAGGTATGCGACAAGAGGGAAATGCAAGAAAGACAGAATATTAAGGGAGTGTCTAATGTAAATGCAGAGAAACAAACGTGGCATGTACGGATGTGCGTGTGTGTGTGTGTGTGTGTTTGTGTGTGTGCCAGAGTGTGTGTTTGTGCACACGAGTCTTCATCTTTCTGCCGAGTAGTCACCTTACTTCTTCAGTTCAGTGCCTTGTTACTCCTGCCACTTGACGCCTCCTCATGCTGCACTACCTATGAATAATATAAGAGCGTGCCACACTACAAAAGATAAAAGAACACGCTATGTACCCTGGGTCAGAGAGAAGAGGAAGAGCCTGAGAAAAGCAAAGGTAAAGACAGAACGCTGTGGAGAAAAGGAGGAGTACAGGGTGTCTTTGCCAGGATCTCAGCCCTTGTCCCATCTCCACACTCTTTCATAGGAGCATCCGTCTTCAGCAAAGGTGACAAGGCACATCACTGTCAGAAGCCGGAGCAGTGCTACACCTCAACATGTGAGAATACACACTCTGACTCTCTCTCTCTCTCTGGAGATATAATAAGTAAGAGGGCTTGGGCCTTGTGTGTGTGAGCCTGCGTGCTCTGCAGGGACGAGGGCCGCTGTGCTTCAGAGTCTTTCTGAGGTTGACGGTGAGAAAACAAACAAGACTTTTGATCATGAGCTTTCACGTCTCACCCAGAAATGTTCATAGGAAAGATATCCCTTACTGACACATGGTGAGAGAGTTCAGATGCTCTCTCTCTCGCTCTCTCTCTCTCTCTCTCTCTCTCTCATGCAGACACAAACTCAGATTCTTTAGCTAAAGGCATATTTTGAAAATTATTTAATCCATACCAAAATTGTAGACATGCTTTTCGTTTCCTTACTTTAAAGGTGAAGTTTTAACGATTATTTTAGCAGCATAGAGGTGCCACACTGAGAAAAAATAACAGCATTAGTATCACGCTACAAGTAAATGTTTTCATATTTTTACCTCGTAGTATTCCATTAAACCTTTTACAGTATATCCGTTAGAAAGAGTGGGTGGGTGGGTGAGTGAGTGAGTGAGAGAGCCACCTGCACATACGAAAGCAGAGATTATGGAAATAATCCATATGCAAGTGTCATGAAAAAAGCAGACAAGAGATAACACAAAGTTTGAAGAAATGAACTTGTAAAATCTGCAGGGAACCGTCCCAAAGGGGCAGCCAGCCTTGGAAATAATAATAATCATTATTGTTAACAGCCACCACTACATTTACCTTGCACATGATGTTTAACCCTCCTGTTATCCTTGGGGTCAATATGACACCATTAAGTGTTTAATGCATGTACGTATGTTGGTTTTTTCAGATTTGGAAAACTTGGTAAAAATTTACATAGTATACATTTTTTATGCCCTGTACACATTTTGTCACATTGGTTGCTTGGAAATGAAAAACAACAGAAAAAAATCACATATTAGTTTTGGATGATATTGAAGTCACTATAATATGCTTGGATTGTATAAATATGCATTTCAATTTTAAATATAAAGACTTAGAAATACGCTAAACTCTAAACTCCCTTTTTTGTGCTCTGTGTATCCTAATTGAAAATGGCCTCAAAGCAAATATTTTCTGACTGTGATATTTTGACATGTTTGTGACAGTGAAGTGACAAAAAGAGAATTTGTGAGGAAGACGATAATCTTCCTGATTATGAGGCATTCTCCTCAGATGAGATTGAGACTCCTGTTGTCTTTCAACCACCATTATTATGGTCCCACTCCCCCCTTGAATGACAGGGTAGATGTAGTGTTGCTAATTGCACCAGATATTAGTCAAAGACATAAAAACCAGCAATTAAGCTTTCCTTTTGAAAATTATATGCTTGAAATGACAGAGAGGAGGGTCTATGGAGAGCTCAGGAAAAACTTTTATGTGCCTACATTGGTTTGCTCATTTTTGCAAACTGAGTGCACAAACTATTTGATTTTTTTTTCTTGGTGCCAAATTGACCCCAAAACTTAATTGTGTACCAGTCTCTGCCAAAAGAAATTGTAATTATTTACTTATGTTATATATTTTAGGTGAAACAGTGAGTTTTCATGCAGATTTGTAAATTTGTCTATATAAGTATAAAGTGCAGGAAGTGGGGGTGCCCATCACTGCTCCAGATGACAGAACTCTGAAATCCTAATTTAAATTAAAATTGAGTGGTTTCAACCTGTAGGCCTTTCGTCAGACCAGCAGCTGTTTAGTCATCTGAAGTTTCACTTAATTTTTTATAGTCTGCCATCATGCGTTTGGCATGCAACACTCTAGCCCATAGTGTTCGGTTCCCATTGTGAATTTTCAGTATTGTCTCACAGAGACAGTGAGAGAAAAAGCTCCATTCAGTTCACAAATCCCTTTGGAGCCAGAGCCAGAGACAATGCCATTGCCACGACTACTGTCTGCAACGAGATGCAATACTTACAGACAGTACTGCGTGCATGTGAGCGAGTGTGTTTAGGAGAGTACAGTGTTTTGTTTTCATGGCTCAAACAGGTTACCTCCTGCTCACCTCTGGTAGACAAGGTTAAGACGGATGGGCCTAATTTAAAAAAAAAAGCCCGTCTTTGACTGAAAGGCAGCAGGTTTCTTTTACCGACTCTATTGTGGCTGTAATTATGGGGTGAAGTGATTAGTTCCCCCTGAAGGCAGAGAGGTGACAGACAGGCGAGCCTGCGTAACCCAAGTAACCTTTCAATATTACAGCCCTGGCCCATTGTGACGCCAGAGGAGAACTAATTTCACCAGATACGCTGATGGCATCTGCACCTCTGTAATGCTTTTATTCGGTATTACATCTCTCTTAATCTCTTAATTTATTCTCTCTCTCTTATGCAGCTCTATTATAACACAGAGCTAAAACTAAGTGCTCTTCAGAGCTAAAGGTAAATATGGAGGGCTCTTGTTTTCATGAATACTCTTGGCTCAAGATGGAAGGAGGATGTCCAAACATGGCCCATGCAGCCAAGTGAATCCATGGGCCAGACTGAAGAGTCTGAACAGATGACACGACTTGAGCCTCTCAGCCACTGCCAGGCTGTGTCCGAAACTTTATGAATAGAAATATGATCATAAAATAATAAATGTGAATCAATGATGCCATTGTCTGAGCGCCTTCATCTGGATGGCATACCCTGATATTCCCCTGATTGCTGTGCCAGCCAGTCCCAATGCTGGGCAAGGCCCTGATGAAACGCTGGAAGCAAGATACGTGCCGCGCGCTTTGAAGAATAGCTCTAATCTGTGTTTATTAAGTGAAGGGTAACTGGAGTCCAGGAGATTAAACAGAGATTTGAAGCCAGAGTTGAAGCAGCACGTCACATGCAATTTCTTGCCGTCTGAACACACAGGAGCATATGGAGAGAGAGGAGGTGTGAAAGACTCTTGCTGCATGTCCTGAGTAGAGCAGCTGCCAATCACAGGGCTGATTGGTGGCCAGGAACATGGACCATGGCTTTATGTTCAGTGCCCCTTGTTTCTCAACGACCATGGCACAAGAACAAAAATAAAAGCATGCGCTTGGATTCACTTGCAAACACATGGTTCCGTGTGTTTGCTGGGAATGGCATATGGAGTATGCATGTCTCTGTTTGTGTTTATTAAGATGCAATTTCCATAGAATACAGCCAGCAAATTAATGGATCTGGTTTGGATGAGTAGAATGAGAAGATGCATCTGCTCCTGCATTTATAGCAACCACCAGTGCTTCCAACCATTTCTTTTTTTGTTTCCTTCTTTTGATCTGGCCAAATAAGTGATAAATATCATACATAATGTATTATATAAATATGTATTATATGCATTACCTGTAAAAACATGATAAGATTGGTTGATACTGCTATGAACACCCTGGACAGGTCACCAGTCCATCACAGGGAAATACACACAGCCTCAAACCAACAGCCGTCTAACTGGAAGGTTACTTACTGCGCCACCCATGCACAACACAGTCTATTTAGAAAAATAAAAATATGTAATTTCATCAAAATAAAATGAAAAACAGAAAAGTCAAATAGATTTGCATTTACAGTCCCTGACAAAGTTTTGTCGCTTGTTTACAAATTGACCTGAATCCTGCTGAAATATTACTAATAATTTTTTTTAAGAAATGGCTCATTTTAATCCCAACAGCTTTTGTAAAATGAGCAAAATGAAACTGTCGAAAACATATTCTAATATTCACAGTTTGGTAAAACAGCATTTTAAAAGACCCACGAGTTCCTGCCTCATCATCTGAGCTTCACCTGTGACTGAAATGGATCGATCAGGTATCAGGTGCGTATAAATGAACCCAGTGCTCTAGGTAGTCATATCTACTGCATCTGGATTCATCATGAGAGTAAAGTGTTTAAAGTGTAAAGCATTTTCCACTTCAATAGAGCTCCATGGGACCTGGTCACCTGGGTCAACAAGAACGGTTTGTCAGATTCTGTCTCAAATGGTGCGAGAGATCTATAGGGTGGAAGGCAATAGTCTATTCCATGAAAGTGTTCTGCAAGAGGATGGTGCTCCAGCGCATACTTCTATCTCCACATCAAAGTTCCTCAATGAACTCTGGGAGGCACACAAGACTGCTTTCTTTGCATTCCTGATGACTTTATCACTAAACTGTAGGAATCCTTGCCAAACAGCATGGATGCTCTCGTGTAAGCTCATGGAAGTCGTTTTGTATTTGCAGTAAATTTCTATGACAAACTTTTGCATTGCCATTATATATCTTTCTTTCCTGATTAAATTATAAATGTTACTTTTTAAGCTTTCAGGGTCAGCTTACCTGAGGCTCAGTCAGTAGAGCTTTGTGCTAATAAACCTAAGATCATGGGTTCTAACCCCAAAGATGAAACCCCAAACCCCAAAGTTTTTTACATGAACTTTTTTTTTTTAGCTTTTCTCAGAAACAAGCAGCACGAATGATGAGTGAAACATGTTTTTGTCTCGTCACTGAACACAACATAATGTTTGGTGGTATAACCCTGGCAGTAGGGCACAGAAGTATGGCAACTTGAAACTTCAGCTCCCTCCACAGACTTTCTATTCCATTGAAGTCTGAAGACTGACCAGATCAATCCATGACTTTAATGCAATTTTCTTGTATGTGTTTTTGGGTAATTATCATGGTGGAGTACCCGTTCATGCCCCCTGAAACTAACTGGGGGAGGCAGGTTCTCATTCCTTGGACTCATACGCATACACTTATATACAGTCATACCTTTGATTGTATTTGATGGCTAATTAATTTAAGATTAATTCAAATGGAAAGGTTAGTGGAGAGTGACTGTAAAGTCTCAGGGAAAGGCTCTGTATTGGAATCTGCGTCGGCCCTGTACAACCGCACATATGTGTTCTATGCCCACTACACCACCCTGCAGGACACCTAGCCTGTTATTATTGAGTATTTTTGTGTCGTTTGATAGTGAATACCGAGAGGAAGGGATCCGAGCACGCAAGCTGTATTTGCAATTAAGACATTAGCGTCTCCTACTCTAACCCCATCATCCCATCCTTTCTCTCCAACGCCTCTCCTTTTGTCACCTTTGGTGACAAAATAATCCTTTCTTGGATTGCTTGCCTAGCACATTCGTGCGGCCAAATTATGCTGCACAGCCAGGCAGATACAGATAACAACCTTGTGAATATTGGTTAATGATGTGGCTGATAAGGACAGGTGTGCTACTGACAATCTCCACTTTCAAAAGAGCTGAAGTCCTAACCTCGTCTCTGATGCACACAAACTAAGAGTAACTCGGCAAGAGATGAAGCCTGGGCCCCTGCTTCATACTTGTGGTTGTAGAGGTGATGTGGAGTGTGTAATTATGAGTGTGTTCTGCATTAGAGAGTTTCCTTTGAAGTTTCTGCTGTTCAGGTACACACTTTAATTAGCACTGGCCTATTTTCATCCTTCGAAATGAGCATTCCCTGATAGAGGTTGCAAGTAGTGCAATTAAAGCAAGAATTGAAGCAGGAAAGGAAAGCAAGAATGAATGAGGTTGCATGAAAGCAAAGATAAACTAGAGAAGAATGGAGGTAACAAAGATTTCAAGAGATGCTGGCAAGAAACTACTATTAAATCAAATTTTATTCTGCAAAATTCCAGCTCCTTTTCATTTGAAAGATTGAGCTCCAGAGAAAGTTTTGTTATTTTTCAACACCTTGTTCTTTTTCATTTAATACAGATGTCAACTAAATCTGTTTATCTGTTGATTAACTGCTCTTCAATGGCTTCACACAACCCAAAATGCTTTAGTCATCATTCATATTTTCTGAAAAGAGTAAACTTTGGAGCACAACTGTACATACAAGCACCAAACAATTTCCACACAAGTACAACAGAGCTGCATTAGAAATGTCTACCTTTGATGTCTGACATGAAACACATTTTTTGAGAGATTTAATCCACCAATAGAAACATCTCACTTTAGACTCACTTTGAGTGTTTGGTGCATTGCATAGAGTAGTCTCTGATCATCTTCTGGGACATGTAATACACCTTGGAACACACCCAGTAAAAAATAGAAATTTAGAAAGAAATTTAGAAAGAAATTTAGAAAGAAAGAAATTTAGAAAGAAAGAAAGAAAGAAATTTAGAAAGAAAGAAAGAAAGAAAGAAATTTAGAAAGAAAGAAAGAAAGAAAGAAAGAAAGAAAGAAAGAAAGAAAGAAAGAAAGAAAGAAAGAAAGAAAGAAAGAAAGAAAGAAAGAAAGAAAGAGAGAAGAGCTTGGGTTAATCTAAACCCATGATGGACACACATCTTTCACCTTGCGTTATTCGTATATAGAGTCAGTGAGGACTGACGAGTCTTTCTTATCTGCTCTTATTCTTCCCCAAGTCACAACATCATCTTCATTAAAACCTCCCAGGTCCCCGTCGTCTGCATTGTTAGCCCTCCATCCAGCTGAATATCTGGGAGCACACAAACACACACCCACAGGCCTGCACCGAAGTAGCTGCGCTATCAGCACCCAGTGTGCGAGACAATGGAGTAATACTGCGCTGTGCTGACTCTATCAGATAGAGGTGAGTGGGAGAGAATGGGGAGTTAGACAGAGGCCCTTTATCAGTGAAGGATCACATTTCAATATTCAGCAGCACTTCCAGATAAAACCTGTGCTGATGAGAGCACCATGATGGCCTGATACCAGCCTAAGGAAAAAATGAAAGAGAAGGATGGATGGTCTGTGTAGAAAAGGAGGGGATGGACAGTAGTTTTCAGCACCAAGTCTAAAAGCCCTCACAGCAGGCGGTGATTAATGTGAAGGAGTGTCCGAAGGTCACAGACTGGTCTGTGCTGCTGACCGCTCTTAAGAAAGGTCACCCACCGTACCATCCGTCACAGTTGCTACAGGGATTCAATGAGCCACATTTATACTTTAATGTATACATCTGAAAAAGCGCGGCGTATTTAGTACCTATCTGAGTTACAATCTCCATTCATGGAAGCCACATTCCACCAGGTACAAAAAATAGCTTAAATAGTCGAGGTAAAAAGATGGAATTCTAAGATAACAAGTGGAAAGTTTGAAATAAAAAGATGAAATTTTGAGATAACAAGTGGAAAGTTTGAGATAAAATGTGAAATTTTTTGACACAAAGTCAAAATTTTGAGATAAAAGTTTATGTTTTGAGAAAACATTTTTTGAGATATGGTGAAAGTTTAAGATAAAAATGGTCTATTGTGAGATAAAAAAAGCAAAACTTTCAAATACAAAAGTAAAAAGTGTTGAGATCAAAATTTTGACATTAAAAAGTTTTTTTAGATAAAAACTTTAAATTTTTAGATTGAAAGTCAAATTTTTGAGATACAAAAGTTGAAATTATAAGGTAAAGGTCTTTTTAAGCAATTGTTGTTGTTTTTTTTTTTACCTGTCACAAATGGGCTTTTTTTCCTTTTACTTTTTACTTTCAACCAACCCTTCCACATGCTACCATCTACATGGATATTTTCCCTGCTCATATAGTTGCTAAAAAATAAATCAAATTAAAGCTGTAACAGCTCCACGAGAAACCCCTAACCATTTGTTTCTTATTGGGTTGCAACACCAACACAGATCCGTTTCCCTTACTTTCCTCAAACTGTACACTTTATCCCTTCCCCACACAGAATCAAATCTATTGCTCTGCCAAAAGATTCTGAAGGATCAGCAAATGCATCATTCCTATTTAAAAATCTAAACATATAAACACAATTAAACTATAATTTGACGTGCCATAAGTGAGTCTATTGTGTACATTTAACATTATTGGGCCAAAATTGTCAAATTATTTGAAAAAAAAATGGATATAGAAGTCTTCTTATGCTAAGCAAAACATTCAAGTCAAATACTGAACCCAATCCAAAGAGTTATGCAGAGACCAAATGCACACCTTCATAGAATAAACACACGGAGCATCAAGTATTGAGATAAAAATGTGGGATGAGGGCCGAGTGGGTGGCAGAATGACCAGTCAGGAGGCTAACCCGACCTCAATCAGTCAAACAAACTCAAGCCCATTTACCAATTTGTATACAGCCCCCTGTCTTCTGAGACACATGCACACAATGGCCCAACACAGGAACACACACACCACACTCCTGTTGGACTGTCCACACAATCAGGCGCAGGATGATTAATCCTTAGGCTCAGCCATCACTGTGTCTGTTATCACTGAACTGAGTACACTGACTGTTTGCCTCTGGCCTCTGGAATATCTATTAGCTGTCATTAAACACACGGCTGCACTGACGGACTGGGCAAGGACACTTTGATGGTTTGTGGATGCGGAGACACAGCCTTTAGGAAACACATGCAACAATAGTGTCTGTTCTCTCTTTAATTCGATTTCCTCTGTCAAAAATGTGAAGTCTGAGAACTGTTCTGTTCCGCTATATCTTTTCAGACTGGTACCACTGAAGGAAATCTGGGAAATCACTGAGAACCTGGAAAATTTTACATTGGCTTAACATGGAGCTGCTACTGAAACTCAAACTGAAAACCTCATAGAAATTAAGAGTTGTGCAAAAGTATTTGAAACCAAAGCTCAAGAAAGGGTTAAAAATTACTATTGACCATTGCCCTTTGAAAACAATAAAACAAAGCCACAATAAGAAGAAACAGCATAGAGAAATGTGGACTTGATTATGTTAATCAATCCAAAAATAAACATTAATCATTGACATTACCCTAGCAACCAAACTGTTAACCCTAGCAACCAAATTTTCCGAACTCTATCTCAGCTTTGGTAAATGATAAAGACATAGGTGTTGGTTTATCTATTTCAGAGTGATAAAGTAAACATTAAATTGTCACTGACCCCTCCATAGCAACCATAATGTTTACCATAGCAACCAAATTTTCCGAACTCTATCTCAGCTTTGGTAAATGATAAAGACATGGAGGTTGGTTTGTATCACTGAAATTGGCATGAGGAACTTTGTATGTTATCACTGACTCTTCCATAGCAACCAAACATTCTACACTGGCAACCAGTTTTGCTCATCAAACTTTTAAACACCACTCTTTTTTTCCCACTGTGATCATGGATACTAACATTGTTCACTCATCAAGCAAACATTAGGAATAATCAAAGAATAGAAACATATATTATGCCAAAAATTGGGCTTATGAAAATTGACAAACAGTACAGCTGATGGTTCAGTTTGCTTTTTTTAACCTGGGGACGGACACAACAGTGTAAGTGGGCAGAGTGTGGTGGTCAGGGGCTGGATTTTGTTGATTAAGGAACATTGATGGTGTATTTTTATAATGCTAAATAAATACATTCTGGACACAACTACTACTTTCCAGTCGCCCTTTTATGGACTAGCTTCATATTTGTGCCAGAAATATTTCTTAATCTTATTAAAACCTCAAAATTAGAACAGACTACTTCTTAACAATGAAAACGTCTTTATTTATGCATATTTTATTGGCAAGTTTCTTAAAACACAGTAGGCCTAGTCATATTGAATTATTAAGTGTTTACATATGAATTATTAATTGTTTAAATATTAGAAACATCATTTGTAATTCCATGTTGGTTTTCTACAAACAAGGTGCTGTGAAATGATGATGCTTTCACTAGACGAGAGAAGAGCGAGAGAGAGGGGAATCTGGGAGTCCTTAAAAGCACACATATTAAGAGCAACCTCCTACATCCCAAGGCCTAAATCTCAGTCAACAGCTGTTTCGGGTGATATTTTATTAATGCTGTAGTTTTAATTAGTTTAATTACATTCAGGCCGCTTTGTGCATAATTTTCCCTTCTTTAATGCAAAACAACCAAGAAGTGCCTGCACTGCACAGTTCGAATCATTGCCTTCGGCTGTGTGATTTTTAATGTGGAATCACTTTAATGTAAAGGCAGAAGAGGAATTCAAAAGAGCGTGTAGACTCGAGATGCAGGGTCAAACATCATCTGCAATCTCGTCTGATTAGTTTATGCTCCACGATTTTGAACCGAAGGCCTCGTCTAGTCCAATAAAGCGCAATACGTTTTTTTCCAAAGGGAACTAAACACAGGAATGATCCGAAGGCGCACTTCCAAACTTTGCCTGCTGCTGCGCTGAAGTGAAATGCATGGTGTTTGTGTAAACAGTTTATCCGAGCTTCTGCAGACAGCTGTTCACAGGATTGTCCGAGTGGTTGTAAACAATAAGAGAAGTGTGTAAGAGGAGCGCATCTACGCGCACACACAGCTCTCTAGTGGGCTGTGGAGAATGCGGACTGGCCCGATACTGCGTTTCACCAAAATGCCAAGATGGCACTGAACCCAGGGGGAGCACAGTTCTTTATTAACAATGCAACCCGAAACCTTGGATAGGGACATAACCATGGACATTTATTGGAACGTCACGATGGTTAGTCAGCAGCAATCCAATCTGTGTGTGAGAGAGTGTGTGTTAATGTGTGTTGCAGCTCAGGTCTTATTTCCATCACTGCAGGAACGAAGATGAGATGAAACTTATTTAATAACAAAGGCTAGTGCTGTTTGAAGCAGAAAGCGATAGATGAGCTCCTGCAAGGAACAAATCTGGTGATATCCATGACAGAAGATAGCGGTTTATGGAAGACGAATCAGATCTGTGCAAACCCAATTTTATAAAAATCGATATCATTTACCAATTATCAAAGGCTTGAGTGTCTGGGCGACGGAAGGAGCGTTCATGTGAGCACATGTGTGACAGAAAACGAGCCGTGTGTTCGCGTGTAAGAAACACTCTTGCGGACAGATTGATCCTATTCCCGGGTTCTGGAAGCTGTCTGTCTCCAGGACTCATGGAAACCACTTTTGCCTCGCACTCGTTGACTAAGCGGCCTCCATGCGGCGAGCGTCACAAAACGGCTAAATTTATTCCTGTCCTTCCTCCACCTGGTCAGCAATATCACTCACAGCCCCAGACAGCTTTAGGAGACAATTACCAGTTAACGGAGCAGGAAAGATCTCTTAAGAACCATGTTTTGCACAGTTTATCAATGCCAATAGCATTATCTTAGCGATTAGCAGGGTGAAAATGTGCTCTTTTAGTAATTCAACACATTGAGGCGAAACCTGATCGTACGAGCAACCCACTCTTCTTCCCCATGAGCCTCTCTGGCTGAGGTGTTGGAAACATCCTGACTTCCTGTACCAAAGCTGAGTATAGTGTTTCTGATGTGTGTGCATGTGTGTGTGTGAGAGGGGTTTATGTGTTTTACCATCAGCAGGAGGAGCAGGAATGATAATGTTGTTTCGTTAAATAGCAGACCTAAAGGTCAGCTGCCAGGGGCCTCTTGAGCAACATGGTGCAGTCACGGAAATAGATTTACTATTTATTGAGTGTGGGCAAAGCAGGGGAATACTCTGGCATCTCATGCTGGAGCGGAATTCCCTGTTCTTTATTTCCTCTGTGCGTGGGAAGAGGAGCTTATGCTTTCACGTAGCCATTAACAGGCTAAAGACACTTTGCCTCCTAAGAATATCAGGCATGTTGACAGCAAAGAAGCTACAGGACACGCTTGCCTCAAATCACTAAAAACGTAATTACTCTGCACCGTGAGGATCGTTCTGTTTCAGTTCAATGCAGTTCACTTGCTTTCCCAATGGATTTTAATGTCTCTACAATAGCTTCGCGTCACCTCCGCCATGTTTAAACTGGGTCTGCAGCTTTTGACCCAGGCAGTGATGATCTTCTCAGCCCTGTTTCTATACATCGTGTTTCCTTTGGCCAGTGAAAGAAAATAGTCCATGCTCAGCTCAAAAAGTTTCCCTGGAAACTCAATGAACCAGAACAGATTTTCAGGCTGACAAAATGGTTAAAGGGCTGTGCTTGATTCACCTCTTTAATCCAAAAGTTATTTTTTTATGATAAAATATCCAGAAAAATGTAAAAGTAGTTAATACAACTTTCCAAAGTTAAATACAATATTGACCCTCACATATCATCCTCCATGTACATGCTTCTGCTCCTATGAATGAGCATTAGGCCTCATGTTTTTCGTTATCCCAAACCCCTTCCAATTAATCCCACCAGGGCCTGCTTTGCAGTTGAGCATAGAGTGGCGAGTTCAAACTTACAAGGAAAGCTATCCGGACGTGCATCATATCCATGCTATATAAAATAATGTTCAGCTACCTTTGGTTTAACCCTTAGAAGTCTCTGCGTGCTGCTGCGTGAGCCAATCACAGTGTCTGTTTTAAATTAGGTAGAAATGACGTGACCCACCTATTGTTCAATTTTCATTTTAAATACAATATGTCGGTTTCAAAAAAGATTGCAAATCATCCGCAAGGTAAATCAAATTAGAATGTGAGGAAATGTGCAATCGTCTTTTAGTTTCATTTTACAGACCCCAAATCGGTGTCATTAGTCCCATCTAGTGGTGAAAAGAAGGGATATGGCTTGTGTTTTTAAAAGTTCATTCATAAAAGGCACATTTTAGACAAAAAGTGCTTGGAATAGTGTAAAAGGTTTGGAAGAGTTTTTTATTTATTTCTTTTTTTAATAGTTTTTTTTTTTACATTGTTTTGACATTGTCTTGAACATGCCTATTTATGAATGTTTATTATGTATTTAATAAACATTCTATTATGTCTATTATGTTTTTACTATTTAATAAATCTTCTGATTTAATTTCAGCGTTTGTTCACAATTTTTACAATAATAAAAAAAAGGTATTTTATTGGAGCATGTTGTAAAATTGCAAAAAAAAATGGTCAAAATGCTCCAGACTTTTAAGAGTTAAACAATTATTTATTGTAATATTTTGTTAATATTAGTTAAAGTTACAAGTTAAAGATTCAAAAGCAAATTGCTGATTTGATATGTTTAGGTTGGTATTTTCCCATTTAATGCAAACTGGCCCATGGGGGAGAAAAAAAAAAAATTACATACATCCACAGCTTCCATCCATAGGAGGAAACACCACATCAGGTGCTAACTCCCCTGGAGATAATACAAATCCAACTCAAACTAAGCACCCCCCCCCCCCATGTGGTTTTAAGCAGGAACGGACAAGGTAATTTCCCTTTAGTTTCAGATCTGATTTTTAATATTATAATAATATAAATAAAACTGGGAAAAATGTATAAATGAATGGATTAGAACAATTTATACAAATGATTGTGCATCTATATTATGAGGAAAATATAAATATGTTTTGCCAGCCTATAAAATGAATATGTTTTATCTTGATTGGTAAATCAAGTTCATTAATCTAGTACTGAAAAACTTATTTTCTTTCAGCAATAATCTTTATCTTATAAACTAAACCACCATTACTGAGGTACAGCATTGTATTTCTAAGAGACTAATCACTGAGAAAATTTTAAGCATCCTCCAGCATAAAGCTGTATTAATATTTAACAATAATTAAGAATATGTACACATGCAATATCAATTATTTATATCAGAACTGATGCATTGACCTCCCAGCGGACAGGCTGAGATATGATCAATCAGATATACAGTGTCAGAGAGGAAAGTGTGTGAGAAGAGTGTGTGTGTGAGAGAGAGAGAGAGAGAGAGAGAGAGAGAGAGAGAGAGAGAGTTGCTCTCTAGGTTTAAGGCCTCTGGGACCTCCTTTAAAGATGATTCAACATTAATAACAATATCTTTAAAGCTCACACATTAGCGCTAGCAATAATTAATGTATGAATAATCACTGATGTAAAAAGCATTATCAATAATTGTATGAATAACGGCCATTAATTATGCATGAGTCTGGCCTCGGGGTTGAATGTGGTATTTTTGTTCTGTCCAGAACACAGAGAGAGATGCAGCGCTCTTTCCTTTGATATGAACACTGATGTCTCAGGCGCTCAGGACGCTAGCCCAGCACCCACAAATAAACACCAAGCTGCACCGACGTGTCCAGCAACGCTCAGCTGCAGCTTCAGGGTTCCTCCTGTACAAATTCTACCAAGAGAGTCCTGTCCTCAAGAGCTTATCGAACAGCGCTGCACACAAAGAGGGTTCATACTTCACGTGGTGTCGTAAAGCAGACATTAGCAGAAAGCACACGCAGCACGACACACCATTGGTTTCCAATAACCTCTTCCAGTAGAAAACCATGCTTCACTTCTTAAACACAATTTTCCAAAGCTACGATAGAGTTCTGAGAGTTTTGTTACTAGAGGTTGGTTACTGGGGACTAGTGTCTCTGGTGTCATTTAAAAAGTTCCTATGATTAACATAAACAAACCCCCATTTTCATCTTGAAGATATTTCCGATGCCTTTTCCGATTTATTCCCCATGGTTGTTATATGTCAATGGTGACCTTACTTTTGCATGATTCATGACAGATTCTTGATAAAAAGAGTGGAGGTGGATGCAAGTTGGGTATGATTTGGAGCGGTGTTAATCCAAAAGAGTTTAGATGGAATTCACATCCAGTGTCCTATTTTTCTAGGAAACCAAATAAGGCCCAGCTAAATTATTCCCCCATAGAAAAGGACTCTTAGCTTTGCTCCAAACCTTACAGTTTTTAGAAGTTTATTTGTGATCTAGTGCTTTACCTGTTTTGGTTCTTTCCTGGCCACTACCCTTTTGACTTTTGTTTCCTAAATGCGCAACCAGAACCAAAAACTGATGCTCTGGTCTTTAATCCTGCAGGAGTACAATGCATTCCAGACTGCTGCAATACTCGTGATCGATGAGTATGGTGAGGTTGTAGTATCTATGAGTTTGTGTCACTGGAAATTTCAAAGGTCAATGGAAATTTGTGGCACAGGCGGGGGGTTGAAAGGATGGCAGAAACTACAGTGGTGGTATTTATAATACAACTAGTCTGAAAACAATAAAATATAACGAAAAAAGCTGGAGAACCGAACTGAAAACAACTAATTATCTGTACCATGTTTGATAGTTTTACACATTTATTTCAATTACAAATAAAAAGACTATAGAAAAAGGAAAGAGTAATCACTCCGGGTGAAGAGACTGTGTTGCATCATATGTGCTGAAAAAGACATCGTGTTTGTGTGGAGGTTTAAAAGCTGTGGCCCACTTTGCCAGGTCAGATTGGACCACAGTGAGAGATCAAATTTGCAGGAAGGACATTATCTTTTGCTGACAGTGAAGGATGGTAGGAGTAGAGAGAGGTGCAGATCGTAATGAGGATGGCGACTGCTTTTAGTGTGCCACCTCTGCCTTTGCCTGGGCCTCCCAGGGTAGAGCAATCTCTCAGTGTCAACACTTCTCAAGAAGCCTGATTCAATTAAGATTAAAGCAGAGCAGAGAGTGGCAGGGGTCAGTTTGATCTCAGCCATTGGCGCCTCTTTTGTTTTAGCTCATCCTCTAATATTCTCTCTCTCTCTCTCTCTCTCTCTCTCATTTCAGAAAGATGTAGTTCATTTTAGGGCAAAGAGGAGCAGTGTGCACACGTCATGATGTCTATAGAGTCTCTAACAGCACTGATGATTAGTCCAGACTTGCTCGGTCCATGCAGTACTGGACTTTATTTGTGGATAGAAAGTAGATTTTCTTTTGAGTTTCCTGCAGAAAAAGTGGGTATTTCTCAGGAAACACGTCGTCCTCCTCAATCAATATTCGTTATCTAGATACGAGCATGCATATGCGATCTATGCACTTTTATCAGTTATTTGTAGTAAAATCTCCCATTGTAGATATTTTTGTAAATTTAAACTATTATTGTAACACAAACTCAGAAATTCATAGCAACTTCAAAGTCACGACACGTGTTAAAGTTATTAGTGTGTACAAGAGCATATAAAGCTGGAAAGTATTTGAACCCTAGGCTCTACGGGGAGGTCAAAGGTCACCCATGATTTTTAATGGCCATTGAGAATGAAAGTCATCGAAAATATGAAACATAATTGATGAATGGGTCGTTGTAAATGGTAATCAACTTCATCGTTTATGACATCACAAACCACTCCCTAGCAACCAAACTGTTCTCCTTAGAAACCAAATCCTTAGAACCAAACTAACAGAAACTACTGGGGCCAGGTACATGTCTTGCCAGAAGTGGTCTTCATGGAAGAGTGGCAGACAAAATCCATGGGAACAAGGCAAAGCAGTTCAAGTAATGGTTGTTCGAAATAGTAGCAGGTTTTGTTTCTCAATCTGTCAATATTTAAAAATTTGCCTAAGCTGTTCAAGACTGGAGTGGTAAAATAATAAGCAGGCAGCTGTGAAGCATGGTGCAGGTTCCTTGAATATTCCTTGGGCCTGCCTTTCTGCAAATGCGGTTGGACATTTGGTCTGGATTAATAGTGTTCTTAATAAAGGCAGAAATATGAGGCATATGATTGGCCCAAAACCTAGTCTGCGGAAAGAAATGACCCCAAACACAAATTCTGAAATATCTTCGGTGTAAAAAAAACACACACAAAGAAGAACTGGGAGAGATGTAAATTAATGATTAGCATGAGCAATTTATAAAGCATTTTTGTTTGCAGTTTTTTTTTTTTTTTGCATTTGTTGAAGCTTGGTGGAGAAACATATCTTTTATATTGTACTGAGGCAGTTTGCATCTTTGTTTTACTTCTGAAGTAAGTTTGAAATCCCCCCCAAAAAAGCGACTAAAATAAGAACACATTTATACAAATTGATCAAATTTATATGATTGTTTTTTTTTTTTTGATTTTAGGAATTTAACCAGTTCATGGCAGCTCTTACGGTATTGATTTACTTAGATTTGAACAAAAGCCTTGTTTTCTTCCTTCCAGGATCGAGGTTATCTTCCATTAATAATGAAATGCTTGAACATGTCGACCAAACAGTTGCATGTAACTCTGTACAGCATCTCAGCTATTCATCGCAGCAGAAACGCTCATCCCACTGCAGCACTCCATCAGCCATTAACAGCCTCCAATTACACACACTTCAGCAATTAAGGCCATTTCATTACCTAATATAGTCAAACCTGGTCCTGTGGCTGCGTGGATAATTTAGTACCTTAAACCCAAACTCAGCAGGGGATTAGAGGAGAAATCTGAGCACAACAAACAGTCTTTACAGACTCTAATATACACCCATGCAGCTAGAGCACAATGCGGTGAACTCTGACCTCTGAAGGGACTCAGCTATGCCCGGGTTAACGTTACACCCCGTTTTACCCTGCAGCTGCGCCTCGTTATTACACCCCATAAATGAGCGGGCCAAGCTGCTTTAAAGTACAGAAGAGAGAGAGAGAGAGAGAGAGAGAGAGAGAGAAACTGAACGCAGAGAGAGGCGTTAAGCCATTAAGGACTATTGTTGGACTCAAATGGTCGTCTTATAAGATCTCCGTCAATGGGAAATGGAGCCTAATGACCTGAACAGACTTCAAAGACACAGACACACTCAATCACAACCTCGCTCTTATACACACACTTACACATCGACATAAAAGGGAGAGCAATTGGTCCACATTTTCACCAAAACAAATTTTTGTCGTAATACCAAAAAGCAGAGAAAACTGTAGATGCAGATGTGATGTACACATACGCAACCAGACGTTAAAATAAAAGCGTTTGATGGGGTTGGAGTAAATCAAAGCATGTGAATACAATCGCAGGTGTGTAAACAGCCAGGCGTAGACAGCCATGGAGGTGCATTAGGGAAAGGGCTACGAGATACAGAGTAGTTAAGATGTCTGAGTGGCTACAAGTTTAAATTTGTAAGGTTAAATACTTCCCCAACACATGAATAATAACAAAATAATGAATAAAATCCCTGAGGTCAAAGTAAAAAAAAATGCTGTTTGTAGTATTGATCTTTATTAAAATGATAGTTGTTTTAGTCTTTATCACAAAACTGATGTTGTATCCGATATTCACGAGTTCACGGCTTATACGTGGAGCATGAGTTGGCAGTTTGAACGTTCAAAGCCGGCCGTCCGAACCCAGATAAGATCTGAGTTCACCCCTCAAGTGAGGTGTCGGGGTGGAAGGAGGGGAAGCTCGGACAAAGTCAAATGGTAAACATATCTGCTGGCTTATGAGATGGAAGCCATAATCGACAACAGCTGTGGCAGATCTAGGACCCTCACAAATGTCACTAAAAGAGCAATTATTTATTACTAACTTGATTGACTATAAAAAGTCTTTGAATAATAAACCATTAAATCAGAATCATAAAGATGATTGTTGCCTATGGTTTATTGCCATTAAAAACAATTATATCTTATATGAGTGAAAAATTAAATAGTTTAGCCTTTAGTTTTCTGAATCATCTTTTCTAAAGTCTATATTTATTAAACATTTAATGAAAACCTATATTTATTAGAAAGAATTGAGGACAGCAAAATTAACTTATTATTTACATATTTGGTGATTTTGTGATGATGGTTCGTTTTCTCTCTACTTGTAGCCACTTTATAAATATGACGATGTCGTCTCAGAATAGAATCTGAGATATCTATACTTTGGAGACATTTAATGTTATTAAATGTGTATTTGGTTTTGTGTTTCTCCAAAAGAAAACACGAAAGTTCAATCTCTGTCGACCCCAGACATCTGACCAGCTTCACCTCAGGAGAAATTGGTACGGAATTGGTTTGGAATTAGCTTAATCTCCATTGATTAATTGCAGGAACACAGTGCATTGAACAGCGTTAAAGTCCTGGAGATCAGTAAAAATCTTATCAGCACCTACCTGCTCTACTGGCTTTCCATCGTCACATGTGTATCTTCTCTCGTTGTCCCCTGGGTCTCTTCTCTTCTATCTTCCTGAAATACATAACATCAACTGAACATTTTTTTATGTTCAATAAACTTACCTCTAAGTTTTGTTTTGGTTCATTTAATGTTAATTTAATTTCTGTAACCGGTTTTGTGTGTGCGCTTGCATGTTCTTGTTGTTTGTGTCGATGTGAGTCAGAAATCTTAGATTCTAAGAAGATTTGGAGGAGTGAATGATGAATTATTAATTTCCAATCTGTTCTCCACACAAACCAATTGTTTTGCTTCACAAGATTTGGAATAGAGCACAGAAGTCATCCGGACGTCTTTTATCAAAGCTTGTTCTATTTTACTCCACTGTAGAACTTGCTGAAGGCTGAGGATGTTCTATTCATTGATACACAACAGCTTTTGGCGTGGACCACTTTCGACACTTGCATTGTATGGCATAATAGAGCGTTTATCCTAACGATTTGCCTCAATGTGATGAAAAGTCTGTTTCCTTCTGTGATTACAAGCATCTTCCAATTGTCTAAATGCCATTCATGAGTTAATACTTGGCCGGATAGAGATATTCCATCAATGTTTGATTGATTTTTAAACTAGTCCCATGATTTATCAGAAGGATTTTGTGTAACGTTTACCCAATTCGTACCATCGATGACCATTGGAAATATTGTTTTCTTAGAGCAAAGGTAAAACAAAGCAATAGTTTTCAAATACAAAATCTGTGTTATTGCAGTGGGTAAAGGCCTGCTGTATCAGAACAAAGGAATGTTTAAACTTTAGCATGTGTGGGCCTCCTAGATGGATGGTTATGCCTTGAGTAAAATCTCGATTTAGTAACGCTCTCTGTGTCATATAGCCATTATCACCCTTTGTTTTCCCCCTGCTCCCAGAGTGCACTGGGAAGTTCAAAAAGTCAAACAAAACAATCTGTTAGCTCCATTACCCACAGACACACACACGCACACACACACACACACTGACAACAGTGAGAAAGGCCGAACACTGATTAACTGATGCTAAACTCACACACACCGTTAACAGCTGTTATTGTTTCAATTTGAGGCTCATAAAAACGCCTGATTAGCTCAGGCTGAGAAAGCACCTTCCACTGGTCTGAGCCACATCTTACCGGCTGTAACCTTCTCTGGGGTCTCATCTTCCTTCTTTTGCTTTATTAGTCAGACTGGCTAAAGCTGTGTTAGCCAATGCTGGAAAATGTTTTAAGTGAAGATCAAGAGAAAGATCCCAAGTGGATGGATTCTCCAAAATAAATGTTGAACATTATTGATTGGTTTCATTTCAGTTATAGTATTACGATCAATCCGATTGGGAGGGAATCTCAAAGTCACTTTTTGCTGATGAACATTTTACGAAGCTCCTGTATATGCACTACCAGTCAAACGGATGCAATTATTTGGACTAGAAATGCTTCCAATCATTTTTCATTGCACCAGTGAGCCTTCTGAAGATTTGGGGTTCCTAATAAATGCTACAAAGAGGAAGGAGCATTTCCATCTGATGACTCCAAGGAGATATCCCACCATCCAAGAAACCAACGGAACGCCACGAAATGTCTAAAGGAACAAAAACACCTAGTTCTATACTTCTACCTGTGGTAGTTTTTTGAGTGTTAAGGCCAATACACACCAATCCGAATTTTCGTTCAGAAGCTTCGTTCAACAACGCACCTCAAACCAAAACACTGAGCGGCAACGTGACATCACACATCTGACCAAACGAGTGGTGCCAGCAAAAAAAAAGTTTGACAGCCATTTCGGATTGGTTTTTACAAGGAGATTGAACAATGAAAGTGAGTCTTTTGCTCACGTGAGTAAAACGTTAAAGAGGGTCTCGGTGGCGCTCATGCCACATTTTCATTGCGTCTTTGCACAGGAAACAGGCAAGAAATATTGTGACACAAATCCTCTCTTTCTCCTCATTTATGTCACATAGCTCCCTGTGATCAGCTACCAACAGAACAAACCGCTCGACATCCAGGATTTTTTCAACGTGTTCTTTGAATTCTTCTCTGTCGTCGTCTTCTTCTTTCCTGTTTCCCTGTGTGGCTCGGAGAGCATCTATTGAACAGCAAACACCATCTTCAGACAGGGAGCATCATTGCATCACTATTTAGGCGAAGAGCACCCTGTTGAGAAGCATCCGAAGATTCATGCAGATCTCAACTCGGATCAGTGTGCTTCAGATCTCAGCCACAAACAGTGAGAACAGCATGTCCTACTAAGCCAATTAAGGAAAACTTTTAATGACCTTCCTACTTAAGAAACTCAAACGTCTTGCTGTATTTGCATTACCGAAAATCTGAATAAACTGTTAATTTTGTATGTTATTTATTGCAATATTGTTCATGATTTCGTTGTTGTCTATAAATTCATGAAAACATCCAACTCAAATTTGATTTTGATCAAATTTTGAAAATTAAATCTAAATGAAACTAAAACATCTTCGCCCACTTATCCGCAGCCAGGTCACGGTGGCCTCAGTCTAAGCAGAGACACCCAGACTCCCTCAGAAGGGACCCTTGTTGTTCCCAAGCCAGCCGAGAGACGTAGAGTCCCTGCAGTGTGTCCTAGGTCAGGCGTCCAGGAGGCATCTGGAACAGATGCCAGAGCCACTTCAGCTGACATTTCTATGTGCAGAATCATTACCATTAGTCCCGGTAAGGAACAATCCATATGAATGCAGACCAAAAGAGCAACGATGTATTCCAAGATGTATGTAAGTGACTGAGGAGCATTAGCTCCTAGTGAAGAGCAGACAGACAGTTAAGTTCTTTGTGTGAAATTGTCATCTATACATTCTCATTTATCTCTTAGCTTTTTTTGTTGCAAGTCTTTGATGGAGAAGGATGAGTTTATTAAACGAGCAGGCAGAAAAGAGCCCAGCTTTAATGGAGTACTCCCTTCATGTCCTGCTAAGCATCCTGGGTAGCTCCTTTCCAGTAAACACGAGTGGGTAAAGAAAGTGGGTGAGAGAGCAAAATAAGAGCCTCTTTTGCTTCTTTACTTTGTTCTAATCAAAGAGCCTCTTTCAAACACTGAGCACCTACTGTGGGTTTAGGTTTCCAGGCTTGACAGGGAAGCGTATCGGGTAACCATGCCAAGAAAATGCCCACAACAAACAAACATACCAGAGAAAACACACACTTTGCCTTTTTTATACAATTATTTAATAGATTCAATGATAAACACATAATTGTAAAATATAAACAGTTTATAGTCATTTTGTGCATTCATTACACTAATAGTTTGCAAAGATTTAAAGTTAGTGTCATTCTTGTAACGGATGGCTTTTCTATAACTAGCTTCCGGTAAATCCAAACAGCGCTCCACTTCCTGTCTATCATCTTTAGTTCCGGTTTGGGATCATTTCAGGCAACTTTCAAACTTTGACGGCATTGTCATGCTAAAATCGATCCGCCCACCCATTCCTGTCACGATTAGCGTGTTAACCAATCAGTGGCCTCACCTCAGCCCATCACATTCATCTAAGCTGAAATAAACCAGAAGCTCTAAGACGTTTGTTCATCTCCACCGCTTCCCTAGGCTCAGGTCTCTTCCTGCTCCCAAACTCCAGATACACAAAGTGATGTAAATCACTTATGTTTTATTTTTTTCTAGACTGCTCTTACGAAACCATCTCTGTTCACACAGCCAGAGGACGGCATGCAGGCGGTTCTTTCAGGTAGTATAAATCTTTTTTCAACTGGCATATTGTATACAGCAAAGGTTAACATAATGTTTAATCTAAATTATTAATTGCAGCCTCTGTTTAACGTTATTTCTCTCATTCTCTTCTGATTTGTCAGCAAAGGTTAACATAATGTTTAATCTAAATTATTAATTGCAGCCTCTGTTTAACGTTATTTCTCTCATTCTCTTCTGATTTGTCTTTCTCTCACTCTCTGTCTCGCTCTCAGCAGTAAGACGGCTTAAGCTCCCTCTAATTAGGGGACATCTGTTTCTATTCCTACTGACTGCTTTAACAAATATCCTCATATTTATAACAGCTCATACCTAATGAGTTACAAGGCCCAGGGCAAAACTCATACCTGCACCGAGATCAAACACCTTGCCTAAAAGCACAAACTCACACAAACACCCAAATTAGCAGCGACTCAAGTTCTCTCTCTCTTTCTCATACGCACACACACACGCACACACAGGTGTGCTTCCCTGCCAAGTACAACTACCGGAGCTTCAAAAGACAAACAGCAGATGACACTTGTGAATCTTGTAGAACTGGAATGAGGTTAGTTTGAAATCTGTGACAGCAATTTGCAGCTTATTAAAATAAATCAAACAACTTCTGATGGAGAAAGAACATTTGCTCAAGTAAAAAAAAACCCATCTGCCCTGTCTGGGTGTGGAGTCTTTTGAACATCAAGTTCAACATGAATAAACTATTGTCAAATGACATTAATGAATGACAAGCAAAATTGCTTTCCGTGATTGACACGTTTTTATGTACTTGTAGCTAATAATACATTCTCAAAGTTATTGTTTTATTAATATAAAATAAGTGATAAACTCACACTGATTAAAGCACTTACTGGCCTCTTTATTAGGTACACACCTGTTCATTTCCTCTGTGACTGTCGTAATGTGCGAACCGAGGGTTTTAGAGATGACACACGGAGACTTGCAATGCACCAGTGGTTTACTCACACCAAAGGAAAATAAATGAACACAACACATCTACAAACAAAAAACAGCTATACAGTAAGAAAAATACAAGAGCAGAAACTATATACGCTACGCTTTTGTTAGCTCCCTAGCTAACTTCAACAAACAAAAGTTCAAAAGCACAAAGTTAATGGAGGCATACTTCTAAGGGTGGCTCCAACATAGACTAATAGCAGTCCTGAGTGTTCTCAGCCCTCTCCAAGGAACCAAGAGGATTCTAGCCTTGTGTGCATGGCCCCAGCCTCCCTCTAACTGAGAGGACTCTCTAGCATAGCCTAAAGCCTTTATTGGGCTAAACCATGCTAAATTACAGCAGTTCACTACATAATTAATAAAACTTAAAAGAGATCTCACATCTAAACATAATCACCTGTAAACAGAGTGAAAAGAAAAACAAGTTTGGAGATTGGAATCAACCAAACTTCACAGGTAAGAAAAGTAATCAGATCACAGGATGTTGTCAAAGGGCACTAAACACAGGATGGTAAATGGATCATAGATGCTGTGGTCTGCCAAAGAAACTTTAAAAGAGAAGCACGAGCCTCGGACCGTTTTTAAAAACAGGAGTGCTCGCATTTTTATTTAATTTCTTTGGTCCAAACAGACTGAAAAAAATCGCTGTCCATGCTTCGCTGTATCTCCTCTGCAACTTTAGATTTCCCTGGATGTGGCTCTTTCATTGGCTGCAGATAATCACAGACATTATTTCCAGACAGAACACATTTCACACTGCACAACTCTGAGTCGCAGACACCTCCAGATAGTTAGCACGACAAATATCCTGCGACTCTTGGAGAATGAGTTTGCGTGCAGGAACTCAGATTTCCTGCGATTCTGGGCAATCACAAATAATTGTCTGTGACTCAGAATTGGGGCTAAAATTGTGTAGTCTGAACTCGGCTTTAAGCTACTCATATACACACTGGCACTTTTGACCTAGTTTCTCATGTTTCTTTTATTTTGTCATCTTTACTTTTATTTATTGAAAGCATTATGCTTCTGTTGGAGTGCTCCTGTCCTCGTCGGTGTTTGTAGTCCTGCTAAGGAACTTTATTTGGTCATCATTTATTGATTTTCATGCTATTTTTAAGTTTAGTTTAGTTCTTCTCTCTCCTGAAGAATGTTATTTCAGTTTTTCTCCCCTTGTGGAGGTTTGTTGTTCTGTTAATATATCATTGTTTGACCCTTAAGCTCCTGCTTTTGAGTTCTACATTTGCACTTCTTGCACCTGACCCTGACAGAGTTTATCTGGGATTACCTGAAGAGACAGGAGGATGTGAGAATTACTTCAACAGAAGATCTGTGGTTAGTTCTGGAACATGAGTTCCTACAGAAACCATGCGCAAGTGTAAATAGAATTGTGCTGTTTTAAAGGCAAATGGTGGTAACAGCAAACAGTGATTCTCTCTCTTTGCTCGTTCACTGATAAATGTTGAGCACTTTAATTTTTGAGAACATCCTTTGTTTACAGCATTTTTCACACCTTCCTAAACCAGATTATACAGATTTTACAGAGAGTTTTTCTGTGTAAAGAAAGAGCCCCAAACACCAATTCCTGAGGAGATGGTTGCTGTTCAATCATCAGTATATCAGAGTTTGCCGCATGAATACAGTGTATGGACTGACTGGGATTCTCCTGACTGAACAAACCTGGAAGAGTTTGGCTGATTATATGATGTGCTCGAATTGTCAATGTATTTTTGAAAGTAAAGCACTTATTTTGTGGTATTGCTTCAAAAATGGTTGTGTGTGCGTGTGTATGCGTGTGTGTGTGTGCGTGCGTGTGTACTCTACTGTAACAGCATTAGCTTTGATACACATTTGTGGTTTTCACAGAGCGAGTTTAAATGTGCTCAGATCAGCTTTCCTTTAGCAGTCCACTAAACTGCCCTGTTATGTGTCATAAAAATCCGCTGACAGGTACACAGACGCACACTCACACTCCCCTGGTCTGACACAGGTCAGTCTTCCTCTTCTCTGATGCGCCCTGCAACCCCCTAAAGACACAATATCTCCTTATCGCCGAGCCACTCTATTAGGGACAAAAGGTCATCCCGGGATAATATTAAACTTATGAAGCTCTGCGTGTCCTGCCTGCCTCCAAATGTGCAGAGAAAGCATAAAAAAGGTGTTGTGTCTGTGTATGTGATTATAACTGCCCCATCATCCTCGGCCAGCTGACCCCAGGGTTTTGGCTTATTGGTCTCATATGCAGCCAGCTCCTCGCTGTACAAAAGAGTCTGTTCTTCTACTGCTTATTACAGCAAAGCCAAACACAACATGCGACAGCGCACACAAAGGCACGCATACGCGTACACACTGCACCACAACAGAACACAGAGGGCAGTCTTGTCCGTGTGCGTGCATGCAAGGTATTGATGCATTCACAGAGGTTTAAGAAAGAAGGAAGTAGAGGCCGCCGCATCCTGTCCTTCACACACAAGCAGAAACACAGTCAGACTTTGTTCCTGGCCCTGCATGCATTAAATGTTTCAGGATGAAAAATGTGCATTCTCTTCAGTGGCTCCAGCAGAAACTGATCCACACACATATAGAGGTTGTCACGCGCTCAGATATAACTTGCTGTTTGAAATTCAGATCAAATACAATGACGGATGTACTGTACTTCCAAGGAAATGAAAAGTTGGCACATATCTGCCTGAAGCTTAACTGCTGATGAAACTGAAACAATGCCACACTATTTGTTTTGTAATCAATAATTCCGGTTGCCACCTGGTGGCACTACAACTGAAAAGTCTGTAGATGTGTTCAGATGTGGACTTATACTATTTTGTTAAATTTCGGACCAATCAGACATCGTACGACTGAGTATGGTGAAATCTTAATTTTCGATGTCCGGAGTGCACAGACAGTTCAACAAAGTCACAAAAGCTTTGGAGTTTAACATCACATATGCCTTAACAAAAGATGAATTGAGTTTGGAAATGAACAGATAAAATCTCTTGGAGGAGTTTGATAAAATATGACATGAGGAAAAGTGGCCATTTGCAAATACAATCCATATTACTTATATTTACCGTAAGTATTTGGACCCTACACATATGTGCTGAATTACATTGGCCTACTAAAAACTGTTGGCGCACCATTAGCAGAAATGCTTTAGGTGGCGCTATAGAGCAAATTTACAGCTGTCCTTTTCGAAACTTTTGTTGTTTGTTGTGAAATTTAGGGACCTTTTGAGCACGTTTAGATCCTCCAAATCGCACCAAAGGCCACAAAACAAAAACATTCTGTGCAATTACAATAGGGTTCAACATGTTCCCTGAGGTCAAGCCCTAAGAAAATATATTTGATCAGTGTGAAACTACTAGTTTCAGAGACTATATTTCCCATAAGTCCTTGTGGCTACTTTCTGTTACCAATCATGAGTGTTTACTTCCACTTTCAGGTATTTACAGTTTACCTTGCCTTGTACACATGCCCCTGTGTTTCTGTGTCTAGCTTCTATTTTTCTTTAGATGTTTTTTTTTTCGATGATTTTATCCAGGCCGCTGGATAACAGTTTACTCATGAATATTAATATTTCCACAAGTATGACTCTGGTATGACACCGGCCAGGTTCGAGCCATCAAATCATTTTTAAAGGCTGATTTCCTGAGGGAGACTTCAGAGGTCAACTCATCGGAAAAGGATAAAAAAAACAACAACATTTGCATGCGATTTGTCACACCCACCACATTAAACTTTCATCCTGACAAAAACACGTCAAATAAATTTACACCGCTGCTCTGACAGGCCAACACAGGCCCAGACACAACCCAGTGCCATCGCCAATTATCACAGCTACTCTTACGATGCATCAAACTCTTCTGTCGCTCCCCTGCTTTCGTCTTCCCAAACGACCCCAATAAAAACGGATCCGGTGGGGTGGATTTGCCTTTGTCACCCACATTATCACCCCCTGTATCCTCCCTTGGTATATCGAGCTGCCAATCAGAGGTGGACGGATGGCAGGCGGGCTTCGCTGATTTGAAGGGGCTTGGGCTCTATGCATGGATTTAAATAATAAAAGGGAGATTTGACTTCAGGCTCTCGGAGCCCTGCCAATAAGATGGCTGGAAGAATATGGCGGTGTGTGTGAGCACAACATAACTGCAAATTGAGGATATAATGAACACGTTTAATATTTCATACCCCTTAGATGGAAATATCTTCAGTAGGGAGATTTCTCTCTCTCCCTCTTGTATTAGGCTTGCCTCGTTCTTTCATTTCGCCTGTCTTTACTCCCCCACCACACACAAAAGCCAGCAGTGCAGCACTTTCTTGGCCATCCATAAGACTTTGGACTCTGCGTGGCTTTGAAAAGCGTGAAAGCCATCGACTGTTGCTGCGAGAGAAGAGTTGGAAAGGAAAGATGAGAGTGACAGTTTAAAGACCGTAATCATTGACAATTACACACCAGCGAAAGCTTTCTCTCGCTCTTCACCCCTGCCTTTTTCTCTTGCCCTCTGTTCAGTAATAGTTTGGTAGTGATATCAGAGTCTACAACTGCAATTAGTCAACGAAATCAAAACAGAACAAAATAAAGAGCGCAGAACCAATCTCAAATTGATGATACGTTAAATAATACATTACTTCTATCCTCATCTCGTCCACCGTTTGCCATTGTATACATCTGTAAGGCCCTTAGGTCATGCTTGGTAATAAATATCATAATTTTTAATGTTAATAACCATAGCTGCTTGCGATGGTGCTTCTAGACTGCCAAGACCTGGGACACGCTGGAGAAATTTTGCCTTCCAGCTGGTCTGGGAATGAATCCGTTCTCCCCTATGATGTGGTGATCAGGGTGGATCCTCAACTGACCAACCCCAAAAAGGCAGAAGAAGAAGAAGAGTTTTCTAGCATTCTAGCAACAGTGATGTGTGACCTGAATTTGGTGGTAATAGAGGTTTTTAAATAGAAGCTATTGAGGTTTGATCATAATATACAATAATAAAATTATGTAAAAAAATAATATTTCCAATATTTCCTCAAAATGAGCTTTGCTGTACAATCTGCAGTGACATGTGGCTTGGTTTTGGTCATAGCAGAGCATTTTACAGTGAAGGTGTTTTTTTTTTGGTTTTGGCACTTTGCAGACGGTTTCTCAGCTAGCCATGCAGAAACAGTAAATTATTTCAGCTAAGGGTGAAGAAGACACATTTTAACAAAACCAAAATCATTTTGAAGTTTGCATGCAACAGATTTAAAAAAGAGGTATTATTTTACTATTAAGTGTTTGGGTCGAGCCACTGAAGCTGAAACGAAGCTGTGAATCTGCAGCCAACCTCGGCTAACCCCAACAAAAGCCTGAACCAGTTGCCTAATAATACACCCAGCTCACTAAAACCTTTCTGGGATTAATTAATTACAGAGGATGATTATTATGAAACAGTAATGTGACAGAAAACTGCATGCGTATTCAAATATCTCCAGCTCCCGGTGGAATACGCAGAGGCTAAAGTAGCAAACAAACAGACTGATTATTCACTGCAAACTTGTGTAATCATAACAACACATCCGTTCTCTGAAGCTGACAGACATACGCTTTTAAAAAATTAATTTCCTCTTGTCCTGGATCTGTGTACAGATCACTCCATCTGCATGGCTTCCATGAATTATTCATCTCGGCATTTCAGACATTAAATGCATGTATTAATTTCATTTATCTGAGGCAAAAAATAAATAAACAAAGGCCTAAAAACACTCGTGAAGTGTAGCACAAGCATTGAGCCAACAATGGCTGCAGGACTCACTGGGGATTGAACATCATCTGTGCCTTCATTATGCCCAAACTCCTGAATTAAACAATGTTTTGTTTCAATTATTCAGCGGCTTGTTCTTCAGCAGTTACAAGCGGGCACGTCGTCGAGAGCCACAGAAACAACTGACAGCAGATTGACGGAACCTGCAAAGCCACATATTGCTTTTATCTCCTGTGGGCTGTAACGATTACACTCATGTTCCACACCTCACTGCTTTGGCCTAGAGATGTTTACGTGATGTTAATGTGGAATTTTGACAGGTTGAGGTGTCCGCCCTTCTTTCACTGTATCATTAGCGTCTGATCTCTCCAATGGCTGACATCTGAATCACCTGAAAAAGACCAGCACAGCTCCGACTTGCATCACCTCCAAAAGCTTCACGCTCTTCCTGTGGATCCTCCACTCGTGTATATGATTGGATTTGGGTTTAACTGAAACCTGTAATTACACAGCCATTGTGTTCCAGCTAAGCCCGGATTGACAGCGGCAGAGGAAGAGCTGTGATGATGGCACTGTGTGTGCGGCGTCAAGTAAAACCACTCACGCTTTAGCGGATAATTGTGGGCTGTGCTTTGGGCCAGAGTTCCTCAAACCCTTACCTGATGTCTGCAGGCAGTGCTAACAGGATCTCCCGGTTTGAGAGCGAGAGTGTAAAGGCATGTGACGCATTAGCTGGACTGGAGGAGAACATGCGCTGGAGGTGGCCTATCTTTCATGGCGCCCAAAATGCTGTTGGACTGAAGTGCCATCTCTCTGGTGTGGGTTTGTATGAATGGCCTCAGGCAGTGGTTGTTTTGCACAATAATAATGGTGGCACTGGGAGCAATGCAAATCTATGGGACAGGACTCACGGAGAGAAACACAGAGATTGTTGTTAAGTATGTTTGCTCACATATTTACACCTGTGCATCACCCGCTTTTTAGAAATCATTACATCAAGTCCTGTGTTTGTGTTTACAGTGTCAAATGGCTCGACATGCTGTCTGATACTAGTCTAGAAATACTAGGATTTGTATTTCTTTTATTATTGTTAACTGTTGCGGTTGCACTGGATGAATAAACATGCACAGATTTTGTTTCGGTGAACAATTGTTTTGCAGATACTCAAAAAAAAAAACTCCATTCCATTCTACCTCTCTCACAGATTTGTATTCAGACTCTAGCTCCTCCCACCATCTCATACACATAAAACAGCCCCATGTTACTTTAAGCAGCACTGAATCAGCCAAAAGTAGCACCATCAACCCCTTTTTGTGGAGAACCCACAACAATGCTTCATATTATATATGTAATAAAATTTTATTAACACCAAATGCTAATAAAATAGCATTAACAGCATTAATAAAAGCCGAATTTGTTGCCACGCATCTCTCATCCTCCCGTCATTATGCATTATACATGGAGTATGTCGGCGGTTTGGAAGCACTTCACAGTTTCAGATAAGCACAGCAAAGTTGCAATATTTTTGCAATAATTTTTCTTCTGAAATTACTACAGTATTTCATATCAATGTCTGCTCTTTTTTGCCATTGTTAGGGTAAGTATGTTATGGTCGTTGTCCTCTAGATTTCATATTTAAGTTATTGAACTTATTTTCATTTTAAATAATCTGTATATTTGACATAACTGACAGTAAATCTGACTTGTGGCATAGATTGCAGTACATGATAAAGTTCAGCACACTTAAGGGGATTTCTAGATAATTGAATTTCAATCGTCTGCAGATTTAGTTGCCATTCACACCACGCTGTTTGCTCTGGTACGCACTAGTTGAAAATCCAATCATACGGGCCACTCTTTGGTCACATAGCTGTTTCTTCGACTGCTTTGGTTTAGAATGAACGTACACACAGCACAGGACAGAAGAAGCAAAGGACAGAACGCCTGAAGACTGAACAGTTGCAGTGTTTGTGTGGGTTTTGGACAATTGGGAAGAAATGTGATCACTGGACCAGATTTATATGAACGTACGCACCTCCTTACAACTCCTAGTTTTCCATAACAAATGCTGCTTTGTAAAGAGACACGCGCCATCCCATAATGCCATGTTTCATTTGATTTTATTTCCGATCATTCATTACATTGTTTGATCATGTTCTCACCACAAACAGCTCGAGATTAAAGTTTGGATTCGTACCGAGACCACATCCTTGACCAGGTCTCAGGCCACTTTTTAGTCCGCTTTTTGTCCCATCAAGAGTTCAGCTGCTGCTTTCTCACCTGCTCAAATGAACTGTAGTAAAAGAGAAAGTGAACATGAAACAAGGAAGAAGTATCGCGCCACAAATCCCCTCTTTCTCCACATTTTTGTCACGCTGCTCCCTGCAATCAGCCACCAACAGAATAAACTGCTCGACATCAAGGATTTTTTTTCTACTTGTTCTTTGATTTCTTTTCTGTCGTCACCTTCTTCTTTCCTGTTTGGTTTCCCACGGAGAGCATCTGTTGTTCCGTAAACACCATCTTCAGGTACGGAGCGTCTTTGCATCAGTATTTCCTCGACTCAGATGAAGAGTAACCTGCTGAGAAGCTTCGAAGATTCGTGTGAAACTTAGTTCCGATCGGTTTGTAAAGGCCTAGAATTATTCTTTCGGATGCCTTCGGATCCTTCCTGTGCTCCTAATTGAACAGCTACTTCTGATATTTTTACATCCATTGTGCCTAAGCAATGGATGCCTAACTTGTGATTTTTTTTTTTTTTTTTTACGGGCCATAATCCAAAACTCTATTGTGAACTCAGAGAACTGAATATTTTTTTTTTTTCACGTATAAAGGGCCACTTTAAAATGCAACCACTTATTCCTGGTGAGGGCCACATGGTTCTCCAGCTCACACTGGGAAAAAGGCAGCGTGCAATTCCATTCCAGTGGGCAATTGTTGAGACTCTGGGAGCGGACCAATGAACCCAAAGACAACTCACACAAGAACAGGAGGGATGCAACAATCTAACTGAGAAGCATCACCAACACCCACTGCTGTCTATCCTGCCCACTTTTACATCGTCATAGACAAGAGCTACTTTGAGGTCTAAAATGCCCCTTTTTGTTTGAAAATGATACGACCCATTTACCCTTGTGCTGCTCCCAGTGACTCATACGTTTAGCACCTTAACAGGCACAGGCAGTGTAGGCAGCTTCCACACAGACTGACCTCTTTAGCCTTTTCCCTTGTACAGTTTACTGTGTGGATCTGTGTGTAACAAGGTCACACAAGACACACACACACACACCTCTCCTGACAGTTTCCTTTCCAATTTCGCTGCTCATTATGAAGACACAATGGGAAACAGCAGCAGTCTTTGCCAATACTATATATAAATAATGCTAGGTCAATGATCTCTCTCTCTCTCTCTCTCTCTCTCTCTCTCTCTCCAGGTGAAGGCATTTGTGAAGGCCAATGTGCAGCTTTGTTCGGTCATTTTCCAAAGCTGCTCTACCTCTACAGTGACCACCAGTCAAACTGCTTCGAGACTCCAGTCGATTCACCGCTAGACGCACAGCGGGGCAGTTCAATTAATTAGAAATTGCTCCATTGAGAGACACTTGGTTTAGACATAATTAACTAATTAATAGAAGAAAAATGAGTTAAAACAGATGTGTGAATGATGGGTGAATCCGATCTGCAGGTGATTGTGGTCAGTTTCAGTCATACCCTTGTTTACAATTTAACGTTAACGTAAAAAAACAGCAGATCCATTCCATGGGCTTACTTTCCAGGAAAACATCAGGGGTATTTCCTTACACCCCCCCACCACTTAGTTTTTCACTCACAAGCATGCTAATGTACGCACTCTAATGGATGTTTTAGGTGTCAGCACACAACATTTGCAAAGGCTTTCTTTCACAACAGCGATGCATCCAATACAGAGCCACCAAGCACAAGGCCGGTTATGACATCCATTTAGCCAGAATTAGCTTGCAAATTGACTAGGCTTTTACATGTAGCTGAATATTACCCAAGAGGCATTGTGTGGTTTTTGAGAAGCTCTGGGCTAAAACAGACCATGGCTTGCACAGTGGATAGAATGCCAGCCTAAAAGTGCATCGATCCCAGTGGGGATTGAGGGAATGTGGAGGACTGAAATGGAGCGGCAACTGGAGACGGAACTTTGTGTCAGAGAGCCAGTGTGTTACAGAGTGTCAGTTCAGCCCAAGAAGAACGCTATGTTTTCCTTTAATTACTCGAATCTCATTCCAAGCAGAACAATCAAACTTGTTTTAATGTAAACAATACATTAAGCTTTAATTCAGTGCCAAAAAGAAAGCATTTAGATTGGGTTTTCCGTTTAACAATGATTGAATTTGTTTATTCTAAACATGAATTTATTTAAAGCAATTTTTTCCACTTTAAATAACAATGCTGAAAACTAAGAAGGTACAACACAACCCTAACAACGTGTTTTTCAATTTGAGTTGTGTTGTACACTAAAAAGAACAAAAATCCAGTGTTCAAAGCTTTATTCAATGTTTAAGATTCAGAACGAGAGCTTTCCTTCAGAGAGAAGGCACAAGCATCCATGCAGTTCAGTAAACCAGGAAGTGAATCGGGGCCAGCTTCTCTGAGAGGAAGATGTCCCTCAGCTGGAGCGAGCATTCAGTGCAGATCGCAGAGGGACCACGGAGAACCAGGAGGAGTCAACCAGAGACAGAATCATGGAGATCAGGTAGACGACACAATGAAGGAGTAAAGTGATTAAAAAAACTTGTGGGTGCTGGTGATTGGTCCGGTGAGTAATTAGTAAAATAATATAACTTGTCACAGAAAATATGCTCAAATGTTTAGCTTAAAAATCATTTGAGATGATTCAGATGGAATGAGCAAACATCAACGAGGGATTTTGATGAAGGATGTGATGTGATGTGATGTGAACTGGATTCCAGACAATGTCCCTCCAAATATTTTGACCAGGGTCAGCAGAGGTCCTGACTGGTCTGTCAGGCTGTTTGTGGCCATGGCTTGAATGTAGGGTATGGACATCAAGAACAGTCTTGTGGGAGATACTCCAGGAAGATGGCACTCTAATAGGATTCAAGCAGAAGGGTTTTTTTTTTTTTGCTTTCTTTTATGATTTATGAGACCGTTGAAGACCTAGACGATCCGATTCTCAGAACATGGTTGTTTACAATAGTTGCAATTAAACAAATAGAATTTCGTTCGAAATACTTTCTATGAACAGTTTTTGCTGCAGAAATCTGTCATTAATTGCAATCTGGTGAAGGTAAATCTGACAGATATTCTCTGTTGTGATTGGCTGCCAAGCTCAAAGGAACAGGAGCATTTTGAGAATCCCACTGGCTGAGATTAAAAGTGAATCATTATGTTGGCTTGTAAAAGAACAAATCAGCTACTGCGCAACTCCAGTCTCTAGAAAAAGTTAAACGTTGCAACGGAAATATCTTGAAGTTAAAACATCATAGAGAAATGGTGGTTTGTTGATGCTAATCATAACTAATTAAATCACTGATGGCTCCCTAGCAACCAAAGTGTTTTCCCATGCAACCTAATTTTCGGAGCACTCTATCAACTTTGGTAAATGAGAGAAACATGGGGCTTGGTTTATATAACTTATAGTGTCAAGGGGAATATTATATTTTGTCCCCTCCATAGCAACCTGTCTGCTTTCTATAGCAACCATTTTGGCATATCGGTTAAGGAAAATCTTTGTGACGTTGGGGTTGGTTCATTTTACTCATATTGATACAGGGAACTCATAACTAACCTCTCCATGGCAACCAAAACTTTTCACAGAAAAGAGCTGCACTTTACTTCAGTAAAGGGAAGGTTAAAAGGTCAAGTGCTGACAGCAAAAGGTTGAGATGATGGATTTTCTGTGTGATTTGATTTTAAAAGTTTTGCAGCAGTAGCCCGCCTCAGGCTACTAGAGATGACCACCCCCTTTGTGATCAGCATAATCATGAGGTAGTCCTCAAGTCATTGCTTTATTATAATCTAACGTCAGCTCTGTTTTCTTCTTGTTCTTCAATAAATGTTGTGCTTTATTGATGTACATCTGTTACATCATGAAGACGAACTAAAAAACAGCCATTTATTTATTGATTGTTTAGATAAAGATTTATTTCTGAGTCGTTGAAACGTGTGATTTGTGTTTAAAAAGGTTTATAACTTCATATGTCTCCCTAGCAGTGACAAGGAAACTCCTTCTGAAAATAGCTCTACTTTCTAAGAAAGCCACAAAACAGCAACAGCACCGAGCAAAGCGAACATGTGGAGGTGTGCTCCAGTTACAAAGACCGGGCAGAGCCAAAATTAACAGCTCTTAGTCGGCGACAGTGTGACATCCAACTCGAGCAAGTGCTCTTAACAGTCGTCAACACTACATTCCTCACACACCCTGCCACATTTGCACTAGCGCACACACACGGATGCTCACCTACACCTCGGCTCACTCACCTCAGCGGCTGTCAATCATGTGTCGGCAGGCAGCATTCAGAATGAAGACAAATTGACAGAGGATCACAGAATGTGACCTTTCACCTTCAGTAGTGGCCTGAAGCTCGTTGGACGACAGACCTGTAAATATAGACATCAGGAAAATGTGCGTTCTAACCTTGATTTATAGACTGCAATTATTCAGCACATCTCTTTCATATTACCTATGCCACATCACCGTTAACAAATGTGTAAATCAAACAGAGTTGCAGACTACTAGTGAGAAGTGTGTGTGTGAGTGAGCCGTTTTATCCCAGGGCATCCTGCTTGATGGCACAGCCAGGTTTGATGAGTGGCTCTCTGAGTGATCGTAAATAAAGACGAGGGACATGAGCTCCCAGGACGCCGACCTCTCCTGTCACAACTTTCACCGCACACAGAGCAACTGATACATCCTCCCCCTCTCCGCACTGAGGCCACATATTTCTCACCACACATTGGAAATCAATAAAGAGCAAATTATTTATGGAAAATATACTCTGAGCTGAATCATTGTCAGTGCAGTGCTCGGGGATGTGAGGCTTTTGGTTACCTTTAAAAATACAAACACAAATCTGTATGAAGCAACATGTTTATACACGTCATGGGCAGTGGTGGTTTGTTTACCTCTTCAATGTGCCACAAAAATGACAAATCTGATGAAAATGGCAGTTCTCTTGGCCATTTTTTCAGAAAATATGAACACAATAACTGTCAAAAACATAATAACAGAAACTTTCCGAATGACCCTGATCAAAAGTTTACATAATGCAGCGGGTGGAAAGAGAGACACAGACACGACTGCCATGCTCTGGGCTCTGAGCGGACTAGATCCATTTGCCCTGGCATCAGCTTCTTGTCTAAATATTGGAGTCCAGCATGCTCTTCCGGGGGAAGGGGAATCCAGCCGAGCCCCAGTGAATCAACTAGCCCGACCGCAAAACTCTAGACCCGGTCGGTGGGCACCTCATGGGCTCCTTCAGCTCCCGGTGGCTCTTGCGGTGTCCAACCGCTGTTCCAGGCAGTGTGAAATAGTTCACAATGGGAGAACTTGCTGTTCACACAGCACAACTCAAGAATTTACTAGAGCTACAGGCTTTTTGCTGCTACCAACAGAGAAGGTAAAGAACCTAATTGACAACTATCTCAAGAGACTTCAAGCTGCCATTGATGTTAAGTTGAAGAAATTAAAGATGTTTTTGAAAACATCAACATATCACCCTTTTCGATTATTTCAGTAACAGCAATATCTGACTATAAGTACAAATTAAATTCAAATTAAAAGTTAGCGTTAATGAGTTTCTGCTTCAGGAGGTGGAAGAGGAGTCACGGACAAGCTGATTTATGACAGGCTCTTCACAGGACATCAACTCCCACTAGCAGCGATACAGTCGTCACCTCAGCTTTTCTGCTCTCCCTCCTCTTTCCTTGACAGACAGCAGGCATACCACTTCTGGACTCATCTCTTAGGATAATATTTATCATCTGAGAACATCATAAATCACTCCAGCTAAATTGGAAGTGATGGGCACAGTAGAGAATGGAGTGCATCCCTTACTTACTGCCCTCATTTCCTTCAAATTTAGACTTATTTCAAGTTAAAACATGAAACATACTACTACAATTAAACTGTATTTGAAAAATTCAGGCAAAGTCTGACTACAAAGAACTCTGGTTTTGCCACAAAAATTCCCTCCTGTGACACCTCAGAGAGGTCATACTGCAACATGCTGAGGTACACAGACGTTCATGGCAGATTTATGGTTTCTGGGTTAAAATCAGGACACAGTCGGCATAAAGCACCAGGGGGCGTGTCCATGGAGGGAAGTTTGCTTTTACATATTTTCTTTTCCTTCATTTCAAAACAAGCAGTTACCAGTCTACTCACTGTGAGCCGAAGTCATTAAAGTCAGTGTAAAAGTGCTGGAGTCACAAGGCAGGAGAGTAATGTGATCCCTGGGGAACAACTGCTGTTAACTTTAATCTCTGAAAAATCTCTACTGTTCTCTCACTGGTCCTATACCGACTGAAAACCATATACTGAGCTGAATACAGTGCTATTTCAAGAGCTGTGTGTGTGTTTAAGCCCCTTGACAGACATTCTCAAATGCAGACATGACCTTTATGCAATAATAAACACTCTGCTTGAAAGTGTGCACACATTCAGGTGAAAAACATATATGCAAAGCGCTAAACATTTGACTTGCCTGCAACAAAAATCACATTGACACAAGTGATGTGGTGATGGCAAAACATTCTGCACTACTTCCAAAACTCGTCACCACACAATCCCTGACAAAAGTCTTTCTATTAACATGACTTATTTCAGCAATTGGTGCAACAAGTAGCTTATATGAAAAACTAAAACCCTCCCAAATTATGTTTAATGAACTGAAATAAATATTTTTTCAGCGAAGCTAATTTGTCATTTCATTAAAAACGAAAGTTAACATTTTAAAAAGGCAAAAGCACAGTTTTGCCGCCTTCACAGAAATCGAACAAATTGACTACAAATACCTCCCAAAGTTGATCAGTATTCTTTTCGGTTTGACTTCCGTGCTTCCTCTTTGATCCCACCCCAGACTCGCTCAATGAGGTTCAAGTCTGGTGACTGGGCTGGCCAGCCCTGGAGCATCTTCACCTTGAGGAACTTTGATGTGGAGATGGTGGAAGTATGCGATGGAGCTGCTGCAGAACTTGGTCTCTTCTATGGTTGGAAATATAAGGTTTACTGGTATTTTGGACTATTGCTGCTCCCTTCTACCCTGCAGACATCTTGCACACCAACCATACTGGATGGAACCCCAGACCATGATTTTTCCACCACCAAACTTCACTCGAATCCATGTGGGCTTCAGTAGGTCTCCTGCAATATTTGAAGTGACTGTGGTGGAATTCAACCGAAGATTCATCTGAAAAATGCACACTTTTCCAGAATTCATGCTTTTAGCAGTGGGTCTTTTGCAAATGCTATGTGGTTTTTCAATCATATATATATATATATATATATATATATATATATATGATATTTTTTTTGTGTAGAGCTGGCTTCTGTGCCATTTCGAGACAGAATTTGACATGCTGTTCTAGGAGATACAGGGACCTCAGGTGACCAGGTCTTAGGGGGCTTTGCTGCAGGGAGAATGGGCTGGCCTTAGATTTGAGTTTTCTCTTGCCCTTGTGTTGTAGGTTCTTCCTGACCCAGACTTGTCAAAAACGTCTCCAGTCTCTTCGAAGTATCTGTACTTGACGCTGAGAAACATTGAAGGTGTCACTACATCAGCAGTGGATCTGCTCTTGATAATCAACACTTTAGTCTCAGGGTGAATCTTGGGAGTGTTTGCAGGAGTATAGCTGCAGTAAATTTTTATACAAACCTGATTCCTGGTCGATCCATTATTAGTCCTAGCTGAAGCTCGGATGACGATGAGAGAACAGTTTTGCCTTTGCACAAACGGATTAAATGAGCGTCACCAAGCTGTGAACATTAGTATACTTTGACATTCGTTTTGTACTGAAACATTGGGATTAAAGGAGGCATTTCTTGTAAAATAGTCAAGCAAAAAGACTTTTGTCAGGTACTGTTCACTGAAGTACGTACACCGATAAAGTAAGACAAATGAGAAAAGAAAACATGCAGAAAAACCTAAAATGAAAGATAGAGTTTTAATTGAAAAAAACCCTGAATCTCGATGTTTTAGGGTCTGGTGGGAGAGGAAGCAGCTTCTGCCAGACAGAAAAGCAATTAATCTGTAAACGAGCTTAACGGCAGCAGCAGGTCTAAGCAGTACTGGATATACACCCCCCACCAACACACACACACACACACACACACACGCACACGTACAAACACACACCTCCTCTCCTGCTCAGATAAGGCCGCAGACGGCTATTTATTGTACATTTTAATTAAGTGCTTGTTAACGCTAGTTATCTTAACAGTCACAAAATTACCGTTGTAATGCATTTTGTTTGAGGAAAAATGAAGCAGGGTGTGAGTGCTTTATGAGAGCCTGGCACAGCTTGGCTTCATTTAGAAAATCACAGAGCAGGAAGCAAAGAGGAGGCGATGATCTGAGCGCCGGCGCTAATGGTTATTTAATATGGCCATCAGCAGTTCCCAGTCCCCAGCATACGGAGTGCTAGCACAATAGCCTCCAAACCCTCTTTAACACTTATTTGAGATGACAGGAAAAATGAAACCGTTTGTGCTTTCAATGGAAAAGCAATCATTGGGACATTATCCTCCGCTTGCCCTATCATGCTAATGCTGGGTAAAAATGTCACCAAATGTATTTAAAAGGCTGATGGAGTGCTGCTCTGTGATTCCTGCTGCCCGCCTGATTAATAAAAACCTTCAATTTGTATGTAAATGCAACCTGGGCCTCATATCATCCTCACACCTGCACAGAAAATAATAAACTCAAGTTTGATGCCGCAATTACCAGAGTTTATGGCGTATCCTCAGTAGGGTGAGCGAAAGAGAGGGAGAAAGAGAGTCATTCAGGGTTAGGGAGGAGTGTAATGAGATGAGAGCATCGCAGGTAATGAAAGCGAAGCAGGGGTAGAGGATCTGGCCCCTGGACCAACACGTCCTGCTATTGATGTCCAGGTTACCAAAACACAACTCACCTCAGAAACAGCTAGGCATGGCAATTCAGACATTAGCATATGGGTTGTTTCTGTTATGCAGAGCCTTCTGAACTATGCGAATTAAAAACGGAACGAGAGTGCAAGAGCGAGTAGATGGTATGATGGTGTTGAGAGATTTGATTTTGAGCATATTCAGCTTAGGACAAAGTTATTTTCCACATCCAAAATCAGTGTAATTTCATGGGAGGATATTTGCATCGTATTAACATCACAAATACGTTTATGATCCACAGATAAATGTAAAGAGATAAATGAAAAAAAAAATGTTCAAGAGTCATCACAAGTACAAGTTTGTTTGGATTCGTCAATCTCTCGCTGTTTATTTGTGAGTTTTTACTCAAATCAAGCCAGCCAATGATCCACACATAGATGAGCTCCGCCTACCGATTACTCAGCCAATCAGAAAGCAAAGCAGACTGACCAATGCCCAAACAATTTATTCCCACCCGTGCTATGTATATAAAACAACCATGGTGGACTGTTATCGCATGTGCAAGAACATACCAAGCACTGTGCACTGACACCACTGACTTATAATGGATATTAAAATTAGAGATGAAATATCACTTTTTACAACTTTTTACCCTAGCAACCAAATTTTCTGAACTCTATCTCAGCTTTGATAGATCCCAAAGACATGGGGGTTGATTAATACATATAGTGACAAAGGGAGCATTACAGTATGTTACTGACCCCTCCATAACCTGTCTTTACCATAGCAACCATTTTGGCATGCTCCTAAATACCCAATGGAAAATCATAGAGACATCAATTTTGAGTTAAATTTCTCATTTTTTGATGTCATTTTTGATGAACATTATATGATGTCACTGACTCCTCCATAGCAACCAAAGATTTTACCTAGACAACCATTCCATTTTGCTAATGAAAATACTATTAAATTTGTAGGCCAACATCAAAGCATTTGCACAAACTTTAGCCATCTAGTAATAATTATAATAATACTTTGATTTTTTTTCTCGGCTTTGAGGCCTTACAGCAAGAGTCGAATACAGAGAATATCAAAACAGAACATTACATTTGAAAAAATAAATAAATCAATACCTAAGAAATTCAAACGCACTGTCAGCGCATATTAGCCAATCTGTTCTTGTTTACATACATGTTTCATCTTCAGCTACATAATTTATAGAACATTGAAATTGTTGTGAAAATAAACACCAACCCTCAGTTCAGCTAAAATAAAACAAATATTAATTTATTTCTACAATTTCCATTTAGCATGTTGCACAAAAGAGTTGCAGGCAGTGTCCCACTAAGTAATCCTCTTTAAGTGTGTTGTCGCAATGATTTTCAGTTGTTTCTTTGGTGATTTCCCCTAAAAGTATGTTGTATACTTAGATACCTGAGAAATGTTTTATCAGAGATCCAGCTTTCTGCTTTGATGACTTGTTTACTCGCCTAAAGATGAAAGTATTGTACGTGTCACAGAGAAAAGAAAATCAAAGCCTTGCAAAGTTTTCCATCCAAGAGTCAGTGCCTTTGCATGAAATATACTTGACATGATAAACAACTAAAAAAAAAAAAAAAACCTTCCAAACACATACTCGAAAGTGTCTCAAGCTGGGCTCTTGAACTCTTGAGTTAATCTAACTAAACAAGTGTGGGTTTCCACCCTTCTACACTGCTTTTGCATCATGCACCCTCCTCTTCCCTCGATAACAGAACAAAAAAAGGCTGTATTGACTCAATCGCGGTTGAGCAGGTATTGCAGAGCTCAGATTAAAGGAGTGTGTGTCTGTGTGTGTTGACTGAAGTCACGAAGGCAATGCCCCATCGCGTCGAACCAGCACAAATGCCTTTGAAGTAATGGAATCCATCGTTCTGTCTCACCTTGGCCAGAATGACCCGTAAACCTGCACATATACAAAGTGCTTCTGATAGAGGAGCTTCTGCTTAACTGCTGCTGACGAGCAAACCCTCGCTCTCCAATGCAATAGTGTTGAAATAAAAAATGATGCAAGAAACAAACTTGGAAGCATATGTTCGTGATGTGCTTTTATGAAACCTTTAACGTTTAGGCTCCCGTGTTAATTTGTCAATAAGTCATTTGTTAAACCTAAATACTATTCTACATTTCTGGTGTGATGTAAAGCGGGCTGTCCAAGCTCAGAAACCAACAAACCTGACTAACCTCGAGATGTTTTGTAAAGAAAAACAGTCCTGCCCGAATCCAGATTCTAAGCAGAAGCTAGAGGAGAGGATGTTGCTTCTGCAAAAGGAGGATGCACAAAATATGGAGTTCATTTCTTTTGTGCTTTAAGGTTTTTTTTCTTGCACATGCCTAATTTTGTTTGAAAAATCTTGCACATTTTCCATAAACCATATAAACGCCCTTTCACTTCTCAAATGGAAAAGATGGTTATCAAATCACGGGTCGTTTTTTTTTTTATATGCAGTATAACACACTATAATACATGACTTAAGAGTTAACTCTATTAAATTCAAATGCCATGAAATTTCAGCCTGAGTTTGGGCTCATTCAGGTTCAACACTGATCCCACCAAAACGGACAGTAAACACAGTGCTCATGTGTCTGTTTCCAGTCTTCAGTTATGAATCCTGGTTGCCTGAGGCCTGGTGGTCAGGAAGTCTGGGATCCTGTTGCACAATATTTTGCTTAGTACAATGGATGGAGTTTAACAGGGAGCGCTTACAATGAGGAGCACCAGTGTACGTGTGGGAAAGGTTGAAAGAGGTCCAACTCTGAATTTATAATATGACAGGTACAAAGGAATTCGGCTCCCTGTGAGCAAATGTGTCCAATGCAGGTGATAATTATCTTCTACTGAAAATACAACTGTGACTCCAAACATCACGAGGTTAAACTTAAAAAAAGTCCCCAGTGACAGAAGGAACACTCTCTGACTGTTCTGCCAGATCTCCGCACTAAATCAAACAGTGAAACTTTTCCTGCCACGAACATGAAACGTGATAAAGGTGACGCTAGAATTCAAAATGCGAATGGGTCAAATTTTATTCAACTTAATAATATTTAATATAAACAAAAAAGTTAAACAAATTCATACCGATGCCAATGGGTGGTCCACACCAAAGTGAAATACAAATAAAAACATGCTTTTAACTAAACAAAATTAACTTTTATGTTTCAAGAATATCATACACATCAGAATATTTGTGTTATATAATTATTGTATATTTATTTCGAATTATATTACACATTATTTGACATTTACTATAAATATTCATTCATTCATTTCTCAACCGCTCATTCCCTTTTTGTGGTCAGGGGGATCTGCCGGAGCCTATCCTCAACACACATTGGGAGAGAGGCAAGTTAGTCTACTTTCTATCTGTGATTATTTCTATCTGTGATTATTTCTATCTGTGATTATTTCTATCTGTGATTATTTCTATCTGTGATTATTTCTATCTGTGATCTATCTGTGATCTATCTGTGATTAGTTCTATCTGTGATTAGTTCTATCTGTGATTAGTTCTATCTGTGATTAGTTCTATCTGTGATTAGTTCTATCTGTGATAGAAAGTAGACTAATCAACTTTTCCTTGGTTTATGAAAACAAGCTCTGAGGTTTGCGTCTATACATTTGTTGTGGTTGGATTTTGGTGTATGGATTTCTTGGTTGGGCTTGACTTTAAAAACATACAGGGCTTTGTTGTCATAAGCGTTTTTGTAAAAAGGTAAATAAGTTGAAGAGAAAAAGTTTTGCTTCTTTCAGCCGTGTGGAGTAAATGTTCAACTGTTCAGCATCTGATGTGAAAGTCGGTGTGTGATCCTGATAAAGTCCTCTGTCTATCTGAATATCTGCTGCATGGATAATGGAGTTACACTAGAGTGAACCGAATAGAACAAATCCAGAGCAGAAGCCGCTCGGGCTCAACTCTCAGATGGCTTCAGACATCTTCTTTTCACGGCCTCTCATTTCCTCCCGCTCACTCAGTGCCGTGTGGAGATTGGATTTTCACAGATCACAACGGCAAGCCGGCACATTCATTCAAGTGTGCTCCCCGCGAGAAATGTATCATGATCTCTCATAATATTCTGTATACGGCTTCACCCAAGCGCTGCTCCTTAAACGCGTTTGTGCTATTAATATTAATATTTATGGACTGTGAGTGAGGGCTGTCTATGCAGAACGAAAGAGCAAACTTTCATCAATTCCTATGGAGAGGAAAGTCCAAATTAATTCCGATTCTCATTTTAATGCTTTTATGCTAATGGAGGCATGGAGCAAAGGAGCCCAATGGAGAAGTGGGTTCAAGTTTAAAGCTCACCAGAGAGATCACCGGAATTCCCAATGATCCAGCTCCCACCTACACATATACAGACGCACACACACACACACTCTCTCTCTCTCTCTCTCTCTCTGAGTGTGTGTAGAAATGGCAAATGCACGATACACACGATTTAAATCCAATCACCAGCTCAGTGCATTGAAAACAGCATCAGTGCTTTTTGCAAATGACACTACACTGCAGAAGTAAATTGAAACACAAACAAAACACTGCAGCCATTCTACTCCACCCATCACCATTCACCGGCCTCAGCCTAATAAAGAGATCTAGTGAGTTTTTGGCCACTCACTTCAGGCCGGATGAATGAGATTCTAGTTCATCCATTTCAGTTTGTCGAGCTTGCTTAACTGAATCAGGCTCAGGCAAACACAAATAGATTGCTCCTGTGGTCGCGCCACCTCCCCATCCGCTTCTCTTACACCTGTGATCATTACATATTTACTGCACAGACAAGCTCTCCCGCCTGCCGATAGTGGCCTATCCGTTAATGTCTGTGTTCTGGCATCTGCTGGCTTATTGTCATTAATTGAGCTCATTTGAGAAGCAGGTCGGGGCAATAGAAACGCAGGTGTGTGAGACAACTGTTATTATCCAAGTCCACAGACTGCTCAAAACAAGACAGATCCCTTCATCACTGGAGGTGCTGGTCATGATGGCTGTCCATTCTTTCTACTTTTAACCCACATTAGCGGCTAACTGCATGTTTGGAATCATTAATAATGTCTGTTTGATCTTTTGTGGTTGCAGAAAAACATGGAGGTGTGGAGGAGATAACATCATGTTGTAAACAAACCTCAACATATTTTATTATTAAAAATATTAATCCGGGATCACAATCTTGTTAAATCAGATTAAACTTTGGAGAAAACTTGAGTATTTTTGACGTATAAGTTTTGAAAAATCATAAATATGTGATTATTGCATTCGTGTTTAAGTTTGCATGCAATGGGTAAAGTGTGAAATGCCAGCAATCTATAAAATGCCTCTTAGCAAAATATAAAAGGAACGCTTTCTATACACGTAACATGCTTTGCATAAACATTCTATAGAATACTGAGATTTATGGAAAATAAATGGGGGTGGGGTAGCTTGAACAAAAGCCGGTGTACCTCTGGCAGGTTTGAGCTTATTTCCTGAAAGGAATCTGATTTTTTTTTTCTTTTTTTTGGGGGGGGGGGGGGTGGGGGGGAGGGGTTGGTTAATTGACTGGACCCGATAGGCTTCTCCCAAACTTTGTTATGTAATGTCATTTACAATTAATAAACTTTATTCATTAAAATGTATTAAACACAACACATGCCTTTAATAAAAAAATTATTCCTTTAATTAAACACTAAACACCCTTCAATGGATTACTTTTTTTACAAAAAGCACAACTTTATTGAGTAAATTAATTAAACCTAACCATAACTTTTGAATAGAAATGAAACAATAAAGAACTATAAAAAATTAATACAAAACAGAACTTTATTAAATCTATTGCACCGAAGCTGATTTACAGTCACATTCTTCCCGAGGATGACCCAACATACACAGAGGTGGCGTGGGGAAAAATGGCAGTTGTTCTAGTTAAAATTATAAAAAAGTTACCAAGAGTGAGCAAAGAACAAATCCAAGCTAATGGTTGCTATTTTTTACTAAGGTAAATATGATACATATGTATATTTAATAAAAAAAATAGTTAATTCATAGATTTTTGTGCTTTCTACGATGCAAATAGTCATGAATCATTGAGTTAGAAATAAAAATGTCACCCAAAAATCACTGAATCAAGCCATTTTAAGAATCATTTTCTTTTTCATGTTTTTTTTTTTAGAAATTTTACAAAAAACAATCAATCCTCAAATGGTGTTTCGTAGCTTAAAACACCAGTCATTCTCACCTTACAACGGCCCCTGCTGAATTAAAACGGCAAGAGTTCTTTACTGAGGTGATACTATGATGATTAACCTGAAAAAAGAGCTTGACAATTCTCACCAAATGAAACAGAGTTCAACTGTTTTAACACTTACACATCCATCCGTTATATAGACGTACGAACATAAACACTATCTCTTTCTGACACCCACAGACTCACTCGGCTTTCCCCTCACCTCCATCACCAAGCACATAGTAAGATTTATTCTAGTCCTGAAGAGCTGTGGCCGGAGCTGCTGGATATTTATGGTTTAATAAGACTTACATAAGTCTTGCAGGTGTGCTTTCCGTCCCGCCACCAAACCCATTCACATGATTTATGGCAAGCCTTTGGATTGCGTACTGATTTAGGACCTCTCTCACTCCAGCTCTGCCTCTTTCTCTCACCGCCCGTGGGCCTGCTGGTTGCTTTAAGCTCAACATGGTTGGTCTTTCTCCAGTCTAGCTTTTGGTGACAAGGCCTGTCATAAAGGACTTCGATGCTCAAATTGTAAAACTTCATTGTAAAGAGAGTCTGCCAGACAAATCAGCCTGATATATGGATACAGGGAGGATAAAGTGATGGTTAGGGAGCACTGATAGTCAAATCAGGAACTAAATTTCAATATGTGCTGCATTAAAGCATAAGAAATAAAAGTCTCCGCATAAATGATTGTTCCCTTAGAGGAAACTCTGAAAATAACCAGCAAAAGTAAAGATATTCAAGACCCCTGTGTCGGTAAAAACAGCATGGGAGTTTGGCAGGGAGACGAATACAATATGTTAGACTAAAATTTGCAACAATTTTAAATTATTAATTTACTTTTTTTAAAGGAGCCATATCTATATTTTAGCCTAAAACAGAAAAACAAGTGCATCAAACACAGTAGTTATGTATCATCTGCTAGTTATGTTTATGCTTCAGGCATAATGACTTCTGAAGTAAGACAGTTAAAGCAACATGTAGCACACAATATGAAAATGTATTTACTGTGCTAGTGATTGATTTTACCACAAATACAAAGCAACCATAGGACATTTCTTGTGAACAATGTAAGGAAGCACGTGGCATGAGTGGTGCCAGCATGCACAACATTATAAGAAAATATCTGACAACCATCAGTGATATCTTTAAGTAGTGCACATTAAAAGCATCAAAAAACATAATCAATCTTAATATATTAAGGCCATTTTAATATATATTAAGGCGGTTAATATATACGGTTGCATTGTACTTGAATTCTAAACAATGACAATTTTCTCAGAGTGTATCTTGATGTAAAGTACTGTGCTTTAGGCATGGAAAATGCTGAAAATAAAGATAACATAATGATACATTGATAAATAAGCTGAAAAATAATCTTCCCTGTGGCTCAGTCACTAGATCGTCGTGTGGATCGCAACACAAAAGGTGTGGGCACAAACTGCAGAGAAACAAGTACAATGACTAAATGTGTCAATTCCTTGAACCATAAAATAAAAGGATAAAATAAATGCAAAAAATAATACAGTGCTCAGCATAACTAAGTACACCCCTCCCATTTGATGCTATCAGCAATGGCTCCCCATGGAAGAAAAATGTTACCAAATTTAAGAAAGGAAATAGTTTCTTTACACAAAAAGGTGAGAGCTACAAAATCAGCAAAGATTTACACATCAGTCAAAATACTATAGCAAAAGTGAACAGAAGTCCTGGCCCGTGGTGTTTTGGTTCCCATCCTACCCCATTCTCTCTCCACTCTTCCTGTCTCCCTCTACTGTCCTGTCTATTCAAAAAATGAAAAACCAATAAATATATTAAAAAAAAGTGAACAAATGTTAGAAAGATGGAAGTGCACAAAGTGCACAAGATGGAAAACCATCTCACAGAGACTCCAGGCCTTCCACAGAAGTTAACATGTTGACAGAAGCGTCAACATGTTAAAGGAAAATCACCTGCAAGTTCACTCCAGTTTGTTAAAGCAGTAGAAACTGGAGTGACCGTTTCCCATGAAGCCTTACAGCATGCACTGCAGAGGAATGGCATGCAAGGGCACGAAGGAAGCCTCTCCTAAAACCAATTCACAAAAAAGCACATCTAGAATGTTCTGCTCAATACTGAAGGAGAAGATGCTCCATCACTCCGTGCTCTTTCCCAACACAACAATGATCCAAAACACACGTCTAAAGCTGCATTTCTGAAGAAGAACAAGGTGAAGGTGATTGAAGGCCAAGTGTCTCCTGATCTGAACACGATCGAACACCTGCGGGGAATTCTGAAGCGACATGTCGAGCATCGCTCTTCATCAGCTACTACAGTTTTAAGATAAATTATGCTACCAAGATGAGGTTGAGAAAGACTTATGTCATTATTGAGCACAGCAACAAGACATAAAGTGGTTATACTGCATCAACAAGGTGCTTTCAAAGCAGACTGGGGTTGCTAGATGTGCTGTTAGGGGCAATGGAACGGTTTGTTGATGCAGTGGTCGGCAAAAGAAACTTCCTCCTTTTTCTGCCCCAAATTGGAGGCTTGATAATAGAGGTACAATAATGAGTGTCTGCAGTAACAGTGAAGCGTGGTGTATGTTGCTTGAATGTTTGGGGCTGCATTTCTGCAGATGGAGTTGGAGATATGCTCAAGATTAATGCTGAGAAATACAGAAAGACACGTATCAGCAGAGAAATGCGTGATTGGCCCCTAGTTTATTTAGAATATTGACCCCAAAACACAACCAAATGTAATAACCCTTTATGGCCTACGGGAGTGCCGATGATCCCATTTGCTATATACATTTTTAAATACTGGTAAAATTGGAACAACATAAGATAGATACTTCTTATTGCAAATAAAACAGGAGTAAGACTTACATATGAAGTATGAAACATATCCCATAGAACTGTTTTTTTTCCAGTAAAAAAACCTACACAATAAAAACAATCCACACCGCGGGTGTTAACAGCACTTCTGATGAAGGATATTTCATCATCACATTATAAAAGTGATAAATTCCCCCAATATTACCCGGCAACCACGGTGTGCCGTCATCTTCCCGGGACTTTTACCGCGGTGAAAACTTGGACTCGCTCAATCGGTATCTAAATCTCTCCGAAACATCCCATACCACCCCTTTTGCAATCTGTGAGGTGCATCAGGCTCAAAAAGCCACACAGGGGTGAAGAAAGTGTGTGGAAAGTGAGTTCCCTTCATGTGTGAGGCATGTGAAGTGCATCAGGAACTCACCAGTTCTCCCACAGCTCTTGAGTGCAGTACAATACCATTCCACTGTAAATAGCTTGAATAGTAACTAGTTTTGGATTCTGAAGTTTTCTGTTATTTATTGCAGTGTATGTTGATGAGTTTTGACTAATACAAAGCCATCTATGATGAAAAGTATCTTAAAAACTTTGTTTTTTTTTTCAATTTGCAATTTGATGGCACAGTTGTAAACACCTTATTTTGATGTTCTTTGTTTGTTTCATGCAAAATGTGCATGTTTTTAGTTTTTTTGTCTTACTTTTTAAATTCAAGTGTATCTCAAAAACTCAGCAATGAATTCACTGTGGTTCAAAAGCATTTTGTGGAACTTTTTTACATTTACAATTTTGAGGGATAAAGCTATGAAATGTCTGTATTTAGAAAAAAAAATATGTGGAGACAAAAACAACCATTTTTGTGGTTTATTGTGTTTTGACACTTTCTTCAGTTAATATCGACATAACTCCATGTGTATACAGTGGTAGCCCAAGATACGAAATGAATTCGTTCCAGGCTGACATTCATATCTCGAACATTTCGTATTTCGAACATTTCGTATCTCGAAGCAAATTTTACATGTAAAACTCAAGTAACGTTTCTTCAGTCCTTAAATCTACACATTTTTAATGTAATAAATGACAAAACACATGCAAAATCCGTAATACGTACACAAATGTGAAACCTTGTGTTGAGAGTGAGGCGAAGTGTCGGAGGAGGAGGAACAGTTAACTTTCTCAAAATTTTTCACGAATTACTGACACAGACAAGGTTTCAAGCACAAGCAAAGACAGTAACTAGCGTGTGAGGAGAAACACTTCTGAGAACGCGTCACAGTTTCTCTAAGTTGCGCTACAGAACAGCACTTTCCACATTATAAATGTTTTTTTTTTTTACACCTTGACTAACATTTGTTATAGAACATTATTAGTAATCTATACATAATATTTCACTCAGTTTGGGACTGATTTAAAGTGTTTTGAGGCGTTTCAGCCCCTTAAAACACATTTTCTTCAAAGGGAGAAAGGAGCGCACGGACGCGGAAGCGCAGTGCAATGTGAGACAAACAAGTGGAAAATAGAGCAGAAATGTTTGTTATTCTTCGTATCTCCAACATTCCGTAACTCAAAGCATTCATATCTCGAGGCACCACTTTATTATTAAATAAATGATATTCTCCATATTTTATTAAATTGTCAAAATATTGCACCTTTAAATGACAAATTGAGTTTTGGACATGTGGATGTTTATGTCAGACTAAGAGATGAGTGGAGACGGCATCAATAATCTAGATGTCATTTAAAGCTGTGGGTTGCGGCTCTGGAGTGTAGTCTGCCCATCCGGATGATGTATTGTTGAGCTCTGAGGGATGACAGGTGTGAGTATGAAGCTGCAGCATATGATTTAACAATGCCACAAGAAGATCAAGTTCATCACTATCCAGCGAGTGAAAAGAGGTTATCAGACAAGAATGCCGCACCACCAAATCGCCTCGGACGTGTGGACACACACCTCGCTGACACACTTGACACACACACTCCCGCCACACCTCGTAGACCTGTCCGCATGCTCCTCTTCCAACTCCTCTTGGGAGCTTCCTCCATTCTCATGCAACAATGCAAAACTCCCTCATTACCATCCTCTAAATATTCATGAATATTCGGCTGGATAAGCGTGTCACCTGAAGAGTGGCCTTTTACTGTCCAATAAGCACACACATCCATCTCCCTCTCTGATAGGCCAAATAAAGGGGAACGTCCAAAGCTTGTCTCGGTGGAACGATGGAAAAGAAAGGGAATTTTGAAATGCTAAATAAAAGAGGAGGAGGGAGTACGGACGAGGAGGATACATCAGTCATATTGAGTGACGTTCCTCAGATCGGAGTATCTTATCCGCAGTGAAATTTCTGATCCTGTCACAGAATTTGACACAAACAAGAGTAAACGCAAAACACACAGAGAGGGAAAGAAGTATTTGACCCCCACTGGGATTAAACCCAAAGAAATGGTCAATCCATGCATTCAAAGGTATGTTTATTTCAGGACAATAGAGAGAATGCATTGCACTGAAATAAACTGAAATAAGCGTTTGACCCCAGCATAGTACATCAATCATGGGGAAAAAAGCAACCCTTTATTATTAAAATTCTTCATACTACTATTAACAAACATTTTTAGTTACAATCAAGCTATTGACAAAAAGAAAACGAGAAAGAGGGAGAAAAAAGAGAAACTATTTCTTGTTAATTGCTGTTAACTCCTGTTACCCAAAAATCCAAAAAACACATTTTTCCACTGAAGTCTTTTTACCCCCATCAATTTAAAGCCTCCAGAATTTTTTTTTTTTTTTTTGCTAAAAGGTTAATGTCAGGTAATTAATGCCTTTGTTGATTAATTAACTCCACATCCCCACTCCCTGCCCAATACACACAGATTATGTATTTCATTACTATAGCAACACATTTTTAAATTAGTTTTGTAGTTAACTGGTATATATATTTTTTGTATTCATAACATATGAAATTTTTTTTTAGCAAAGATTAAAACAATTTAGTTTGGGGTCAATTTTTTTACACCAAGAAAATACAATTTCAAACAATTTGTACACTCTGCAAATCAGTCACATCAAAGTTTTTCCAGCGCTCCTCATAGACCCTCTACCCCTCTACGATTATTATCTCAAGTATATCATTATCGATTGAAAAGCTGAAATGCTGATTTTATTTCTTGAACATGACAGAAGGCGTATCTTGTGGGCCCTGGAACCATTTTGATGTCATTAGCAGCACTAAGTCTACCCTATCATTCAAGACATAAATATTTTGATATACACTGTGATGGACTGGTGACCTGTCCAGGGTGTACTCCAGCCTCTCACCCGATGTGACCTGGAGATAGGTACCAGCAGACCCCCGGGTCCTCGAAAAGGAAATAAGTGGGATTGTAAATGAATGATTTTAATAAAAACATACATATCTATTCTTATGTGAATGTTTAATACTTTTGAGTTGGTGTGATGCTGATATACAAGTATATCAAAAGTTCTTATGTATTTTTTTAACTATATGTATGTGTATATATCCCCAGGTCTCAACACAGTAATAATAAAAATATGGTAAAATTAAATAAGAATAAAATCGGAGGGAATATGTTTTACCAAGGCATTTTATTTAGTGAATATTTATTATGATTATTATTTATTTATTATACAATACCTAAAATGTAGTTTCATGAACTCTCTCTATGCAAACACCCTCCATCATAAAGCAAATTTTATAGTTTTTATTTTATGGGTTTCGTTAATTTACTGCATTGGTTAATGTATTTTTAATAGATATTTTCACAAGTAACAAATTAAAATTAGTTAAGTGTTCAATTATTGGGTAATTAGGTAAACAATCAATATTCATTAATTCATAACTATATTAGATTGTCAGAACAAAACAACTGTTTCTTTAAACAAAAAAAAATGTAGCTAAGCTTAAATATTTTTAAAATTTTTGGGTCTCCATCATTTGACCATGATTATAATTGGGTGTGACATAAAACATGATTAAAAATCTTTATATAGAGTTTTCAATTAATACGGGGCTATATGCACATTAAATCCTAAATGAAAATGAAAAAATAACTTTGGTGCATAATGAAGGTTTTGTTCTTAAGAGTTCCAGCGGAGTTATTACACTGTAATCATAAATTCACTTAAGCAGAACCGGCCAGATAACGAGAAGGGGAATGTGAGCATATCAAAAACATCACATTGCCCTATCACTTTAGACTCTTGTCAGAGGCTTTGATGTGCCCTGCACTCAAAATGGTAGTGTGCTTAAAAAAATTGCAGCTCAATTTAAGTCTCATCCAAGGAGCTTACAACTGTAATTAAATCATTAAATTCTTGTCTACGCTTCACAGAGCGTAGAGAAATTAACTTCCCACCAACCTCATTTTCTATTTGAACATGAAATAATGATTTTCTGCCAGTCTAATTACAAAGCCAACATCTGATCAAGGCAGCATCCAGAGGGGATTATCACATGCTGCAGTATTAGAGCTCATTACCAGCTTGAGTGCAAAATTATTACATCTTGTAATTGGATGGTGAGATTTATATACAGATCGGGCCGGTTTCTGTAAGATTGTAATTACAAGGTTCGTTGGTTAGCTACTTATCAGAACTTTGCAGGAAAACAAAACAAATGGCTGGGCGAAATGAGCATGTCATTAACCTGTAACCTCAGAGACAGTGACGAGGAGGGGGAGCAGGAGGCGTGAGCGTCTGTGTACGCTCGCCGGGCTCGTGTCTGCAGTAAGGGAAATGGACTCATCCATTTTGGCACCCACCGGAGCAGCCTGCGCAAAACAGTCTGTTTCATTTATTTGACCTGCGTAATCTGTGCCGGTTAAAAAGAAAGAAGGTGGGCAAGCAAGAGAGAAGGGAACGAAGGGAGGGGAGAGCTGGAGAGGAGTAAATGAGCTGTCTCTGCCAGGAGGATGAGCTCAATGCTTCTATTACTTAAAGCTAACAGGCTGTGAAGCCATTCATTCGCAGAGTTGAGGGGAGAGCTATTTGTGTCCGCTGGGAGAGAGGGAGAGGGGGGGGGGTATAACCTTTAATTACACAATTTCACATGATAAAAACCTTTATAAACATACAATTGTTTTGATCAGGGTATGCCGGGAATTTTAAACACTCATCAGGAAAGCCATCAACAAGAAATCCTCACCTTCACTAAACTCTTACAAACCTCAAACACGCTCGACTCTCCTTTACCTTCAGTCTTTACGTTCTTGTAATGCAAACCCAACTTTCATAAATATCTCCCTGGAATTTACAAATAATATACGCATCATAGCCACAAAAACAGACCTTACAAACACTTGGGTGAGAAAGAACGATGGAGAGAGAAAGGGGAGGGGGGGTGAGTGAGGGAGTGAGTGAGTGAGGGCAGAGAGAGAGTGAGGGGAGTGAGTGAGTAAGAGAGAGATAGTGAGAGAGAGAGTGAGAGAGCGAGTGAAAGAGAGCGAGTGAAAGAGAGTGAGTGAAAGAGAGAGGGAGTGAGCAAGTGAAAGAGAGAGAGTGAGTTAGTGAGCGAGTGAAAGAGAGAGAGAGAGAGAGAGAGAGAGAGAGAGAGTATTTTTAGGTAGTGCTCGCACACAGGAGCTAGAAAGAGAAGCTGGGGTTTGATAAGGATTGATATAACTAATCAATGAACAAAGGGCTGAGCTAAAAGAAAAACAGAGATGGGGAAAGGTGGGAAAAAGGTGAAAATAAAAAATGTTCAATTACCAATTACCTCAGCAACACACTCTTTCTTTATTTCTCCCTCTCGCCTGCTCTCCCTCTCTTTTTCTAGAACAAGTGATTCCGCAGCACAAATCAATGTTGGCAGGTCAGGCAGCCAGCTACTAATCTTGGCATTACAACGCTCCAATCAGCGCGAGGCAGGTAATGGAGTTGTTATTGAACTTCATAGTTAGGATTAGATTCTCAGCGAAGATCAATGCTGCTCTGAGATGAGACTGATAAAGGCCTGATAGCAATCTGAATCCCTATAGCCATGCACTGAGCTCCCTCTCTCTCTTTCTCTCCCTCTCTCTGTATGTTCAAATTCTTCTCCCTCTTGTCCTCTTTTTGCTTCCCTCCAATTTTATTCCTCTCCATGAAGTCCCCGTTTATTTATGGTTAAATACAGTTGCTTGACCAGACGCACTCGGTAAAACCCGGCAGTAATTAGTCATTGAAGATGATGTTTATTTAAATTTCTACACATCTTAGGACATAATGACTTTGGAATTACACAGTGACGTGTATGAAGATGAAATGCACAATGATGGGAGAAAATTGAGCATCGAGAGATATTATGATGTATCCCATAGAGCCGGGCTGTGATGAGAAAAGGGAATTGAGTATCTAGAAAGGTATATTGAGTAATGACTACATTATTTATCACAACTAATGGCCTTTTAATTCTCTCTTTCCCCCACTTTGTAATGGGATTATTTATATCACTGTCTTTTGGAGTGTTTTGAGGAAATCTCTGCGCTGATCCACTGCGGGAGTCGTGCAGTCCATGCTCCACAATAATAGCAGCTCTGGGAAGACAAAGACAATTTATTGGGTTTTTATAATAAGATCGTTCTGTGTTCTTCGACGCTCAAATAATGTGATTCACTGAGCTATTACGCTCACGAGGACCAGCAGTCTGTCACAAACCCCCGAGAGTGGTGAGAACAGGACCTGAAGGAGCGACTTTGCAAAGTTGATTTTGTTAAAGCTCGCAAAAGTACTTCATTTATTTCAGAGCTCCTTGTGGCCATTTAGCAAGTAGCGCTGTGGAGGCCCCTTGACAGCTCCAAATCAATAGTGAATCAATGGCTGAGGCAAATCAATCAGCCAGGTTTTCTTCTCAAAATATTTAATTAAACATGGTGGAAAATAACTCTAGGATTTATTGTTTGATGCTAAGAGCATTAGTGATTTGCCTTTTCCTAAGCTACGCCTCAGGCCCAAGTCACCAGAGCACTGTGGAAGCTCTGTGGGACCAGGGGAATAAAAAAAAAAAAGACACTTTTCCAATATATAGTAATGTTTTTATTTATACATGGCCCTGTCTCTCGCTCTCTCTCACACTCACGCAAACGTTAATTCACTGTGCCAGCAGATCATTTGGAGAGTGATCCGGCAGAGAGCTGCTCATCAGATACTGTCCATTTAACATCTTAATCCCTCAAAGCTATCCCACTGAGAGATGTGCCACTGTCTGCCCACTTCCGATCATCACATTCAACAAACTGTGTGCTCTGCAGTGCCGATGGCAAAGAAACAAGATGGAGTACTTGTCCTCACAGCACACTGACGATCCAAAACAAATGGGCGTATGGGTGTACGAATATTAACATCAGCGCTCATCCATGCACCCCACAATTGTAGCTTAAAACCATAATTACTTTCAACCCTTTTTCCAAGTCTTTTTGACTGAATGGGAAGGGTAAGGCAAAGGGAAGTGTAGTAGGGGAACATCAAATCCTGCAGCCTTCCTTTAAAGAATGAAAGAGAGCCTCCGGAAATAGTCAAGGAACTACTATTACTGTTGTATAAGTTAATTGCGTTGTAGTTAGTCATTATCTTACAAATAATGTAATATATTTAATATGACCTTCTGAACTGGTGATGTAGACCTCAATAAAACAACAATTTCCCAATTTCCAACATAAATGATTCAACATTTTGGCAGTAGTTTCAATGTTTTTTTATTTTCAATGCGATTGTCATTTACCTCTACTTGAGGTTTGTTCCCACCGGAGCCTTTCTTTTTTTAAATGCGTGAAATAGATTGCGATACAAAAATATCACAATGCATATCGTAAACTACTGTGCGATATCAAATAGCAGTTTCACTTTGCAAAACAGTGTGAGAAAAAGAGTGTTATGAGAACTTGGGATGAGCAACAAGAGGAATATTTACAATGATTCAACAAGAGGAGGGTATTGTTTAACAAAGAAAAGCCCCTCCCATGTCATTCTGTCAGCACTGGTTCCCCATTTTACATCTGTATTTTATACAACATTTATATATCTGAGAAAGGAAATAATTTCTTTACACAAAAAGGTGAGGGCTGCAAGAAAATCAAGCAAAACGCAAAGCTTCACATTTCAGCCAAAAATAATCAAAAAAATTAAGGGAAATGCAGAGACGTCCGGGACATTCACGGAAGCGCACCATACACAGTAAAATCCTAAGAGTTAAATTAACTCTACTCAGAGTGTATTTGGTCCCACTCTATATAGAGTTAAACCATCTCTGAGCAAGAGTTTTTAATTATCTGTTTTCTTTTTTCAATGTAACTATTGAGAGAGGGAGCAAATGCACTCTGAACAGAGTAAAAACAGAGTATTTCTGATCATTACTATTAGTGATGATGAGCAGTGATGATTAGCAAGTCTATAAAAACATAATAACCAAAACACAAGGCTTGAGATTTGGAAAAAAATGCGTGAAATAAACTCATTTAAATAACTCTTCTTCAGAGTCAGTTTAACTCTATACAGAGTATTCACTGAGTAGAGTTAATTTAACTCTTAGGATTTTACAGTGTACGGTGTACACTGCAGACGAATGGCAGGCTTGGGTATCATCTACGAAAAAGGGTTCTTTTAAAGCTTATTCACAAAAAAAAGCACATCTAGAATTTGCTCTGGCCAAAGATCATTGTTTTTGGAATGAATGTATGGCGTCGTAAAGGTGAGGGTTTCTAAGTAAAATGCCTGGTGCCTAGAGTGAAACATGGTGATGGCCGTGTTCTTAAGTGGGGCTGCAGGTGTCGGGGAGCTGCATTTCATCGATGGCATCATGATCTCAACAGTGTTCTACTCTATACTGAAGGAGAAGATGCTCCATCACTCAGTGCATTTTTTCATGACCCGAAACACACGTCGAAAGCTCCTGCTGCATTTCTGAAGGGCATGCACCTGCAGGGAATTCTGGAGCATCGCTCTCTAAGTCTCCATCCAGCATCCAACGCGAAAATAGGTTCATGAAGACTGTAAAAATATAGATGCTGAAATCTGTCACCAACTTGTTTGTTCCACGCCTAGAAGACTCTGTACTGTCCTTAGAAATTCACAGAAAAACACTAGATGCAGGAGATGCAGTAGTTTCTGTTGTGGGGTGTATTCTCTTGTGACCTAAGTTTGATTAAGAATAATTTCATGCTATGGAGTTAAATAAGTGTTACTGATTAAATGCTATCCTTTTAAAGGGGGATGTACTCATTTATATTCTTCCTCTCGTATGCATCAGCCTCTCACTCTTGTTCATTCGCCCTCTCTGATGTTTCAGTTTGGTGTTGTGTGTAATCATTAATCGCTTTCAATAATCTGCAGCATCCAGAAGGAAGTGATTTGATTGCACACATGCTAAGCTTCTGACACGGCCAGGCACAACAGACAGTGACAGACACTGATATGTGAGGATAATACAGAGGCATGTTGGGATTGGGGATGTTTCTGAGGACGAGCGAGGCGTTAACGGTGATGATGAGGGTGGCATTGTTCTCTAAATCTGGCAGCTCTTCCCAAGCTGTCTGTATGAAAAGGGAATTAGGGGAGTGTGTGTTTGTGTGTGTATGTAATCATCACTGGGTCACAGTGGAGTGACCTACCAGCTGAGTCCATTGCTGCTCCACTGCTCACAAGGTAACAACTGGCCCCAAACACACAAACACATGCGTGCACTCAAAGTGAGAAATAAAGTGGGTTAACGTTTGCTCAATTTCACAAGTCAACTCTGAAAGGTAAATCTACAAACAATTACACTTGACTGCACACAAAAGAAACTGAACGATCCTGTTATCCCAAGGTCAGGGGAGGCTAGAAAACGGTCACATGTGTTTCTGTTTATTAAACACTGCTGTTTGCTCAACCCCTCCATAGAAATGAGTCCTAATTGCATATTTGATATAGTAATAATATATTTTTCTCTCACTAATTAAGAGAAAGAAGTAGAGCGGCACAGAATGTTATCACTTTACATTATTTTAGCTTGCGACCAAGTGCTAAACAAATTGTCTAAAACTTTTACTGCAAACATGACGTTTAAATTGTTCATACACTCTAAAAAAAGGTTCTTTAGCTTTTTGAAGGAGCTATATACGGTAGTCCCTTTTTGCTCTAAAGAACACTTTAAGATCTTTATGGTTCTTCACTGGCTCTTATGTTTCTGTTAAAGCACTTTGTTAGTACAGTGGTACCTTGAGTAACTAAATTAATGCGTTCCAGGGTGACTTTTTGTGTCTCGAACATTATGTATCTCAAAGCAAGTTTTACATGTAAAATGTCTAATTTGTGCAACGGCTCTCAGACAAAAACAGTATATGTTATTTTAAAAAAAATGTAAAAGTAACGTTTCTTCAATCCTTAAATCTACACATTGTTAATGTAATAAATGATAATAAAACAGAATAAAACACATTCAAAATACATAATACGTACACAAATGTGAAACCTTACCTTGAGAGTAAAGCGATGTGTCTGAGGAGGTGGAACAGATGTAGAAAATATTACGGCACCACGTATGAAAGTTAACTTTCTCGAGATATTTCATGAATTACTGACACCAACACGGTTTCAAGCACAAGCACAGACAGTACTGAGCGTTTGAGAAGGGATGGAGAGACGCTTCTGTGAACGCGTCACAGGGTTTCTCTAAGTTGCGCTACAGAACAGCTTTTTCCACGTTATAAACGTTATTTCTTTTATGACACCATGACTCTAACTTTTGTTGTGGAACATTATTGGTAATCTATACATAATGTTTTGCTCGATTAAAAACGGATTTAAATTTTTTTTTAAAGCATATCAGGCCATTTTTGCAACGAGAGAGAGGAGCGCCAGGACCCGGAAGCGACGTCAGACTAAACAAGTGGATAATAGAGCAGAACTGTTGGTGTTTTCCGTATCTTGGGATTTTTTTTTTTTTTTTTGGACATTGAAGCAAAATATTTCATGCAAGACCTTTCGTATCTCAAACATTTCGTAACTCGAAGCATTCGTATCTTGGGGAACCACTGTATAAAGAAACGTATGGTACCTTTTGGTAATTGTGGTTCTAAATGAGTCCTGTGTTGTTTTTAATGTGTTATATGCAGATGCTGGTCATATATCGATATATATATATATATATATATATATATATATATATATATATATATATATATATATATATATATATATATATATATATATATATATATATATCATGCTAAAGTTTATTTATTTTATAAATTTGACAATTATTTACAAATATCACTTTTAAACATCGGTGTACAAAGTACATCTACCAAGTACTTGAGTTAAAGTAGAGATACACAAGGTAAAATATTGCTCCAGTAAAAGTAGAAGTGTGAGTTTGACTAGAGTAAAAGTACAAAAGTAGTTGCTTTAAAATGTACTTAAGTATCAAAAGTACTATGATTTTTTATGGCTATAATATACCATTATCAACACAGGTTCACACATTTTCTTTTACTATATTGTACCCATGTCTCTGTGTGTAAATATAATCTCATTCATCATTTATTTAGGCACGGGCCTCTCATAAAACACTGCTGTAGATAGCACCAAGTGACCGCTGTACCCTGATTGGTCCAGTTACATTTTGTATCCACTGATAAATAAAATAGAATGACTCATTTTGAAAAAAATGACTTTGAAATGCAGTAAAGTTAAAGTAAAGTGAAGTTTTCCCCAAATCAAAATACTTGCGTAAAGTACAGATACTTGAAAAAGCTACTTGAGTACAGTAACGGATTACATTTACTTCATTGCTGCCCACCACTGCTTTTGAAAATGGTTTTAAATAACACTTTTGAATGTTAAGCACCTTCGATGGTCGGTTCTAAAAAGCACTTTTTGAAGTGTTAAATGGCACAAAAAAAAAGATTCCCCTTTGATTAAGATCCAAAGATCCAGATTTTTTTAGAGTGTTTGCATAAGTTGCATGTTTTCTTCTTTTCCTTGTGTAAATCTATAGATCCACACGGTGCTGGTGGTCTATGTCGTATCACAAACCGCATGGTAAACATAAGAGCTGCCTCTATAAACTGCACTGACCTCACTGTACTGGCATGCTGTGACACTCAATATTACTGATTACACACACATAAACACTTATGGAAGGCCATAATGTCATTACGTCTAGACCAGATAACACGGGGCCTGCAGTGAACCTGCGTGTGATAACAAAACTAATGAAGACCAGACAAAGAAAAACAAGCTCTCTTTTCATAAAAGGTAAGAGGGCAAAGTGGTAAGCACAGACTCTTTAAAACCCCACTTGACTGGATTTAAGGGTGCATCAATATGTGGAGTGTGAGCTGTTCTTCCCGCAGGGTTATCATCAGTGCCTCTGGCTGGATGTGGGGCCTTTGTGTTAGTACAGCTGCTTCTCCTGCAGCTACATACAAATCTGCCACAGCAGCTGGAGACAGATACAAAGACGAAGGCTGAGTTCACAATTATCAATTAAAAACAAGTAGCAAATCACACAATAACATCAGGAATGTTCAAGTCGTTTTATTTTTATTATTCATTTTCATCTAGACGAGTGTGAATATTTAAGGTTAAGTTTCTGAAAGAGGGCAAGCATGTGCTCTGTCCATGTGCTCATCCCCGTTCATGGATATTAGAGACAGCTTGCTTTGGGCAAACATCTCCATGAGGAAAAAAAAATTCCTCACATTTGCTGCCTTCAGTTCGCGATCAATATGATGCAGAGTTTTTCTTTGTGTAAATGACATATTTGAATCAGTTTGTTTTGAGTATCTTATCACCGGATAATATTGTACTGCTTTAGTGTCAGAATGGATTTGTGTGACGTGGGAGGTTTGAAAAGTCTCAAAGCGAGGTTTTGCTGACTGAATTAGCATTGAAACCTAGCGCTAACATTGCAACCACTTAAAGACTTGGCCATTGTTTATACTCAAACAAATGAACACCTGAAGTCACACATATAGATTTCTGATAAAAGTTTATGCAAAATGTACATAAACCTTGTGACTGCCTTTAATCACACCAACAGACACAGTCACTCTTCTGTGTCTCAGTTCGCCATAAACTGACAGTCTAGCAAAGCAAGCTGCAACTTGTATTTTAATTCAAGCCTGAAGTTACTTATTTCAGTATTGATCAGCTGTAATGCTGAATCAATGCTCATCTTGTTACCTGGGCTATACCCGTGTAACACACTGATATCCCCGGCCACAGGAACTCATTCCCTTTGCAAAGTGACTTTACCATAAAATCAATGGCTGCTTTGTTACTGATACAGGAGACAACCACGCTAAGAGAAAGAGAAACTGGCAGCAGTACAAAACAACAGAACACATGCATGGGCTTCATATCGAAATTAGGAATTCAATGCACTGGACAGTAATCCATCTTTGTTGTTGTTGGTCACAATCACTTTAGAATACATATAAATGGTAAAATATATATGTCCAGCTGTCCAACAGCTTGTTAATGCAAATTCTAATCAGCTAGTCACACGACACCAACTTAATGTATGTGGTCATGTACAAATGGTTAAGACAATCTGCTGCAGTCCAAACAGAGCATCAGAATGGTAAAACACTGTGATTTAAGGGACTTTACAGAAGAGGGGCTGCAGAAGAAGAGCATCTTTGAACGTACAACAGCAGAAGACCACACCGGGTGCCACTCCTGGTGGAAAAACTCAAGGAAGTCTCGATTTCTGCTGCGATAGTTGCATTCTAAGGTTAACAGTGAGCATTTTAATGACAGATCACTATAAACCTTTTCGAAAAAAGGTACTTGTGGACTCATATCGCTCATCGCATACCTTCAGCAGATTCAGAGTCGGAGGACTGGAGATTTCATTACTGCTGAGGAAAAAGGCGACATTGTGGGGTTTGCTTCAATTGCTATTTTTAGAATTCATACAGATAGAATCATTGTTTACGTCTTCCTGTTAGAGCCCCTCCTATGCCGAAAACAATAGCCGTAAACATAAAAAACGTGTAAAGTTTATGAAAATCTCTTCAGGATCCAGACTCAAAAAGGTCATTAGAGGCACCCAGACAAAGTAAAGTCCAGAAGAGCATTTAATGAAGTCACCATTTGATTTTGCTGCTTTAAAAGTTGTAGTCAATATATGGCCAAGCTTTAACTAAGAGTTAAAAACTCTTAACTTCCTTCACTACTCCTAGTTGTCTCTTTACACCATTAGAGTAACCATTAGGGACACTCATATTTTTTTTATTTAATTTATGGAATCACGGCTGACGTCAAAACACTTGAAATTTTATTACTTGATTTAAAATAAAAAAAAAATGCAAAAAAATAATAAAAAAAAATAAATCTTACAGGAAAAAAAGCAAAATACCCGTTAAAATACATTCAGACCTAAATGGTTTAAAGCGGGATTTTCTCCAAGCAGATTGGTATGTGAAAAAAATGGCAAAATTTTGCATAACGTCCCCGGGGTTATGATGGCGTCTGTCATACTGGGTGAAAGATCAAGGCTTCGTTAAAAAAATAATAATAATAATAATAATTGAGAATATAATGAAGATTACACTTTGTACCGCTTCAGCACAACCAATCATCATTAAAAGAATGATTTAATGCAAATTAAGAATTTTTGAATATAAGCTGCAATGCTCAACCGGCGACAGAACCAAAGTGTTTTAAACGGATCTGTCTCTCACGGTTTTAAAAGCACCGTCCTCCCCTGTGGAACACACCATCCACATCAAAGGTCATTAAGTGTGTTTTCTTTTTGAAATCCTTTGTCACTTCAATTAACAGATCGGATCAGGAAGGAGCATGTGCGATGGCTTCGGAGTCCCTTGTTTTCTGTCGCCTCGGCATTAGAGAGCTGGTTCGGGGTGTAATTTGAAGAGCCCCTGTTTGAAGTCTTTGATCAGCGCTGTCGTAGGCATCTTGTGTATTGCATAAGGAAACGCTTCTGAGCGCAACGACTCTGCTTGTTGATTTGGATGCGTGTTGGGGAATGCGAAATGGTGTCATCTGCATAATTGCTAGTAAAAGAGTCACAGAAATCATTCCTCAAGTCACACATCCCAGATTGCCCTATTTATACAAGTGATATTTGCGAGGCGCTTAGCCCTGCCTTTCACGGAGAAATGCAATAGATCAAACTGCATATTATATTCAAATACAACGAACATATTGAAACATCAATTTCAATAAAACTCGCCAATTTTGGTAATGCCTTATTATTAGTAGTAGTATCTATTATATATATAGTAGTATTTATATTTATATATATGGTGATGTTGATTTATTTATTTTTTTCGCTATTATTGTTAAAGGCAAATTATTTCTATTGTAACTGTAATTTAAAATTATTATTTCTATTAGTAAAAGTAGTAGAATATTTATTTGTTTAATTAATTTATTTATTTTTAACGACCACACTGCTAAACTCTACAGTTATTTATTTTAACTGTAGAGTTCAGCAGTATCAATTTCACACACTTGATTCCAAAGCTTCTTTTCATGCTAAATATGTATTATTATTATTATTATTATTATTATTATTATTATTATTATTATTAATGTTGTTGTTGTTGTTGTTGTTGTTACTTTAATATGCGTTGTTTCGGGGGGTTACAGGAGGTGTGACAAGAAGGCAGGAAGAAAACACCTTCCTAATTCTTTTATGGCTGTGCCAGTTTCCTGGGTCAGTGTGAAAGTGTTAAGTTGGTGCATGTGTATTTGATTGGCCCAATAAATCAGAGGAAAAGCTTGAGGCCTTGACAGGTCCCGGGATGAGACACGTGTCCATCCGAATTGATGGCTCTGCTGCAACACTCCAACACTTCCCATCTTCTCAAACGATTGCTCCCTAAACAGGGAGCGGTCAGAGTACATTATTTTAATTGTACATTTTAAAGTGTCATTAGACAACAGGTATACGGTTAAATTTGGTTAAACATTGAGAAGTATAGCCGCGGTTTATTCCAGATGGCGCAACGTGGTGGGGTCATATGGGTGGGCTCCGGGCTCTTGTTAGCTCTGCAGGTCCGTGTGGGTGTTATTGACGGTTATGTACTTATTACCATCCGCTCTGAATGGCATCAGACTGCTGCTCTAATTAATAACCCCGTAATCCCGCATTGTTAGACGTCAAACCAGCAGGCACGTGCTGGAGAGAGCATGGGAAGCTTAAATATGAGCCAATACAATGGCATTCCTCTTATTATATGCTACGCAATATCTCTTAAAAAGCAGATGGGAGGTTTAATAAGAACACCGTGTTCTTAAAAACCACATCCTAAATCCAAACCGAAGTTGATTCACCATAATCTTTCATTACTGGATTGAGATCTAGTCATCCAGTATTCAAATAAACGAAACTCGTTAAAGCAGTAATCGGTGCCGTTGTTTAGAGGACGATTAGCAGACATATGATGATACTTGACTAGGGGCGTAATACGATTATCGATGTTTCCAACATATTTTCATATATTGGTTCGAGGAATTTCAATCCTTAATGATCATAGTCCTTTGTTTTAATCCGTATTATTTACAGGAGGGTTCGGATTAGATTAGGTATTTTTATTGGATAGCTGTCTATCTGTAGAGTAATCCTCAACGTTAATCAGCCAAAATATGTTTTTCGAAGAACAGAAGCTTTTACACATGAATGCGATTGAGACATTTGCGATTAAATTTTAATACATCAAAAAAGCCCTCTAAAGTGACAGATCGGGGATATTCGTGTACTATATATATAGTACAAATAATAATAATAATAATAATTAATTATATTATTATTATTATTATTATTATTATTATTATTATTATTATTATAAATTTAAAAAAAAATAAGTTCAATTAACCGGTCGCTTATTCTTACAATATAATAATTTGCAGACATTAATGTCAACTTACTCTGAAGGCGAATAGTACAATGTCAGAGTTTGGATGTTTCTCCCTAAAGGCGTCAGATGAGCCCGTTTGGCATGCCCCAGATGATTTCAACCCATTTTTCGCATATAATTTCCCTTTAGTGTCTTAAAGAGAATCGGATTATTCCTGCCTGCTTTTGCTCTCCGAAGTTTTGAGTTGTTCGTTTCGCATGGTAAAGGCGCAAGTAAAATAAAGATACGACAGATCTGCTAAATGTTAATGATACGAGAATAAAATATTTACCATTATGAGAATGATCAAAAATTTTCAGAAGTCTAATACAAAAAATGGAAAAGGGCTGAAGCGGCGAGCACAGAACAAATGAAATGATTGGCGAGCCATAAAATGAGATTTGAAACTCATTCAAATAAGAGATGGCGACGTCAGACTTATCCGGACGAAGAACAGGAGCAGAGAGAGAGAGAGGGGGAGAGAGAGAGAGAGAGAGAGAGAGAGAGAGAGAGAGAGAGAGAGACAGAGGGAGGGACGAAATGAGAGAGAGAAAGGCTGCAAGTGGGGGTGAGACTTGAGAAATAGGAGGAGCTTCAGAACGACTAAAAATGTCAATCACAAAAAGGAGTTCCAATAATCTAAAGCAATCTGTAAGGACCTGACCTTAGTCCATTCAGATCAATAGGGAAGTAAGGGAGGAAAGCGCAATCGGATCGTTTACACTGGCTCTTTCGGAGGAAATATAGACTTCTCTGACACCCAGTACTCACTGTAAAGTGGATATCGCGGTGCGCACCAAGAGGGCGATTCGCCGCTTTTTGTGACTTCTGTAGACTTTCTCCAGAACAATGTCTTTCCCACAGCTGGGATATCAGTACATCCGACCCATATACCCGCAGGACAGGCAGGGCATAGGCAGTGGTCGAGCCGGGACAGAGCTGAGCCCGTCCGGAGCGCTCTCTAATGTGCTCTCCACCATGTACGGATCGCCTTTCGCCGCTGCACAAAGCTATGGAGCTTTTCTTCCTTATTCAAACGATCTGTCCATTTTCAACCAGCTGGTGAGTAATCGTTTACTATTTTTTTTAAGTCTTACACAATAAAGTTTTTTTTTAAACAGGAAAGCAGTATCCACTTATTTGAGTTTATAAAGCAATATCAAATTTCGCCAAACAAATAATGATACAGACAAATGTTTAATAAATACCATATATTTAACGGAAGTTACCAATTAGCATTTATGCCTTCAATAAATGTAAACAATTCCAAGTTTTCATTTTATATTTATCTTTAACTTTGTATAAATACGCGGTGTTGTCTTGTTTTAAAATAATACATTTAAGTGCAAAATGATACCTTTAAGCTCACTGAACAATTAATGCTAATAATTGCAAGGAACACACGGGCCTACGCAATAATGAAACTATTTTGATACCGGGTCTCTTTCTGCTTTTAAGGGAGCGCAGTACGAATTGAAGGACAGTCCGGGAGTCCAGCATCCTGGATTTGCCCACCATCACCCAGCGTTTTACCCTTATGGCCAGTACCAGTTTGGAGACCCTTCCAGACCCAAAAACGCCACGAGAGAGAGCACCAGTACCCTCAAGGCCTGGCTAAGTGAACACCGGAAAAACCCGTACCCCACCAAAGGCGAGAAGATCATGCTGGCCATCATCACCAAAATGACCCTCACTCAAGTGTCCACTTGGTTCGCCAACGCCAGGAGGAGACTCAAGAAGGAGAACAAGATGACCTGGACCCCACGGAGCCGCACGGACGAAGAAGGAAATGTTTACAGCAGCGATCACGAAGGAGACGATGGAGACAAACGCGAGGACGAGGAGGAAATCGATTTGGAGAATATTGACACGGAGAATATTGAGAGCAAGGACGATTTAGACGAGCAGGACGAACTCCACTCTGACTTGAAACTGGACGCCAGAAGCGACTCCGAAATTTCTGACGGCTATGAGGATTTACAAGGACCTGAGCAAAGATTGTTCAAAGCGATGGTGAAAGACGGGAAAGAAATTGCCGTCGAGCGCGCAGAGCATTTTCACCATCACAACCATCACCATCACCATAACCTAGAACAAGCCAACGGCGAGCCGGTTAAACTCAACCAGGCCATCAACTCTCCCCCCTCAGAAAACAACCCACCTCTGGCTCAAAAGCCCAAGATCTGGTCTCTGGCAGAAACAGCCACAACTCCGGACAATCCTCGCAAATCTCCTCTAATGAACGGCACTTCCGCTGCGCCCGCCGCGCAGACCATCATCACCCCTCACAGACTACTTTCTTGCCCCGTAGGGAAAATCCAGAGCTGGGCAAACCGGGGTTTCACCGCACACCAGCTCGCACTGTTGAACTCGAACCACTACCTAGGACTCAGTAACCAGGCTTCTGCGAACGGCCTTGCTCTGTACAGCAGACAAGCAGAGGACAGGAGTCAGAACTCCGAGTCCACTGTCACAGGTACTTGTCACCCACACTGAGAAGACTCTGTTCTGAAAGACTCGAGAGAATCATTTCTATTCGATCACTGCTGTGAAACTTAGTTCATGAATTACACTTGAAATGTAAATATCCGAGAGAGCGAAATATATGAATATTTTCTTCCTATTTTACAATTTTTTTTAAGTGTGATATTTTTTTTGTTCGTTTAAAATGAGCGCTATTTAGTGGTGAATTTGATATTTATAGGCCGCAAACTTCAACCACTGAATCTTTCTTTAAAACACACCAATTAGTCTGGTGCTAAGAACAATTTAAATTAACTGGCGACCATTAATTTGTTTCCTGTTACTGGTTTTATTATTTCAGAACGATCTAGTGCCTTGGAAGCAGAAAAAAAGTTAAAAACCGCCTTCCATCCTGTTCAGAGACGGTAAGAGCGGAGACCTCACGTTTATGTCAGTGACTCTGTTTTGTCGATTTTGTATGATTTTTTGTGTGTTTTTGAAATCCCTAATGCTCGTGCATGACTTTCTCACGCGCTTCGACGAGCTACTTAGTAATCCGTGGTTGAAATATGATTTAAATATCGTACTTGTGCAATAATGAACCCATGTGTCAGACCAATAAATCTCCGTGAGATTTGATGCGATATTTCCGAATGTTGGTTTTCAAACACCTTGCTTGCAGATTTAGTTTTACTGGCCCCGAGTGTTTTCATCATTTCCATGCCCCTCTTTATCCCCATAGGCCCCAGAACCAACTCGAGGCTGCCATGGTATTATCCGCTCTCTCTTCTTCGTAGGCTTTCATTTTGTACTTCTCATTTTATCCTGTGTAAGGAATGTAAAATAAAAAGAACTCACTTCTGTATACTTACATTGTAAGCATGTCCTGTGAACAATGGCTGATGTAAATGCTGTCACGCCAAGTAGTCTGTGAGTCCAATTTCATTTTGTAAGCTCTGTGAGGATTTGATGTTGACTTGTTTTGTATATAAAGTACAGAAAATGTATATACTTGTGATCCGAAATTGTACAAGAAAGTCTATATTTTGGCTAATAAATGAACCGCTGCAACTTTATAATTTCTCTTTTTGTCTCCGAAAACAATTATCTGCTGTAAATGACATTAGCGATGCCTTTTTTGCTTTCCGTGGATGTTTTTGAAGGCACAATGAGCACTAACTCGAGCTTATGAGGTCTGAAGCGGAGGATTTGAAGTATTTTCCTATTTCAGAGACTTAACTGTAATTAGCTCCTTCTTGAATCGCGCATTTGGATATTAATGGATGGGGATTATCCCCATCGAGGCGTAACAGCCAATATGAAATGTATAATTATTTCATTTATATTACGTTGGAATAGCACACAGCTCATTTTTTTCTGTAATGAGAATTGAATGTGTTCTTCTTTGAAGAGGAAAGTCACGCGAAAAGTTTCCCCTGAAGATCTAACGTCTAAGCCAAATCTCATCTTCGCGTATTTATACATTTTGCTTTTTATAACTGAAATTAATTCCAAACAGTCGGTGATGTGCTGTATGCCTTTTTATACCGCGTAATGATTTATTTATGCGCGTTATCCCTCTTGAAGATTTGCATGGCAGCAGCTTTGTTTCGGGGTTTGTAATGTTTGGAGAAATCTGGAGTTGGAGCTCCCTCTACAGACCATTCTCTCTGGAATTGACGTGGACTAAACTCTTTCGAATAAAAATGTGAAATCCTCACCATTAATTTTAAATTAACTATACTTTGATCATGTTTATGTTTTATTTGGGGTTTTCCGACATTATAGAAAAAGGTAAAGCAATGCACACTAAGATTTCCCCGTATAGGAAATAGTTGTTTTGATTTTTTTTCTCTAAGAAATTCGACTATTATTTTGACAATTTTCTAACCTAACTACAATGGGGAGTAACTAAACACGCAATAGATAAATAACTAATAATTTCGGGGAAAAGTTCAAATTAATAATACTAATAAAAAGTCAAGTGGAAACAAGATGAGAAAAAAGATCAAACAGACAGAATTTAAAATAAAACAACCGAAATAATACTAATCATTTAATAAATAATTTGTAATTATTTCATTTAATTATGCATTATTTGTAATATATTATAATATGCCAAGAATCTCAAAAGCGCAGAGAAAAGTTTTTTTTTCTCCTTTTTTGCAGCTTTCTCAATGAGCTTTTTGGCTTTTTGGGGGGGAATTAATTCCAAGTAAAATCTGGCCATGCGTAATAATAAAACGCGTTGTGACGTTGGGTGATGTAATGAAATTTCTCGTCGGGCGCCTCCAGCGTAAAGAAGAGAGCGCGCAAGTGCCCGGCTCCAGTGTCCAGCCTTTACGATAATGAGCTGCCCCTGCGCCCATTCTACAGGTCAAGAGGGGTGAAAGCGCGTGAGACCACCACGGCATAGAGGAGGACGGACTTTACCTGCTTTAGATGCTTTGTTGTGATGCGTTTCGAATCTTTTAAATTCTTATTATTAGCAGTATTGTAGCACTATTCGTTTACTATTACATTATCGGTCTATAGTTAATGGCGGATTACAGCCAGCCCTCTCTGAATTATTTAGTTGAACATAAAAAATCCAAACGAAATGTATTGAGTCAAAAATCTTGCAATATCATTGCATTACCACATTTTTTTTAAATGCACACGACATACGTATTTTAATTGTGTATATAAAAAAATCGTATGATTTGTCTAATAAATATAAAAGTAAAAAATTAAATATTGAACGACTTGTTAAATACACTATATTTTAAGTGTGACGTCTTTGAGTTAATCAACTTTATTTCAGGGGAATAGTGCGCGTATATCGACGCGTCTTAAAATTTGCTATCTTTCTTTTTGGTATTCTCTTCGTTATCAGAATTCGCCTAATTCTGCGTCAGCTCTAAAGCTGTACATTGTGGTGAGTCAGTTCAGGGTTGTCACGTATTGACGCGGGTTGAATCTCAGTGTTACGCGCTGAGGGACTTGGGCCACTCTTGATCATTAAAATCCATTTGAAATGCTCCTGAAACAGTGGCATCGGGCTTCACGGCGTCTCTGATCATCGCATGAAATTAAAGATTTAAATGCTTCGCCAGAAACAAAGTAATCACCGATACCGATGTCGCCATACGTGTCCAACTGCTTTCTTTCTCAACTCAGCAAATGGAGAACATTAATGAACATTTTGCTCCAAGCTACGCGGAGGACATTCCGACTGGGGCTGTTAGTGTCACTCATTTATTCAGAGTTAAGTGGATGTCCTTGTGGCTAATGAGCAATAATCAACACTGACTCCTCTTCTTATTCCAACGCTTCCAGCAATGGAAACCCATTTTCCCGCCGATACACAAGAGGGTTTATATGAACGGGCGGAGGCGCATGCGCACAATTAAACGTTGATTGCGTATACGACCATGTCATTTTCTCAAATACATGTTTTTTTTATCTAGTAATTTAAATTAGTGTTATTTCCTAATAATTTTAACAACAAGATGATTATTGATTTCAGCTTTATTAAACATACCACATTTAATAAACATGTAAGATCGACAACCTTATGCTAACAGGTTCTGGTATTACATTAACTATAATCTACACAGACATAAGCCCATGCGTGGATAACATATTGTGTTTTCCTATTGCAATGGTGTGGGGGTGAGACAGGGTTGAGAAGGTTGAGTGGGATAATGTCATCAGTGTGCATAAATGCATACGTATAACCTGTTCTTTAGAGCAGAGCTGCAGCATCTGTGGGAAATTCAGCCCCATTGACACTCTCCAAATAAATGGCAATTCAGTCTATTAGCCACCACTAACCCATTATATCTCCAAGTACCATTCTCCTTCTACATCAATGGCAGAGCTACATAGCTGCACCACTCACTGTGAGGAATGCTTTGTTAAATACCTTTTTGGATGGGGGGAAAGTGGTGAAACACTGTGGAATCAAAGGCAAATCTAATCTATCTTTCTGACTCACCATTGATGCAGAGAGGGAGGACAGACAGGCATCACCCTTTTGGAACAAACCAGCCAATGGAGTCATCAGTAGCCTTCTGCATGAATGGACAGGGCCGGAGGTGGACATGAAGAGCAGAGTGGGCTGCCAATGAGGCCAGAGTCACTATGAGAGGCAGGGCCCTGTGCAGTGGCCTTGTCCACCCCTATGTGTGGAGAGGATGATGTCCGAGCACTCCCTTCCCCAGGACAAATGTCAGAGCTATTGTAGCCCTCCTGAAGCTTTGAAGAGGCCTGTTCTCTAGTAGAGGTCACTAATCCTTTTATGAGGCACTAGTGATTGTTAGCTTGACAAACACACATATAAACACAAAGCTGGCTGCACAGATTTTCTTCTTTTTTATTCCTTCTCAGACATGCTAGCATGTTTAGATGACCTGCACGGCTGTAGAGGAAAGCAGTAAAGTGTAGAGGACATATGTTCCACACTGTCACTACGCATGAGGTTACAGGCCATCTCAACACTTCTGTTGCCTCTGAGAAGAGATAAGCACCTTTACTCCCTAAAATCGTGTTTTACACACAAACACAAACCTCCTGGTCTGGCTAAAACTGGGATTAGGTCTCGGATGAAAACATACCTTCAAAGCAAATCCGTCAAAACATCTTTAGAACCTTACGAACCGGTTCGTACCACACATTCACCTCAGGCTTGGTATTTCCAGTTGAGATTCTACGCTAAAGAGTGACAGCAGATCAGATGTAGGACTGCAGTGGGGTTTTTGCCACTTGATTCTTACTCTGGCGAGTCTGGGACAAAAGAAGTCGAGAGTGACACTTTGTGGGACAGGGGGCGGGGCTGTGCAGAGCGCTAATTTCATGCCCTTTGTTGACAGAGGTTAGAGAGAGGAATTCTTTTGCTCTGTCTGAAAGACAACAAGTGGAGCAGAGGGTTATGGGTGTAAAAGGGAAGGGACGGAGAAAGAAAGAGAGAAAAAAAGGCAGAAAGGTGGTGTGAGCCTTTGCCGTTCAGCCATCTGAAAGATTGTGCCTTTCTCAGCCTCCTCAGCCATTATGGCCGAGTTACAGGGCAATTATGGAAATGCTTCTTTGAAGCAGAGTATTGCGCTCCCCCCCCTCTTCCCTCTATCTGTGCCTCTGCCCGGACATGGCTCTGTCTCCCCCTGCAATCGCTCGCCTTTCTCCATAGCATGAAAAAGGGCTGCCTTAGTGAATGTGATCTGAATGGAACGACTGAACTGTAAAGGTTAAACTACAAAGAGATCACACAAGTGTCAGCCTCGAAAAATCTACTTTTTATCATTGCCAAAAAGCGTCTTTTGAAAGATGATGTACTGCACAAGTAGTAAACGGATGAAACCGGAAACTTGCTTTTTTTGACGGTTGATATATTACTTCAGTTTTATGTATTTTACTAAACTAAATTTTGAATAACTTAATGATGCTTATTTAATGAGTTTCAGAAGGAATAATCAGGGATTGCCACCAATGTTCCTAATCAAACCATTAAGCCACACCATTACTTAAACCAGTCCCATCACATCTTTGTAGACTTTGTTCCACTCCTCCTTCTTCCCTCTCTCCTTCCTTCCTAAGGTGTTTAAGTTTATAGTGTCTGTTAAATGTTAAATCTAAACGTAGATGTTAATGTCCCACTAAGGGGAGGGTAACTTCCCTAATGGAAGACTTTTGTACAAGCAACCTTATGCTAGGAGTACAAGGCAAGCCCTGGTGGTGAACTTTTGAAACGTATTAGCAAATATTGTGTAGTTAAAATTTCACTTGTAAGAAAACTATATATATATATATATATATATATATATATATATATAAAAATGTAATCTTTTGAACTGTAGAGTGTCACGTCTGCAATGACTAGATTGACAGATTTGGAGATGGCTTTATATTGATTAATAGCAGTGGATATGATTGTGGTCAAAATTTGTACAAAAAAATACATACTTCCTCTACACCCAATGTAGAGGTTGCCATTGAGATTATTAGATAGATGGGTCCAGCGAGAGTGTACGTTTATCCTATAAAAAAAGATTAAAAATAGCTGAAATCCCTATGCCTACATTAGCCAAACTATGTTACCTGTTCAGGAGAAAATGAGCAACTTTAAAATCAAATGCTGTCAAATGATTCTCTGCTTTCAGCAGCACTTTCTTTCAAAATAATCTTTCCCAAATCACACCAAGGCATTTGATGCTCAGGTAATTCAGCCTTTTTAGATCAGAGCTGACAACCTGGATGATGAAACCCAACACACAAGTGACGGTTGCTACATAAAGCCGAAATGAAAACATCAATATTATTTCTGCTGTTGTAGTCCAGCTCTCTGTTTTGAGTTCTACCGTCAGAGATATTTGCAATGATTTCAGCCATTTAATAATTTTTAACTAATATTTAATTATTTTTTTGCACAGATTGTTATTTAAGTGTGTATTTTTTGATTATAAAACTTGTAAACAGAATATTTTTAACATAAATGTTTAAACATAGATATATAATTTAAATATAGAGATCTACTGATGAATAGGTTTGCATTCAAGTAAACTGTGTACACAACTCAGAGTAAAATGAACTAAATTGAACGGAGAGCGTCTGGCCACTATATCAGAAGAGAGTTAAAATAGCTCAGGTTGAGGTGAATGAGGAATTGATAATGATATTCGTGATGATATAGAAACAAAAGACAAACACAACAAAGAGAGAATTCTCAGATTTGGAAAACGAAATAAACTCATTAAATAGATGGTTAAATAAGCGATTCGCAGAGTCAGTTTAATTCTATTTAGAGAGGTACCAAAAACTGTCTGAATAGAGTTCATTTTATTGTGTAGCGGAGAATTGAACTTTAAAGAATACTGCGAGTACTGACATCTCGACAGAAACGTCTCCTAATCTTTCCAGAAGACCATGAAGTCTTACAGTTTGATTCACAAGCAGATTCAACCTAAAACCTCGCTGATACTTCCACTCAAGCCTTGGCTTAACAACAGATGTATGGCTAGTTTCCCCTGTAAAAGTAAGGGGATATATTTCCCAGCTCGGGTATTGATCACAGGAGTGGCTAAGGGCTGCTTTGGACTGGCTGTGGAAGGAAAGACTTCATAAATTCTTCTTTTTTTCAGAGCTCTGTCAAACAACTTGTGCAGTGCGTTTCACATGAATACATTAGCAGGGCTTGGCTGATTGATTGGGAGAAAAAGAGAGAGAGAGTGAGAACCCGATAGCCATCTCTAACAACAGGAATAAATATCCGTAGCATCTGCCTGTCTACATTCAATGCAACAAGACTGCTTTAATATAAACCCTTGAAATGTAAATATACCAGGGGAAAATGGTAGAATGTTCTGGATGAAATAACTCAAAACTGATACAGTTAAAATTCTTAAAGTTTGAATAAAAATTAGAAATTAGATCTTAAAATGTGCCCAACACACAATTGAACTAAATACGTTTTTTTTATTGTGAGTGAAATAACAAAAACATTCTACAAAGAAATATTCTTAAAGTTTGCATTGTGAAAGTATATAATACTTACTGGAATTGAAGTTTTTGAAGACAAAAAAGGTGTGTTTTTTTATTTTTGTTGTTGTTTAAAGCCAAGTTCTGGATGAAATAACTCAAAAATGCCAAAGTGAATTATTCTTAATTTTGTATTATAAAAGTCAACAATATTTACTATATTACTCAGATGTATACGGAACAAAATTAATACATAACTATTACTATTTCTTTATTATTTTTTTCTTGTGAGCAAACAGAATAATTGTGCCCCCTCTGCTTTATGCAGACTGCATACTCTGCGTATAGGGAGCGACTCTACTGATAATATACTTTAGGAAGTCTATTTTGTGAATCTTGTGAATCAATGGACAAAAAAATGTAGGTGAAACATTTACCGTACGTCATGAAGCTTAACGTCATTTGATTGCTGCAGCAAACACAAACATCCTTATGGCACCATTGTTTGACCGAAATCTTTTTATGCGAGATTCTAGAGGATGAAATTGAATGCTTGAGTGTGTTAAAGGCTGTCAAATGAACAGCAAAGTGAACTCCATTCTTTTACACTTTTCTTTGTTTTACATGTAAACTTCTTGTCACCATGACATCTCTCTCCCTAATAATGCCATTGCTATGCAAATGCGAAAGGATGTTTTTGTGTGAGCATGTCTTCCAAATACGGGAGAGAGAGGACCTCTATTGGACCAGGGACAAAGGGCGTTTTTTTTCTTCGGCGGTCACAATAAAGCAAGGAATGTGTGTGAGTGTGTGAGTTGTCAATGCTTTTGCACACAACATAAACCAATTCTCTTCGGGGATTCTTTCGTACCTCTCTTCCTGGAAGGACAGGAAGTAGGAAGTAGGGAGGCCGAATGAGATGCCCATGGTCGATCAATCCAGTCAGGCCCAAGCGCACACCCTCCCACCCCTTGCCAAGTGTGTGCACACAGTTTTGAAAGTGCAGGCAAGCAGAGCCGCCTCTTCTGTTGTGATGCTAAATCAGCGCCACTCACTGGAACTGTAAGCTCTTTCACACAGAGCCCTCTCTGCACTTCCTATCGCACAAAAGATGGTGTATTTTTTGGAGAAATGGCCTCTCCGCGGGACGCTGGACTCAACAACAGCAGGGAAAGCGTGACATCCAGAAGCCAAACAACGGAGGGACAAGTCTTTCAAGGAAAAGTTGATCTATACGTGGTGCTTCAGGTTTAGTGAGCTGTGTGAGTCTTCAATCTGCTTTCTAACTAAATAATTCTGCTATTTTTGTCTGCTAGACCTTCCTATGTAAAGGAGCTCCACAAGCATGTCGAAAGCCATTTTACCAGCAGCAGAGAGCCGAATAATTAGCTCTAATAGTACAGATAGCATGGAAAAATCCCCAGAGCTTTATTTGGATCCATTTCAGAGACTCCTTCTGTGAATCCATGACGATTGCTAATGAAATATACATCGACTGAACTCTGACCTGTGCTGTGGGGCTGAAGGTCATCTGGCTCTTTTACATACACAGATGAGCTCGCCCGTCTTCCGGAAATGATAACAATAACAACAGGGACGTGTGCAGGGCAGAGAGTTAAAACAACAGCTGAGATGACAATTATTTGGCTGAAAAGCATGTACGTGTCATTTATTTCGCCTGATCTGGTCCGGACACATTTCAGTGTTGCTTTCATCTCCACACACGCAAATACCATCCCCCACATATTTATATATTTCTGACACCCATCAAATGCATCCCAGGGTTCATCGACAGGCCATCCCAGAAGTTTGTAATTGCTCAAAAGAGTATTCTGATATCAGTTAGACAAAGCCAAACAAAGATTTCGAAAGAAGAAATAAATATTTAAGAAAACAATTACTAACATATGCAAGCCAGCCACGGTTCTGGCATATGTGCGCTGGCTGCATTCCTGACACTCCTGCGCTCTTCTGTGCTTCTGGATTCTGAGGGAACTCTGGGTAGAACAGATTCGAGGCATTTGCAGCATTTACCTGGAGAAGCACTCATTTACTTTAAACAAAGTCTTTTTTTTTAAAACCCTAAATGTACAGTAAGATGCACGGAGCACACATGGCATTCATTAATTTTATTTAATTTACAAACAAATGTGCTAAGAGAAAAACCATCTAGGAAATCAGAATTATTTAATACGGGTAAGTGTCAGGGCTGGGCTTTTTAAAAATAAATGTCTTAAAAAAGTGCTTTGAGGAGTTTTTCGATGTGTTCTGGGCTGATGAGCTTTGTACAACTCAAACCTATCTGACCTACTGAGTTCATAAACAATAAAGAGGAACCATCGTATAGGATGACGGTGAAAAAAGGAGTGCCACAAGGATCAGTCTTAGGCCCAATACTGCTCTTTATTCGATATGCTCCCACAGAGCAACATTATACATTTCCCTACTTTGCTGATGATATAGCCTTGATGACGATTTGCCAAAACTTAAAAACAAAATAAATAAAAAAATTGTATTAGGAATATGCTTCCATAAAAATAGTACATCGTATAACTGTGACAGAATCTGATTTTCACACATAATGACAATATAATATAAATGCACATTTATTTACTAAAATATCTAAAAGTGGTTTTTTCACAATACACAAGCTTTCAGACTTCATGAAGCATAACCTAAACAGCTTTCACTCTTGATAAAGGCTCTTTATTAGTGTTTTCCAACTACAAATGATTTAATGAAAATCTGTCAGTCACATAAAAATAACTCTCATTGATCAATGTGTGTAGCAGAGCTTGAAAGCCCAGCTTCTCCATGGAAATGCTTCATAATAAATAATACGATCGAATTGTAATTTGCTTTGCTTTTTCAGATGAGGGAGGAAGATTCATGATCGCTTGTTCAATGTTTTCATCTGGTGGCAGAGTCGCTAGTTGACAGCAGTTAGCAGTTTTCAGTCATTTGGATAAAACAGCAGACGTGGTTCCTTGTGTTTGTTGTGTTGAAGACATGTTTTATTTTAATGTGATAGAGAAAGTGCAGAGTGTAGACATTCTCAAAGCCAAAGTTAACCCATACACTCTCTTCTAAAATGCATGGAGTTTGGCTCTGTGCACAGTGGTGCGCAAACGTTTGGGCAACCCTGACAATTTCTAGGAGTTTCCTTTATAAATCATAGGCTAAGATATGAAATTTCAGTCAAATATAGAAAACAAACACAGTGATATATGAGAAGAAAAAACTATTCAAGAATATTTAAAGCAAAAAATCATGCAGTTGCAAACATTTATACAACCTTATAATTTTATTGATTTCATTATTTATTTTCATTATTATATTTTATTGATTTTCATCTTTTAGCAGTAATTATTAGAAGTCAAACCTTTTTTGTAACCTCAGTGACCCTTGAACCCCATACACAGATGAATCCAGTGAGAAGAAAGAAAGGAGGAGGCCGATTGTAAGTGTTTCTCCTAAGCATGGAAGGCTCAAAACAACTCTGAGGTGAGCTGAAAACAATGATTGTTGAGCATCACGGTTTAGGGGAAGGAGACAGAAAGCTCTCAGAGATTTAAGCTCTCGGTTTCAAATGTGAGGAACATTGTGTGGAATTGGAAGACCACAAGGACAGTTCTAGTTAAGGCTTGAAATGGCAGAGCAAGAAAAATCTCAGGATGGTGAGAACAGTCACGAACAACCCACAGACCAGCTTCAGCTTTTTTACAGCTGAATATACTATGCTCATGGTAAAATATGAGCAAAAAGTTGTATAAAATAATTAACTTCTTTATTCCATCAAATTTACATGTTTTAATATCACTTATATAATCCCCCAGCAGGTTTATAAAATAACACAAATGAAAACAGTGAAACAATGCTGCCGGAGAAATCAAACGTGGATTTGTGATCGTTTTTAATTGTGAGGCTCGTTTTGCATTTCACTTTGATCTTCAAATCAAAAACTAATATCTGTTAAAGAGAGAATTGTTTCATGGTGTATGTGATATGCTTTCTTTTTTGTTATGGGGTGTGTGAGAATAGGTCATAAAGTCTGTCTTGAAACCATATAAGTGGGCACGCAGCTGGCATGAAGCTGGTCACTTGCTCGAACACAAAGACAAGCGGTGTAAAAGAATATGATCCAACCATTTATGATGGGGAGCGGAAAATCATTAGAATAAATGTGAGCTTAAGGCGAGGAAATAACACAGAGCCGGGCAGGAGGAGATCTATCAGTTCTGGACAGGTGCTCAGTCATGAAACACGCGGTCAGATGTAATGGAAAGCTCTCATTAAGAGCCGCTAACCACACCCTGTCTCTCCTCGCTTTCTCAGACTATTCTGAGCTCCGCACAAGTGCTCGCCTCAAACCTAAGCTGACACTGTCTGACTATATCTGGCCACTTAAACAGGACATTTAACAAGGGCATAGCATAAGTGCCGCTGCTATTTTGGGCTTGCTGACTTGGGTAGAATATGGCTGTACAATGTTTCTCAGATAATTGTAAAACAGCTTAAGTGTAATCAAGCGTCTAACAGCAAGCTATTAAAAACAACGTTCTTGTCGTCTAATATACTGTGAGGTATGCTTGCGTAAGCGTTTTTTTTCCCCTAAAGCCTTATTTAAATAAATATTTTCTTTTTAAACAGCTGAATTTAGCATAGTCAGAAAATATATTCAAGATCAACCGATATGGGGAAAATTATTAATGTAATTATTTTGCCTACATTAAAGTACCCAAAAAATGGATTTTCAAACTAATTAAATTAAACAAATTCATTTAAAATCAACCAGTTAGGTTGTAAAAGTTAATTGCTTCCATTCCATCTTTTTAAATGCAACAGGGTAGATCATATACTGGTATCGCAGTCTGGTTTAAAATATTACCCTAAATTACAAAAAAAAATGCATTTGATTTAATAAATGCCACTTAAATTTATTGGGAAAGCAACACAAAATGTGTCGCAATGGGAAAGCTATTCTCAAGCAGTGCTCAGAGGAGTAGAAAAATAAGAGTTTCAGTTGTTTTTAACTCGTGAAATGCAAGCTTCTTGTTGGGTGTGATTGTAAGAGTTTGTGAAGGTAAAGGAGAGTGATTCTGGAAGAAACCATCATTTAGTTTTTTTGTTTTTGAGTTGGGAGATGGAAGAGTGATCGATGAAAATCATCATGAACTGACTGCACAAGAAGGAAGTTTGAAGAGGATTGCAGTACTACGAAATGAAATAGAAGGCTCTTTAAAAAAAAGTCTGATCTAAGGCTACATTAGCACTGCAGGTCTTCATGCTCAATTCAGTTTTTTCTAATAAATGTAGACATGTTTGTATGCCGAGAGGAGTCAGCTGAGGTGGCTCGGGCATCTGTTCCGGATGCCTCCCGGGGGATTTATTCCGGGCATGTCCCACTGGAAGACCCAGGACACGCTGGTAGGACCATGTCTCCTGGCTGGCATGGGAACGACTCGGGGTGGGAAGTGTCTGTGGAGAGGGAAGTCTGGGCGTCCCTGCTTAGCCTGCTCACCCTGTGACCTGGCCCCAGATAAGCGGGAGAAGATGGATGGATGGATGGATGGGTGTATGTCGCTGTGATCCGAGATGATATTTTAATATCATCACATAATATTAAGGAAGAAACCAAGACAAAATGAATATTTACAAAATGATGGCAGGAGCAATAACAGACTTATCTTAAACTTTCTACATCTTTTAAAACATCTCTGAGCACCTTTCGATTTTTATCGAAGCAAAGCGACTTATAACTCTGAGAACGTGCGTCTGAATGGGAATTGATGATGAAAAGTCAGTTATATTCAGATAAGGGCATGGAATTGATACATTTAGACAGTCATGAACATAATAATAATAGTAAGGATCGGATTTGGCCTGCAGAACATAGTCTTAGTGGCCTTAGCGGTCTTAGTCCTTTGGCCTTCAGCTGTTCATCTAAAATGACTTCAAGCCGTTTCATTGAAGAAAGGGGATGGTTGAGGATATGATGGAAGCAAGCCATGTTAAGCTATAGATGCTAATGCAGAATCAGTCTGGGATATGTGAGCTGTTATCATAGAGAGAAATCATTGAAATGGTGCGAGAAGTCTGTTAAATATTTGAAACTCGAGGAACCTTTGTGAACATTTAAGTCTAGACATCATCCCCCTCAAGCTTACTCTGAAAGAACCAACAGTAAAGTAGGAATCTAACCAGTTGAGGGTGAGAGAACGATCTGATGGTTAACCAAATCCAACATTATAAAAATATAACCTCATGGTTAAATGAAGCTTGTGAAAATGTATGTAAAAAATAGAGAGAAAAAAAATGTAAGTAGTCTCAACGATATTCAACAATGATTGATTGGAAAATTGAGAAGCAGATTTAGTTGCTTTTACGTGACTGCTTTCTTCATCAAGGCTTCTGCTGTAATGTCACACGGATCAGAAAACGTGTCGAACACTGTAGGCATTTGTACATTCAAGCTCTACATGACTAATTAATTCACCGGGGAGTGAAATAATGGCCTAATGCCATGAATTATTGACTGCTGGTGAGAGAAATATGTGGCATATTTGTAAAAGGTTTAATCTTTCATTCAAACACAAACCTAAGTATTAGCAGAGCCCCAACAAAAGAGCTAATTTAACTCGAAGCTCTAGAAATGGCCAGATCTGGCTCAGGAGATGCAGGAACACTCGTGTTACCAGTATGATCGTCTAGTGTGAAATCTAGTGAGGTTATCAGCCTCACAAAGCTGTGTTACGCAGACAGGGAACCTGAGCAGAGCGTCCTGTAGTCAGACAGCACAGAAACCTGAAGAGTAGACTGGTGTCTGCTTACTCAAACACTCGCCAGCAGCTCGGCTACATGAGTGATTTGTGAAGTCACAGGAAAAAGGAATAAGGAGTCAGTATAACACACATTATCAAGGAGCCCTCGCCAAACCCCTAATGGCAGCCACTAAATACACTGTTTGTGTTTGTCACTGGGCTTGTCATGCGTCATCTGTGGCCAAGGATCTTAAAATGAGCTCCACATGGGGGTGCTTAGGAGCGAGTAGAGAGAAAGAGGGCTGGGGGTGTTGCCTAATTTGACCCAAGCTGCAGTGACACACGCTCAGGGGAGACTCACCTGGATTTATAGGAATTAAACTGAAAAACCGAGTCCAATAAACTTGAGCAAAAATACAATTTAAAACAACTTGAACTTCACAATCAAACTCATTTTTAAACCATATCCGAGTTCATAAATAAATAAAATAAAAAAAAACTGGTGAACAACATAGTTTATACTAATCAGTTCTTCCTTTCATTGTTGCCAATGTACGTGTCCAAAAACAGAATGTCTTTTAGCGTTCCCAGAATTGTCCACGAAATGTTTGCTCCAACTAGAACTCTCTGCATGTATTTTAAAATGTGCATTATCACTGTATTTTATAAACAAAGAGTTACAAAATATTATCACTTACATTTGAGATATGAAACAAAAACCTCAGCAAACACAAGTTCCCTCCGAACAACTTCCTCCAGAAGTCTTTGCAGTGTGTAAAAAAAATAACTTCCTGTTCTATGACTTCTTCTCTCTCTCTGTAAGTGTTTCCTCTTTCATAAAAGGAGAGCGCCCTCTATCTACCTGAGAAAAGGTGTTACATCGAGATTCTCTAGTCTCTTCTAAACAAAGGATGTAACTAACAAAGACCTAGAAAACTAACAAAGCAACACTTCTACAAACAAGTTATTGATTCTTAACTTGTACTTGAACTTCATTTAAAAGTACAGGCAAGTTGATAATAAAATTTCTGTTCTTTTTGTATGCCAAAAAACAACATTTAGACACGTCACCTCCGTGCTGATTCAGTTACATTATTAAACGTAAGTATTTTAAAATCTCACTCTATGTATCTTGACTTCTTTGGAAAGCTTTAGATGGTTTTTGATGCAAGCTGTGACTTAAAGAGATAAAGATAACAAAAATATTGTGTCTATTTCTCAACATAGTGTTTTAACCGGAGACCCACATGCAAATCTAAATTAACAGCTGATCTTGAGACCACCACAATCTTCCAACACCTTTTAAATAAATAAACATCTGCACCATTGTATTAAACACAACCCCTGACCAGAATTGTGCTCTGTGAGTTTGCATGTTAAACAGATGAAAACCCTGGATGCCAAACGTAACAGCTTTCTACTTCTCAAATTTGTGAGCTGCAACAAATGAGGGCCTTAATGAGAGGCAGATTTAATGAGATGAGTTTTAATGAAATGAGCGAGTGTCGATGAGACTCCTTCGTTTTGTAAACTTGACTGGAAGGGGGAAAGAAAGCACATGCAGGTCACGCAGAGGACAGCCTCCAGATGAGAGCCAGAAAATGCTGCATTTGCTAATGGTTATTGGCGTTTCCGAAAGAAGGTGATGGAAGGATGTATCCATTCATGGATAAAGTAAAGAAAAGCCAGAATATAAACAGTTTACTATCGATATCAGGGTGCTGTGCATGACTGTCAGAGATAAAGATCAGACTCAAGAAGCATGTTTCTGGGATGGACAGATTAAATCAGACCCAGGGTTTTTGACGACTTGGAATAAAGCTACATCTCTGACTCAGAAGCATTGTGACGTCTCCTGTGAGTGAGCTCTACCTCACTACTAATGCTAAATTTAAAGGAAGCAAAGAGTAATTTTTGTAACTACAGTTAAAGAATATTAGTTCTAAAGCAGCACAGCAGCAGAGCAGGAAGGAGCAGTTTGTGGTGAACATGTGCAGGAGCCACAAGGGGGAGAACTACTGCCGACACTACTCCGACGCGAGCCCCAATGGGTCTGCAGAGTCCCTGGGCCCGGCTGGACAACTCCTGCCCCGGCTTCCTGCACTGCTGAGCATTGGCCAGCCAGCCTGGGGAGAATAGCATCGAAAGAGGAGGCTGGACGCTTCGGAGCAGCCGTTTTTAAAAGCTTGTGATGTATTTCCTGTTTGTGATGTACTTCCTGTTCCGTCTCAAAGAAACTGGGATTTGAAACATTTGTTTTTCTATTAAAATATGGTTAAACAACGAGAAAAATATTAAAAGATTATAATACCCCCCCCCCCCAACTAAACCAAATTGATGAATGGATGCTTATCTTGTTTATCTTGTACAGTTTAAACCCAGTGTACCTTGAGTTTTGTTTGGAGCTTCCTGTAACAAAACCTTCTCAGAGAATGAACTTGTCATGATTCATACCCAAAACTCCGTTCCCAAAATCACATTGATCTACAAGAGTGGGAGGACTGGTTTGATGGTTATACAAGCGATTGGAACACATTGTCTTTTTGAGTGAAAGTAACGTTCTTGTTTCAGTCATTTACTGAAAAAAGATGACTACCCTTTCAAAAGACAAGCCATTAGTTCCACTTAAATCTAAAGATAATTAAAACATAATTATTTTTTCGAGTACTTTGCACATTTGTCTGTTAGTACTGTTCTTGCTTTAAAAATGTGACAAACCCTTAAATCTAATCAAATAATAATAAATTGAAAAGAACATTACCTGACTATTCGACTGAGAACTCAGTTGTGAGCTCATCACAAGCACCGTTTATGGGTGTTGGCAAATTGAAGTGTAAGTTGAAGTTCAAGTTAATTAGAGAAGAAAATAGAATTTCAACACCAATATCTCAGTTTTTTTCTATTGTAGGATTTGGTTTATCACCTGTATGAGAAAACGTAATGTATAAATGCTTACAAACAGAAAGGTTTTGAGAAAAGTGTTTTGTTTTTGTTTTTTTACAAAAATCTGAATTCATTTTGCAGAATAATTTCACAGTCACATTCAAGTTCAAATGTTATTTTGTGCATTTGTGAACTTAAGTCTGTGTATTTATCGCTATGGTTCTTCAGATGCACACGCATGGTTTTCACACTGTTCTTCAATCAGTTTAATCGATAAAGAAAAGTGAACAAATAAAAACCTGCAGGAATAAGGTTTAATCTAGTAAAATCCTGCAGATACAAGCTGTTTCCAAGCAGATGTTTTATTTTTGCAGTGATTTTCACACGTGCATTAGCCAATCAACAATATTTTATTATGTGATAAATTTATTATTATATTTCAATCATTTTTAAGCCACCACTCCTGAATTTATTGAACACAGAGCACAAAGAGCAGCTCTTTTAAGGACAGCAATAAAATGCAGTGGAAAGTTTTTTCAGGATTAAGTTAATTTTCATGGCAAAGAAGGACTATGAAACAATCTGATCACTCTTCATAACATTCTGGAGCATATGCAAATTGCAATTATAAAAACTTCGGGAGCAACTTTTCCAATTTCCAATATTTCTGTAATTCTCCAAACTTTTGGCCATGACTGCATTGCTTTGTTTTTTATACGGTACGTTATGTTGTTTTAAGTTTCCTGTCTTTGTATTGTTTGTTTAAAGTATTAAGTGGTAATAACAATCATAGTAACAACTTACAACAAACCAACATCAACATCTGCAGGCAAACTTTGGTCTTCTAGTTAATCCTGTTACTATTTGTGATTTTTCACCAACATTGGTTTCCCTTTATATTATATGAACAAACCGTCACTTGACAAGCTTTAGCAGTACTCTTCTAGAAAACAGCTTCAACGTCTGCACTTACGAGCACAATCAAATGTTTAGCTTTGGAGTACCAATGAATTTAGCCGGTATAGCTACAATATATATATCTTAATAACTTTATATAACTTATCACTCTTGAACAAGTTTTTCTAATTTGAGCCCCTCACTTTGCTATGAGTACAGTGGTGAGATTAGTACGGCAAGCTCAGTCGAACATTTATATTTACAAACTCCACAGAGAACACTACTGTATGCAACTGTTGTCCAAACTTGATCAAAGTGTATTCTGAGCAGCAATAAGAAAGCCTTTATTTAATTTGGTTGCCTCAGAGTGGTTCTACTTTCCACATAAACCACAACTTGCATGAACACACACAAAACAAACCAAGTCTCCCTACTGGAGTTTTGCTGTGGTGACTGGAGTCAATCAGATGCCCTAATATATCCTAGTTATGCCTGCTCTGTTTCAAACACACAAACTCAATTTCTGGACACATTTATTCGCTTGTCCATAGCCAGATAAAAGAAAGAAAGAGTGCAGAGGAGTGGGTTCATGAATCGACAGCATTTATCTAACCCAGCTGTACTGGGCCCTGGGCTTGGCAAAGAATAAAGGTTACTTCTACTGCAGCCCTACAACATATACCAGAAAAACATATGAAAACTGACTCACAACCAGAAAGATCTGGAGAGTAACATGCCGACAGTCAATGAAAAGGTGAAAACATGACAAAAGAAAAAGAGAAGAGATTGGACATGCTTCGTAAATGCTAAAATCTAAATCCTAACAGATTTAAGATCAGATCTGTAGGGAGAAAATCTGGCCATGCATATGGGTGTCTGCTACGGTCTGAAGCATAAGAAATTCTGACGTAAATTGAGCGACTCAATGCGAAAAACATGTTTTGAACCGAGCGAGAGAAAGCAATATGAATCAACTTGCTGATTTTAAGCAGAAAAAGCCGTGTTTATCCAGCTATTCGTAATCCAGTAACTGACATCTGAAGGAACCTACATTCCTTATCCACAACTTATCCAATTACTTATCCAAATGATCTCTTTTATTACATTGAAGAAGGTGACAGAATCACATTGGTATCCTCAATCAAGTGCACTTACCAAATATACTGCAACTGGCAAACTTAAAAGTACGTATAATTAACATTGAATACAGACGTGGATACAGACTTTTAATTTGAAATGGTTGGGTGTAAATTTAAAAATTCTTAAATGTGGTGTACGTACCACATCTTTTCACTTTTAAAAACTGGTGCCAGATGTCAATTCAAACGTTGTCCCTGGAATGTGGGGGAGATAACATCTTGGGTGATCAATTTTTGGATCAATATTTCCACAGAATGTTCCAAACAACTGTTTGAATCTATTTCATGAGGCAGTTCTAAAGATTAAAGTGGGTCACACCCAGTACAGGAGGTGTACAAGTGCTTGTATATTTATATTATTTGTATTTGATTGAAGAACTACAAGATTTGGAGTAAGTTATGAGATAAATGATTTTAGTCATAATTTAAACAATTATTATTTTTTTCTTTGAAAAAATGTTGAATGTCCCCAATCAATTTTTCTTTATTTAATTTTCAAAAACTACATAGTAAATTACAGAGCCATCAACACCTCTAAAACTAAAAAATGTTGAAAATCACAGCCTGTTTAATGAAAAAAAAATATTAGTATTAAAAATAATAGTTTTATTAAGTTAACTCCCAATTCTGAATTAAATCAAAATACATTTCTCGGAAACATTAATGTTTTATAAACATCAGTAGAACAGTTCTATAATATTAATTCACTATTTTGTCTTTGAAAAACTTTCACCTTATTATTAAAATGACAAAGCTTTAGGTCTGACCCGGAAGAATTTGACTACTCATCCTCAAGGAAATTCCAATATAGATGTAAAATTTTACATAAAGAGACATTTGTTCAAGTTGTGCAAAGAAGATATATTGTGCAATGTCCTGCGCAGAAGAGATATTTCAAAATATTCATGCACTGTAGAGGCAAAAATAAATCTATTGAGTGAATTTAGCAGTGAGTCTTTACAGAAATTGCCAACTGTTTAAATGAGTTGGACATCAAAGTACGAGGTATTTTAGTATTCGGCACAACAAATGTGGTTGCTAGGGTATACGGCTTGGTTGCTAGAAAGCTATCGGTGGTGTAATTTTTTTTAATGATTAAAATAAACAAGCACACATTTCTCTAAGATGTTTCATCTTGAAGATATTTTTGCTGCCTTTTATTTTCAATGACCAGTATAAATCAATGGTAAATCTTTAACCCTTTGTAGAGCCAAATACTTTGGCACCGGGGTTGGTATGTTCTTGGCCAAACAGATAACTCCCCTACGTTTGGTCACTTTGAAGGGTCTAGGTTAGGTTTTCTTTGTCAGAAGCAAAAGATAAATAACAATATATTGACTTTTACAAGCTTTTAAACATAATTCTTTCTCGTGAAATATGTTGTACAAACCTCACATGAAAACATCACACTTTGGACCTACAACAAGACCTCAGTTATTGATTAGAGGAAGAAATAAAAAAGCAGGTTTGGCAAAATGCATCAATTACGATCGTTCTTCAGAAACCGACAGCAACTGTTTTTGTTTCGCCTGTGACTAATCACACACAGTCCCTCATGTTGAGTTGGCTACAATCACAGTTTTCTTAAACATGAAAGGATGGCAGACTTGTGACTTGCACGGCTTTCCATGTCAAAAAGAAAACCTCAACACACTTTTCAAATAGCACACTATTACGCCTGGGCTATAACGAGCTGCTCGAGTCTGAATGTTGGACACTGATACGCGAAAGAAAAAAGAATGTTGACATGTCGTCCACTTTAAGAGAGTGGCATAACTCACAGAGCGGTGCCTGTTAGTCCAGCTAGAATAACACTGTGGCTGGAGAGTTTTACCGTCCCACTACTGCTCGTGAAACATATATTTCAATGACAGCTAGACAGAGTATGAGGGAGGTGGATGAGAGGGGAGGGACGAGGGGGGCGAGTGTAGCACGACAAGGTGAAAGTGATGTGTGTGTGCTGATGTCACACCTCGCATATTGCTAAGGGTGTGGAGTGTGAGAGACACATGCAAACCCGTGCACACTCGTCCAGCTCAAAGAGACCATACAGACAGATACAGCAGTCCGCGCAGGGGCGGGTCACAAAACAATCTCCCTTTCTTTGGTAGAGTTGCGCAAATGTTACTTTAAGACTTTACGGTAGCTAATAACAGTTAACATGAAAATAACAGAGCATCATTCACCACTGATGCCCCTAGAGGCTGCAGCAGGAGGCACACAAACGACGCGTGTCATTCATTAGCAAAAAGATCACATTTTACCAGTGGAATGACACTTTTAGTGGCGTAGGGGGCTCTGTGAACGGTCGGCGAGAAAAGCCCCTCTGTTTAACTTTCAGAGTCATTAGGCAAGCTATCACCTGACACAGACTCAGGTACACGCCACTCTCTGGCCAGATGTACATTTTAGCTTTGCCTCACAGCATGGCTGGAAAATATGTGCAGAAACTGAACACCACATTTCCAAAAATGGCCTGCTTGTCCCTTCTGTTAGTTTTGGATGGGACTCTTCGTTGGAGCATGAGCACAGGTACCCGAATCTGTGCCAAAGTCGTAAAAGTCAGAAACTGATACCAGGGCCCGCCCTGAATGTTATTAAATCTCCAAGAAATATGTTTAACATGTTTACTTGGTGTACGCTGAGGAGGCTGACGGCCCTGCTGAGATTTGAGAAAGCTGGATTCAGTGAGGGATTATTTCAAGTGATTTCAGAGAGAATTGAAGCAGTGTTTGTAAAGTTTTACACGGTACATATTATAACATTACATTTAACTTTCTGTGATGCTGTTTGGAAGCACTAGACTAGATGCATCTAAAATAAAAATATACATGCACAAGCTCATATCACACTCGGACGCAAAGTGAATGAATTTTCAGATTTCTAACCAGGACTCGCCAGCCGTGTTGTCAGTTAATCCATTAGCCTTCTCTTTTTTTAAACCCTGGCATCCTCTTCTCCCTCAACATTCATCTGAGTATCCCCTCCGTCCTCCCCAACATTTCACTTGAGGGGGTAACCACAGAGAGCATCCGTTCCAGGCCTAGCAAGTATCTTGGGTTCATGAGCACTAGTGAAAACAGACGGATTGGTGCAGCCTCTGCAGTTTTGCAGTTGTTGTATTGATCCATCGTGCTCAAGAAGGAGCTGAGCTGAGCTGTACGATCACTTATGGCCATGAGCACTGGGTGAATGGATGAGAACCTGGATGCAGGCGGCTGAAATTAGCTTCCTCCGCAGGGCAGCTGGGAGCTCCCTTAGAGATAGGGTGAGGAGCTCAGTCACTCAGGAGGATACCAAAGTAGAGCCGCTGCTCTTCCACATCAAGAGAAGCCAGCTGAGGTGGAGGATTGCCTCCTGGAAGCCTTCCTGGACAGGTGTTACTTCTAAGAAGAGACCTACGGTGAAGATCTAGGACACACTGGAGAGATCATGGGCCTGTACCATGAACGTAGATTAACAAACTCAGAGTTACAGGATTAGTTTTGGGTTGACAAATCCAAACCGATGCAATCAGGCATTAATGGTACCATGATGAAGCTCATCAACTTTCTTTGTTAACCCAGGCTTTGATCCTTAAGGATGATTACTTGAGGCACGCGCGTGCACGTAAAAGAGTGACGTGCCACCGAACAACCAATTGTGTTCGACATGGAGAGAGGGAGGTCCTTATATTTCTTCGCTGAGGAGCAAACTATTATAGTGCAGAAATACAATGAATTTAAGCACGTTTTACAAGCGCGCAGTAATACCGTGTCTGCTGCCAAAGCGAGAGAAGACTGTTGGAGAAAGATTGCGGATAGCGTTAATGCGTAAATTAAATACATATTTTATACATCAAGGTCTAATTATGTATATGTAACGTTAGTTTATGTATTTGCACGCCCGTAAAAATTATGCTAACACTTTACAATAACAGTGTAATTGTTGAAAGCATTCGACCGGACAAATAAAGAATAATCACTAAAGTTGTGGTGTTACTAACTACTTTTCAATTACTGGATTTCAATATGCTTTCACTACTGAACTACTGTCAACAGTTAAAATAATTTTAAATGCTTGCACAAACACACACGCACGCACACACACACACGCACACACATGCAAAAAAATGCAATGCAATATATACCATTTGCGTTACAGTAAGGGCATGGCTTCGATGCGTCACATTTGTTATGTGCAGCTCTAGAATTTCGCAAAGATACAATATGCCTTCGGCGGAAAATCTGTATCTTTCATACAAGTAACTATCAGGGAAGGCAATGGGATTTTGTCTGTCCCTAAAAACTCTTTCTCTGCGAAGCGCTCTTCGAACAATTTGCGCGGAAATGTCCACGGGATTTTTCAGAAAAGGACAAGCCATTGCAACAGACACTAGAAATTAGTTGCGTCACTTAAATGTTCACTACTGATTGGTCAAATTTCGTTTTGAGATCTTGAATCTAGAACTTAACCTGCCCCGGAGCAGGTTAGCCGTGCAGCGCAAGTTACCATGGCAATGAACACCAACTGAAGCCGAGTTTCTTTCATGGTACCTAAAACCCAGCATTGGTGCAAACTAATCCTAAACTTACCTGGCTAGCCAGCTAATCCGGCTTCATGGTACAGGCCCCATGTCTCCCAACTGGTCTAGGAATGCCTCTTTGTCCCCCCAGATGAACTGGAGGAGGTGTCTGGGAAGAGATGTCTGGGCATCCCTGCTTATACTGCTCCCCCTTGACCAGGCCCTGGATAAGTGGACGAAGTAATAATAATAATAATAATAATAATAATAATAATAATAATAATAATAATAATAATAATAATAATAATGTATATAGCGCTTTTCCAGACATTCAAATAATTTTCAAAGCATTATTCATTCTCTCCACATTCAACCACTAGTGGTGACAAAATGTAGCTGCCACTTCACGCCTACGGGCCCCCTGCCCTCCACCAAACACACATCCCTACAGGGTAATGCAGGGAAGTGGACCTGGCAGGGATCAAACCACTAATTTTCTAGTTGAGGACGACCAATACACCACTTGCCGCCCCTAATGTTTGAAATATTCTGATGATGTGGAATCAATGCAAACAATAGAATCAAATAAATATTTATACACTGTAATAAAAGTCTGGTAAAAAAACTGTAAAATACTGTATTCTACAAAACATGCGATCACCATAGAATCTACCATGAACAATATGGTTTACTGCTGCCAATTTAACAATATACTGTACGATCTAATACAGAAAGTATATAACTTTTACTGGTGCAAAAATGTGTGTGCGTTTTTGGAAACCCAAATGAAAACCCACAAGAAAACAAAATATTATAATCATGTTTTATCTGTTCATGTAGGAATCTTGTAGTTGTTCTAAAAATATATAATAATATAAAATAATAATGTGTCTGCTTTGTGAAATAATTGAAGGTTTTAATCAAAATATTTCAACAAACCTATAAATAATACACTGCTTAGAGCTGTAAGAAATATGGTAATGATCCGCAATTATTGCAATACACACCTTTAAACTAAATGGTTATGAACTGTAAATATTAAAGGGTAAACCCTGATATTTGACGAGTATAAATGTACAGTACAGCGGAAACAATCCCGTTGGTTGCTAGCAACTACGGTGCTACCATATTTTTTACAGTAAAGTTCTGGCGACCACAGCTGCTGGTATTTTACTGTAAAATGTATTTTTTACAATGTACTTTTTGGTTGGCTTTATGAATGATGCTGGAGAAACAGTGGCAGGTTGTGTGACATGTCTCAGCGAACTGACATAGGATTTCAAAATAAAAGCACTTGTAAAAAGGGCTTTGAAAGCAAGCATCTGCAGATTCAGTGCTTCACACCACTAATCTTTCTGGTGAGGAAATGTCAATCAGACAACTGACACTGATGGTGGCAGCAAAGAAAGTCACAGAGAAAAACTTTATTTTGTGCCATGACACAGAATCTATAAATTCACGTCTTTTTTTACAAGGGACTTAAATGTGCAAACATGATGAAGACAGACAAAACGTGTTAAAGTTTGTCACCTACAAGAATCACTTTCTTTCTGTCTGTCTTTCTTCATCCACTGCATGGGTTTAGACCTGTGCTCCATCTGAGGATAGTAAACTCCTTCGAACACTCGATGTTTGAAAAGGACAGCTGCTGATGATTCTTCCCAGCTTTCCAGTGTTGAGCAGCTCTGACAGAAATATCCTCATTGTTGCCTTGCTGCTGAATTGTAGCAGACCAAACATCAACCACAAGAGCTTTCCTTCACAAACTAAAAACACAGAGCATCAATCAGATAGGAACAGACATGGCTCAACACAGAGGTGTATGATGATCCCTGGACATCATGGCAGTCAAATCGGGGACAACACATGTTTCTGCTTATTTAGCATCAGCTAGAACAGCAAGACAGTTCCAGATGATGTGGCTCACCAGCACTGCGTATCACTTTACATGGTTCACCAGAGGCATGTTTGCAGAATGAAATAACTAAACTCAATCAGAGTTTGATATGTTTCCTGGAACTCAATTAGGCTGCGATTAATAGGGGTTTTGGGTCAAACGATGCAGGGGATACTGTGGGATTTCTGTCAGGATTATAGAATATTATGCTAGACAATACACAGACAGAGTGCAGACTTCTGCTATATAAGTCTACACAATCACCCAGACCTTAAATACAGGGTTACGGAAAGGGATGGAAGGGATAGCACAAAACACGGCAGACATGAGGGATGAGCTCCATCAGTGGCCATGTGTGTTCCTGCCCATCACAGATGAGAAGTATGATCAGAAGCAGGAACTGGCCATTTCTGTGGAGAACTTAAAATTCACCGTGGAGTCATTCGCCATCTTAGTGAGAGGTGACAGAGAGACAGGTATCAGTTTCCAGATACTCGATAACAGAGACAGTGAGGTTTACCAGACACCATGATTGATTATAACAGAGTTTATCAAAGCCCCCGACTTAATAAAGAGAGGCAGGATGATGCTAGTGAACCAAGTTTTTTCCTTCTGTGAGAATAGAAGGGTTTACTAAACTCTAAACTTTTAGCTATTTAGAAAAACTATGAAGAAATCTCAAGGTGAGATTAACTCAAGTTCCTCTTTCCCACTCGTTCCAACGTTTCCAGCTACAGCAGTGACAGATGTGCTCTTTTCTTTAATATAGCAAACTACATGTACAAAAATGCAGTTTAACCAGACCAAGTCTGCAATCCCATCCGTCAAAAGTCTTCATCAAGAAGAAAAGTTGCGGTTGCTTTGTTTCTCCTCTAGAGGTGAGCCACGTATGTTCGGTTTGGTTGATTTATGCTTCTTTTTTTATGATTATAATCAGACCTGGCAAATGGGATGCACACCCCACCTTTAAAAACATTTCTGAGCAGCCAAAGATTGCAGCCGCTCCATCACATCGGCCCAATGTACAACTTCACGAGGTATCTATATATGAATCTTAAATCTACACATTGTTAATGTAATAAATGATAATAAAACACAAGCGAAATACGTAATATGTAAATGTGAAACCTTACCTTCAGTGAAGCGATGTGACGGAGGAGGTGGAACTGGTGGCAGAAAACATTACGGCACCACGTATGAAAGTGAGATATTTCACGAATTCTGAACACAAACACGGTTTCAAACACAGGGGAGACAGATGGAGAGACCCTTCTGAAAACCCGTCACAGGGTTTCTCTAACTTGCGCTACAGAAAAGCACTTTCCACGTTATAAACAATATTTCTTTTACGACACCTTGACTCTAACATTTGTTATAGCACATTATTGGTCATCTAATGTTTCGCTGTGTTGTTGAAGTCTTTTGAAGCTTATCAGCCCCTTTTTGCACTGGGAGATAGGAGCGCCAGGACCCAGAAGCGCAGCGCGACGTGAGACCTAACAAGTGGAAAATACAGCAGAAATGTTTGTTATTGTTTGTATCTCGAATTTTTCTTCGCATCTCGAAGCAAAAAAAATTCCTGCGAGACCTTTCGTTTCTCAAACATTTCGTAACTTCAAGCATTCATATCTTGGGAGACCACTGTAATTTTCTATATATATATATATATATATATATATATTTATTTTTTACTAGTCAGGCCTTTTATCTTCATTATCCACCTCTGAGCTATTAATGCATAAATGTTATAGATAAAAACTAAATGCATTAGATTGAACCAAAAATATGTGATCACTCAGTTTATTTGATCATTCAGCATTTGTAAACAAACCAGACATGCCACATGCAGGTGTATTCAAAGCCACAGTTTCTTTTGAGCAGGCTACAGTGCAGAGTGGGTTCTACGGAGTGAAAATGTGGGGCTTTTGGTGGTTTTGTGACTTGAGAAATAATATCTTACTGTGTCTGTGCACTGATGTTAAATTCACATTAATGTCACTGATACAATCTTTTAAAGTACAAATCTTATTTTACACATTTGTTGATCCTGAACTGCAGATACAAATACTTCTATGAATCTTATTTTTTCATTTCAACCAGCCAGTGACTGATAGAACAACCACATGATGCGATTTGTTTCTGAAGGACAGTAAAATGTCAAACAAAACACTAATTAATGCTTTTTTGTAATTTATTTTAAAACCCTGGCGTTTAAATCTCATATTAACTCCCAAGCAAAAGATCTGGTCTAATCAACGAAACTCTGTCCTATAGCAAGGGATTAACAGCTACTCTGATAAGACACTTGGAGATTTGAGCTCATCTGATGCAGTGATTGCACAAAACCATATTTGATTAAAACAATCAATGTTGAGACATAGTATCATGTTTAAATGCAATTTGTTTAGCGCAGGCATGTCCAAAGCAATTCCTGGAGAGATGCTCTCCTGCACAGTTTAGGTTCAACCTTCATTAAAACAATTGATCTCAAAAATTAAGTTCCTCTTCGCTGTTTTGCTTTTTAATTTACATTTACTCTTTTATCCAAAGTGACTTACATTTGAATGATTGAATATATTTTTTCCTGGGATTTGAACCCACAACATTTTGTGTTGTGTCATGGTTCCCCATTTTACACTGCTTTTAAACAGCTCCTCCCTTCTCTCTGTTAGTCGCACACCACTAGAGATTCAGAGAACAATTTAAAAGGTCATCGAAAGTAGTCGTTATTACCTTTGGCTTTACAGAGCACAAAGAATGCTTTTTCAATGAGGAAGAAACATTCTGCTGTGTGCAAATTGGGCAAAACTCCCTTGTTGGAGACTTCTAGAACAATATCTTTGTTCACCAGTAGCATGATACAGTAGCACCCTGTAGTTAGGCTAAATTTCATAAGTAATTTGTTACCTTTCATTCTAGTGATGGGAAGCTCGGCTCTTTTCAAAGATTCAGTTCTTACGGCTCCCAAATGGCTCTATTTAATATCACTCAGAGCCTTAAATTTTAGTCCAATTAATCAATTGTGAATGTTTGTGTATTGGTAAGCAACTTTTAATTCTTTATTTTTATCATAAAAATACACAGTTGGTATCATCTAACATTTTATTAAAAGTTTAATTCAACAAAACCACGGCAAGCAAATCGAATAACCTTCAACATCAGTGAAATGCAGCCAGATGCTGCTCCTCCAATGTGGCTCCATGGTGTTCCCATGAAGCCCAGGCCCAACTTACGGCAGAGGATTCGGCTCTCTCCGATGGGAACCGGCTCTTCTCGTTTGCTACAAAGGATTCGTTTGAGAACGGCACATTACTATTTCAATTATTAGGGTATGGTTGAGTAGAAATATTCTTGCCTAGGTTTCCCCGGTCCTCTGCATAAAACTTAGCATGGACGTCTTCTTGGTACGCACCAAGCTCTCATTAAATGTTCACAGGTGAGAACTGCTGATAATATTATTTTCTACTTAATTGAGGGAACTTATAAAATTACAAAAACAATTGTTCTGCTTTTGTTCTTGGTCTGGTACTCTCTGATCTCGACTGGGTCTTGGTCTCTCTCAAGGTGGTCTTGACTACCATGTGTTTGTTTGATTCATCAGTTGCGAGTTCAATAGTGTTGAGTGGGAAACACAACCCAGCTGTCTGTCACTTCTTCTTCTTCTTCTTCCATCCTTTCCCTTCTTTTTATCTTTAATCAGTTCTTACCATCTTCTTCTCAAAGAACGTCTCCTGATTCTCTCTCAGGAACGCTGCCTTTCAGCACAGTGCATCACAAAGCTAGCTAACGACAATTAAAACCGATCCTCTTTTCTTTGGGTTCAGGTGATGAGAGCGAGCTGTAGAATGAAAGAAAGCGAAAGAAAAAGCACTGTTCTCACCCCCTCCCAAGTCTCAGGACAAGTAGCGATATGATGTTCATTGATCTTTATTACAATAGCAGTGAGCTGTAAAATGTTTCATGGGTTTGTAGCGATCTAACTCTTCCTCATTTATAATTACCACTACACATGTAGAAGCAAGGGCAACTTCAGACGGAGCTCGAGGAAGAGAGAGCGGGAGGGAGAGACGTGCAATTCTCTGAGGGTTCCTTCTGTCTCTTTCGGCCCTGAGGCTATGAGCACTGCTGTATGCTGCATACCTGAAGCAACTTAGTTTTACAAAGATCAAATTAAGCAGCTAACTCGCAATGCGAAATGACAGTTCCTCTCTTCAGACTCTCTTTTTGCTCCTTCCCTTAGCAGCTAAAGTGCAGCGGGTTTGTGATTCATCTCATACCACACAAGCAAATGTAGAGTAGACATAAAAAAAGTGAAACTTGGTTTATTTTCTTACTTTTTGAAATCCTTTCCAATGTTAATATTGAGAAGATTGCAATCATATTTTTATCACGGGATGCTCATTCTGACTGGTTTTCCAGTATACCTTCACAAAAAAAGATGGCATGTCCAGACGTGTGCGGCGAATTCACTCATTTGGGCTTGATTTGACCATTTTTAAAAAAAGAATTCAAGGAATATACAGACAAAAAAAGGCCCAGAGACCTAGAACAAAGATGTTAAAGGCAACCTTTGTGGATTAGGAAGCTAAACAAGGTAAACAGATGAAAAAGTTCCAGTCAAAAATAAGTTAAGAAAAATGTTTTAAAAAAACATTTTGTCCATATAAGAGTGAAATAAGAAATCGATCCCCTATCAGTCGAACAAACTCTCACAGGTGACTTTATTAGATACAACTCCAGAACTGCATTAATCCTTCATGGCTCTCTCAGATTTGAGAGCTGCACATCCATGATGTGAGTCTCCCGTTCCACCACATCCCAAAGGTGCTCTACTGGAGTGAGATCTGGTGACTGTGGAGAACTCATCGTCATGTTCAAGAAACCAGTCTGAGATGATTCGAGCTTTATGACATGGAGCGCTTTCCTGCTGGAAGTAGCATCAGCAGATGGACACACTGTGGTCATAAAGGGATGGATAAGGTCATCAACATCCCCAACAGCATTACACCACCACCTACCTGAACAGTTTTTCCAATCTTCTGTTGTCCATTTCTGGTGAGCCTGAGCAAATTGTAGCCTCAGGTTAATGTTCTTAGCTGCAAGAGTGGCACCCGGTGTGATCATCTGCTGCTGTAGCCCATTCGCCTCAAGGTTTGATGTGCTCTTTTGCAGACTTGGATCATAACGAGTGGTTTTTTGAGTTACTCTGAGCTCTGGCATCAACAAGGTGGTTGCTCCCACAGAACTGTCTCTGTAAACCCTTAAGATGGCTGTGTGTGAAAATCACAGCAGATCAGCAGTTTTTGAAATATTCAGACCGTCTGAGGACACAGAGAGAGAAAGAGAGAGAGAGAGAGAGAGAGAGAGGGATAGAGAGATAGAGAGAAGTTGAGGTTGAAGTGTGATGCTTTGGTGCTGCTTTGCTGCAGCAGGTCACCATCATAGAATCCACCATGAGGGTATGCACCAGAGGGTATTTAAAACCAGAAAATTAAAGCTGAAGCAAAACTGGACATTGCAACAAGACATTTATTCAAAACATTGCAGTAAATCAAACAAAGAATGACTTAAAATGAAGAAATTGAGAGTTTTTGAATGGTTCCACTGAGATGCTGTGGGGGCACTTGAAACGGGCTGTACATGCAAGAAACCCAGCAAGAATCTGATCCGTGTTAGAGACTGGTGGATGTCTCACTGCAGTTTTTTCAGTCGAAGCAGGTAACACTAGCTATGAGGGGATACAACATACATTTATACATTTTACAATCATTATTATTGAGTTTAAATTTCTTCAGTATATTATTGTAATCTGTCAGTGATGTTAACATTGAGAGAAAAATACCTCTATAATACAAATTGTTACAAAAACCTAAAGGTCTATATGAGTTCATTAAACAGCTCCGATACGGTTGCAGGCAGCTCAAAATACGGCAGCTAGAATGCTGACAGGTACACGCAAGCATGAGCATATTATGCAAATATCGTTTTCTCTTAAATGGTTGCCGGTTCGTTTTCGAATAGAATACAAACTTCTAGTGTTTATTTTTAAATCTTTAAATGACTTAGCTCCCACACATCTTGAAACCTTAGTAACATGTCACACTTCTGTCAGATCCCTGAGATCTTCTAATCAGCAACTTTTAACAATTCCCAGAACTAGATCAAGACTTAAGGGTGACCGCGCTTTCTCAGTTGTGGCCCCGAAACTGTGGAATTTGTAACCTTCGAGTATTACATCAGCTCAGACAATATTTTGTTTTAAATCATTGTTAACGACTTATTTATTAACTGAGGCTTTTAATCTTTTGGAGTGCTGAGTTTTATGTTTTTCCTGTGTAATGTTACGTCATTGTTTTTGTATATTTATGTAAATGTTTTCTTCTGTTTTGTCTTTTGGTTTTTGTTTTTTCTATTTTTGTACAGCACTTTGGGCAACAATGGTTGTACTAAATTGTGCTATAGAAATAAACTAAACAAACAATGTCCTGAACTGTGTATGTGTGAAACTGCTTAATATTAAACAGTAAAGATTGTATTTAGGTGTAAAAATACCTACTATGTTTTGTCCTTTGTTAAAACATATCTAAACTTTGTTAAAATATGAAGGAAAAGCCACAAAGATATAACTTGCTTAACATCCCCTTTAACTTTTGACCTGTTTGTGGTTGTTTTAAACAGAAGTGAAGCGAGATCCACTGATTTAAATCTGCGTGCTTGTCCTAAAGCTATCAGTAAATGGAACATGTTTGTGCTGTGTGTTAACTTTCAGTAAAAATAAAGTTTGCAATGTTCTTCAGCTGGAAAAACACTCCAAACAAAGCCATTTAGACACCTTCTAGAACAAGCGAGAGAGATATCTCTGATTCTTCTTGTGATTCACTCCCTTTTTTCAAGATGCAATTTACTGAAATGCTTGAGGTGAAATTCAAAATAGCTAAATGAAAACTGCTTTAGTTCTCAGTCTGTCTGCAAGATAAATGATTTTAAACAGCGCTTCCACGTACTCAAACACTCGCAGGCTTTTGTTCAATGTTCAATATTAAAATGGCTCATGCATCAAAGAACAGTAAAAATATCAAGTTCTCCTAAATTCACCTGTCTCTCGTCCTCCAGCAGCCCTCTGAAACATTAATGCCAATCTCTGAATAAGTCTAGCCTGCACTGAACCAAGCACTAATCCACATGCTCGTTTGGTTGGACACTGTCAAGAATAAGTGAACGAGTTTCCAGCACTGTATAATCAAAGAGTATCAAGCATTAGATTGCACTCCCTGATCAGTCTGAGGTGAATCTGGCTCTCCTTGGCACACAGTGCATTATTAATGCCCAGTGAGCTGAGCTAAAACAAGAGAGTCTGTGTGTGTCCTCCGCAAAGACCCTCTCATAGCCCCTGTGGCATTGTTTAAACACTGAATAATGCATCTGTTAAATGATAGAGTTTGAGGGCTTAGAGAGAGAGAGAGAGGGGGGGGGGCAGCATAGAGGCTGATCACAGGGAAAATCGCCTTCAGTAGAGGAGACAGGCATGGATACCAGCACTGCTTTCATCAAAGCACACCACTAATGTGAGGCTGATTACTCTCTATAATGATCTCATAAAAGCAGATGAATTAAATAGTAAACTGTTAGCAGACAGATATCAGTCAAAGTCAGCTTTATTGTCAAATCTGCTTCAACCTTTCTCTTGAGTTGGGGTCACCACCGTTCTGCTTCTTTCCACCGCTGTAATCAGACAGGCCATGAGTACAGTGCCATCTTGGCAGCAGGAAAATGTCCACTGCTGACTGCAGCAGTTACACCACTTCCCTGGACCCTGTGTCTAAATTAAAGTTGTATTGTTTAAAAAAATATACTTTTTGCCTCCTTCTCAGTATAAATATATATCGGTTGAATTGGACCCGTAACACCATATATGTTACTAAAGTAAAAAAAAAAAAGTGAAAATAAGCAACCCAATTTATTTTAGGGATAAGTTTATACCCCATCAGTAACAATCAGGTAACACAAAAATACTTATTTATTTATATTTTTATTTTGAGGTTCATTCTATCATTTTTTTATTAAAAAAAGAGCTGAGACTCCCACCAAAGGCATTTAGAGATCATTGCTTTTAGTGTATTTTACAGCTGATTTAGGACATGGGTCAAAACTGACCCGTTAACATTAGAGATGTATATGAAAAGCTAACACGGGAGGAAGGATATGTTCTGGACACACAGAGAATCGAAATTGCATTACTTTTCACTCCGCGACATACAACATATAAATACAAACTTAAAATAAATATAAAGTGTACAAAAAGTACCAACAATGAGGCAGACACAAAATACAAGGCACAAAATGAAGCACAGTGCAGTGAGAGCGCAAAAAAAGTCCTTTAAAAAAAAAAGAAGCAGTGTAAAACTGTTTTGCACTCTAAAGCAAAAGGAATTTCAATTTTTTTATTTACAGTCTGATGAAAATATTTAATTCATAACAGTTAGAACTGAGAAGTAGAGCTAATGAAATGTGTATATTTGGCAGAAGCTCAGTGACTGCAGGGAGAGACTCATGCTACAGCTGCTGGCAGTGGAACAAATGCTGAGTAAGAGAAGAAGCCAAAACATCACTGGCTTCAGATACTTTGGATCTTTCAACGATCACAAGCAAGAAGTTTTCAATTACGCTGTACCACAGAACAAACGCTCCCATCCTTTTTTACTCTACTCTATAGCCAAACTCACTCACCTCGTTATTACGACGTCTACCCTGCAACTATAATAGCTTCTACTCTTCTGAGAAGGTTTTCAAAAAGGGTTTAAGGCAATTTTGGGACAAAGTCTAGCTTCTGAAAAACAACACCACACCACAATCCCCTCAACACCACAATTCTGTTTGTACAATGTGGTCAGAATGTTCCTCTGGCACTGCAAAAACCAGACTCATTCATCAGTTTTGCAAATTGAGAAGATTGATTCGTCACTTGAGAAATCCTGTCTCAACTGCTCTAGAGTCCAGTGCAGGCATGCTTTACACTACTCCATCTGATATTTCCATTAAACCTACTTGGTTACTCACGCCCATTCAAAGATGCTGTCTTTAGACTGCTCTTGAGCAAATCTGAAGACCACAATAATGAGTTCACTACAAGTGCCATAAAGTGGCAGGTACAAACAAACAAGACAAGCTGTCCGGATGTGGAGAGTATCCACAATTTTTAGTGTCAAAAGGGTGAAGCTTGGAGAGAGCCAATCGGGACAAGGCAGACATGAGACTTTAATGGTTTGTTTGGGAACACTGGTGGCATGCCCTGATAGCTCCTGCCGAAACTCTTCATACAATATCACTTAGGTTTGATGGTTGGAGCGATTGACTGAGGAGAGTGTGCATTGGGGTAGTGTGCACTGCAGCCAAGTACAAAACTGCTGGGTTGAGAATCAGTACTTCTAAATCCGAGGCAGAAAAAGGTGGAACGCTCTCTCCGAGTTGGTGAAGTGGGGACTATGTAATGAGAGATTGATAGATGGTCAGTGTACCAATCTTGTCAAGAAGGAGCTGAGCTCTCGATTTGCTGGTCAATCTACATCCTGACCCTTCCTAGGGCCGTGACCAAAAGAATGAAATCCTGGATACAGGCTGCTGAAATGAGTTGGAGGGTGACTGGGCACTCCCTTAGAGACTGGGTGAGGAGCAAAGTCACCCGGGAGGAGCTTGGAGTAGAGGTGCTGCTCCTCCACATGGAGAGAAGCCAGCTGAGGTGGCTTGGGCATTGGATGCCTCCTGGATACCTCTCTGGGGAAGGGGCCCCGGGAAGACTTGGGACACGCTTGAGAGACTTTGTCTCCCAGATGGCCTTGAAACGCCTCTATGCCCCTCCAGATGGACAAAGTGTCCAGGGAGAGGGATATTTGGGCATCCCTGCTTCAACTCCCCCCCTGTGACTGATAAGCAGAAGAAGAAGACTGCAGAAAGTTGATTACCGCAGCCTTTGCTTATTTTTCTCTGCCTTTTTTCATGCTGTACTAATGCATAGCTGAGTTGCTTTTATTCCCAAACAATTCCACCAAATGTTCAGTCCGAGTGTTTAGGTTGTACATACACGTTTCCATGTAAACTACTGGAAAATCTGGAACTTATTGTTAGAAAAGGTAAGTGATTACTTTTGGTAGAAACTGGATATGTTCAAATCCTGACCTTTAAGCTATTGGTTTCTAACATAACAATAAATAAAAGAGAAAGGGATTTTAAAAAAGAAACCATCTTAAAATATAACTTCAACAACATTATTCATTTACGTCTCTTTTGTATCCTTTGTGAATAAAAAATTGCTCAAAAACATATTCATTTGGAAAGAAAGATTGCAGGCCTTTTCAAGGTTACCAGGATGCCACTACTCATGCTCTCTCTCTCTCTCTCTCTCTCTCTCTCTCTCTCTCTCTCTCTCCACACGCACACGTTCTTTCACAAGCTAACCAGCAATCTCTGAACCTCTTCCTTTCATCTGTGCAAAGAGTAATGTTTGGGAAAAGCTCTCCGTCAAGCTGCAGAAAAGCTAAGAAGTTTTGGCCACAAAGATGACAACCTCCAAGAAGATATCCTTTATTTCACAAAACGCAAACCTCTCTCTCTCTCTCTAAAGTTGCAGATGTAAATGCAAGATGGAGCTGCAGGAGGGAGCTGTTTTGATCTGTGTGTGAGAGAGGGAGAGAGGGAGAGCTTGAGAGTGAAAGGTTGTCAGGTGTTTGTGTGCAGAGGTATTGAAGGCTATGAAATATTTACCAAAGCAATAATGACTCCCCGGACAGAGCAAGAGGGGAGAGGAACGAGGGAGAGGAGAAAAAAGGGAAAACTGACAACCTTCACAGGAAAGGAGAGAACAAAGAGGACAGAAGATCAGCATGATTCTGTATCAACCACTTCTTCAACAAACCTAACCGCACAAACAAACAAATAAACAAAGCTGCAACAAGGATCTGAAGATGAACGTAGTGGGAGTCTCCTAATACAAACCTGTGCTCCAAAGGAATCACTCTTAGCTGGAATTATCCTACACTCATCAGAGATAGAACAGAGAGAAAGCCTGAGTTCTGCCCCTCTCTTCTTTGACAAACAAATGCAGACACAATGATTTGGTTGTTTCATACAGACCTGAACCCTGGCGTGAGTTCTTTCAAGTGCTAGCATTGTATTTAACTCATGGCTGCTTTGCAAACGAAGAGACAGACACAGGTGAAAGTGAGAAAGAGGCAGATTGATTGAATGATATGTAAAGCTTTGCTGATCTTCTTTTAGCCCTGAATTCACTGTGGTTCAAAAGAATTTTGTGCCACTTTTTTACATTTACAATTTTGAAGGATAAAGCAATGAAATGTCTGTATTCAGAAAAAAATATGTTGAGGGGGAAAAAAGCAATTTTTTTTATTTTTTTTGTGGTTTATTGTAGTTTTGACACTTTCTTCAGGTAATATTGACCTAACTCCATATAGATTATTAAAATCTAGGATATAAGGGTTGTATTGATGTATGGCAAATTAAAATACTCCACAAAATGGCACCACAGTGGGTAAAAATGTAAAATACTTGGTTCTATTACATAATGCCTAACTGTTCAATTCACCTGTGGTAGAATTAGAATGTTGCAGTGTTGCTTTTGGCTTTATCTCCCAAAACTTGGACATGAATAAATTTGTTAAGAAAATCTCATTTGCAGTAATGTTCTACATTTGTGGGAGTATTTTGTAGCAGCATCTCATAGAAAATGTTGATTCTGAAAGGAAAATAAACGTTTTCTGGCAAATGTAGTGGTGGGGTACTAAATTCATTTATTGTTCATCATAAACTAAACTAAACTAAACTAAACACTGCTAAAGCCAGTTATTCAAATATTCAGCTTACTTGGATTTATTGTAATGTATACAATGACATCACCTCAGTGTAACCACTCCGATGGGCCGTGAGGGCAGATGGTTGCAGGGCATGCGATGGTAAAAGGTGCTTTTCATGAGCTCTCATTAGGCTCCCAGTGAGTCTCGGCGTCCTGCAGGGATCCTAAATTACAAAGCTTAGAGCCTCTAATAAACATTGATCTTGAGATCTATTGAAATCAATGCTACCTGCCACAGAACCATGGGAATCAGCTGGATTGTCTATGGCTGTTGTCTATAGCTGGCTATGAGATACCATTTAATATCTTTACATTTCTATTTATGCATCTGGTAGACGCTTTTATCCAAAGAGACTTACGTTTCAAGCAATTAACACATTCCATTAATTCTTTAAAAGAAAAGATGATAAATGTACAGATGTACTCTTTCATGTTAAAACCATCCCAAATAATATTGGAAGATATAATAATGGCACTTTAAAATCCTACAGAGGGAAAGGAATCATCAAAAAATGGCTTTTAATCAGTGAACAAGAGAGAGATGAACAGACAAACAGTTTAGCTGATCGGATCGGCTGATAAAGTCAGATTGACCTAAATATAGAGTTGGTAGGTAGGTAGGTTGGTTGGTTGGTAGGTAGGTAGTTAGTAATTTAGTAAAAAAAAAAAATGAGACATATTACACTTTACATTATATTAAAGTTGCAAGGTTAAAGGGGTGCATTAATTAAATATGACAATTCTGTCAATATAACAACTAAAATATATAAAAATGTTGTCACATGTTTGAAAAAGCTGAGAACTGTCCCGTTAATATAATAATAATAATAATAATAATAATAATAATAATAATAATAATAATAATAATAATACTAATAATAATAATAAAGGATCCACTTTTGCTTTATAGTTGTTATAAATGCATTGTGTGGCCAAGTTTTCTGGATAATTATTTTTCTGTGGAGGGTAGAATATCGTACATGTTTAGCGCTGTCTGCAATGGCTGGATGCTCGCCGGAAGCAAGTTTACGCTCAGAGAGAGCGCTTCCGGTGTTTGTGATGTCCATTCTCATGTATTGAAATGTAAACTGGACCGTAAACCACTGAGAATAAATGCAGCGGTCAGACCGAAGCAAGCAGGGCTGCCATGTATGATCTATAATTGAGCAAAATGATAAACGTGTGCATCTGTGTGCTCTCAGCTACTGCTGTCTGACAAATGACCAAACACAACCTTTAGAGCTGACCTACACAAGCCGAGCAGGGGCACCAGGTTGCCTGATGTCAAAAGAAAAACAATGAGCGGAACAAAATCAATGAAACCGGAGCAGCCATAGCTCGAGCACAAAACCACTGCACTGCCAGCCAATTATCATGATTGGGGTGCGTGTGTGTGTGCGTGTGTGTTTGCGTGCTAGTCCCTTAGGTACTCTTCAAGCCACTTTTGATTAGTGCCTATGCTTAAACCGTTACAGAGGGACCGTGTGTGTTTATGTGGGAGGCTGTCTTCATTACCATGTATGCTTTTACAGTGGAGGTTTGATCGCTCAATGTTGAGCACTTTATTTATGAGTAAAAGGAGACAGATGGAGCAGAGTGAGGTATTGATGAATCATTGCATTTAAACAGGAATCAATAGATAGGGAGGGGCCCAATGACACACATATTACCTCAGTAATATGAATAGGGATATAAAACTACAGGCTACATGCTACGCTTACAGTTTCTTTCATGTACTTTGTATTTATGGCATAGAGTGATAAAATAAAACCTGGTTGGAGTTAATCAATTCTTCTAACTGGCAGGAATTAAAGATATAATTTATGTTATTATTAATGTAGAATTTGAATAAAAATCTACCTCAAGTTTAACAAGATTCCCAGTCCCTGCACTGGCAACAGCCAAACCACACAATGCAACCATCACCAAATGTTACATTTTAGTCATTTAAAAATATAATAGTTTTAGTTTATGAAAATCTAAATCATTTTAGTCTAGTTTTAGTCACCAAAAAATAAAAAGGTTTAGGTACATAATGTGTTGATTAAAAATTGTCTTTTAATAAGCTACTTTAACTTTTAAATTTCACATTGTGACATTGTCAATAGGCTTTTCATCAAAAAATACAATGACACATATATATGATCTACTAAGTATTACCTTATGCAAAATAAAGTGTTTTCATGAAGGAAAATAAACACAATAGATATTCACCACATTCTTTCAAAGGTAAGGAAAAACCAGTTTTTGTTTACATTTTATAAAAACAGGGATGAGATGAGAATTAGAGAAAAAAAATTTACATTTATAATTAACATTGTCATCTATTGTTGTTTTCGTTAACGAGCGCAGCTCATCAAGTTTTCGTCATAACAGAGACATACTTAGCTCATCAGCGTCTTGTTATCATCACAAGAAAAAGGCTTGTCAAGTAAATAATTTCGTAATCGGAGTTGTCGATGAAAACAACACTGGTGCTGCATTTCCACTATGCATGATGCCTCTTGTTTTGTACAAATAAGTTTCATCAGTCTATTGCATCATATTACAAAACAAAACGGTCTGGTCGGATTTCTGTGTTCTTCCCCTAAACCATGATGCTCAACAATCATCGTTTTCAGCTCATCTGAGAATAGTTTTGAGGATCCCATGTTGCCACTCTGGAGAAGATGCAAAGACACACTCAGAAGTTTACTGGCTCAGATAAAAACTTCAGAACTTCTTTTTATTGCTTACACTTTCCATGTATGTCAGAATCAGTGTAAATTCACTTGATGCTAATCAACAGCAGTTTTATTCAGTTTCTAGCTATGGAAGGCATATCCAGGCTGAATGTGTACCCAGTCAGTCTCAGGTCGTCTTCTTCCTCCAAGGACTTCCCTCTGTAAAGTACAATCACCCTCTGCTTTCTCTTTCTCTCCTTCTCTGTCCCCTCCGTCTCTCAGAGCAAACAACCTTCTCTCCTCTTGTTATTAACTAAATATGAGCACTTTGACCGGGGGACAAAAATTCAATATTTTTCCCACCAAATATTTAAACCAAGCAAATAAACAGACAAACAAATAGGTCTCCCAGGCAGGCAGGCGAGTGAGGAGGGCGGGATGTAATTTGACGGCCGAGTTATTTGGGAGCTGAAGCCCACAGCTATTCACAGGCTCATTTCAGCAGCTGTCAATCAACAAGCAAAGAGGGGAGTTTGTGTAGGACTGCGCAGTGGCCGAGATCACACACACGCACACACTCGCTTCAAGGTCGGAGCAGATAAGGTGAATATCGTACCTGATGAATATATCAGCATTTCTTTCATCTCTTCTCTCGGGCCTATCAAAACATCTTAATTCCCTTCTAAAAGAGCCCTCTTTATCCATCCTGTGCCCTTCATTCAAAGAAAGAAAGAAAGAAAGAAAGAAAGAAAGAAAGAAAGAAAGAAAGAAAGAAAGAAAGAAAGAAAGAAAGAAAGAAAGAAAGAAAGAAAGACGGAATGAAAGAAAGAAAGAAAGAAAGAAAGAAAGAAAGACGGAATGAAAGAAAGAAAGAAAGAAAGAAAGAAAGAAAGAAAGAAGGAAGGAAGGAAGGATGGATATAAAGAAAGAGGGAAGAAGGCAGGAAGGACAGCAGGAAGGAAGGGGGGAAGGAAGGAAGGATAGATGGACGGCAGGACGATGGAGGGAGGAGAAGGGAGGAAGGATAGACTGATGGATGGAGGGAGTGATAAAAGAAGGAGGGAGGATGGAAGGATAGACGTAGAGAGGGAGGTAGGGAGGAAGGAAGCAAGGATGGACTGAAGAAGTGATGGAGGGAGGAAGAATGGATGGTCTTTCATTCATATTAGATGAGTCGTGGATGACATACATGTCGAGGTTTGATTGAGATTATAGGAGAAAGAAGGATTATGGGGCAGGGAGAAGTGCATGTTTTCTAATAAGCTGCAATGGTGAGGCAGGAGAACCTTAGCTTAGTTGAGGGGCTTTGGGGCCACTGTTGCTTTGGGAGGTGACAGGAAGTGGGTCATGCACACCCCATGACAGCACATCTAAAGCAACCCCAACACCAAAGCCATGGCAGAGTGGAGGGACTTCAGAGGACCCATGTCCTCTCTCTCTCTCTCTCTCTCTCTCTCTCTCTCTCTCTCTCACACGAGCGAGACTCTGAAGCCAGGTCACTCCAGAGCTTGGAACCACCAACAGCACACACAACTCATTTTATTATCATACACATCGTTTTGCATTTCATTGTGTGGGGTCATAAGTTGCCCTTATTGTTCATTTTTGGTTGTTTAAGGTTGATTGTGTTGATTATTTGCTGTGATTTGGCCACAGTTTGGTGTATTCAAATATATAAATAGAAAACCCCTGTCAAAAACACTAGTGAAAATAAGTTTGGATTAAAGGGATACATTTTTAATGACCCATTCCTATAAGCCCCTAACTGCTGCAGGTTAAGACTGATGGTTATACAGTATTCTCTCATAGATTTAGTGGTGAAAATAACAGAATAACGAGCACCAACCTCCCACCTTACCTCGAGATAAGTAGAAGGAAGGTGGCCACTTGAGGCTGGTGTCAGAATTGAGCAGATTCTCATTGAGACCCGTGTTAAAATGCATAACTGAAAAAAGCATCTATAATTATATTTCATTTTAAATTTGAAATTTTACAGTTACTGTTCTGATATTAAAAAAAAGATGTGTGGTGAGGCAGCAGCCCGTCTGGCCTCTCTTTGGTTCATAGTGCATTATGTGAAATGAGATGGTTTTGCTTTATATTTCGCTAATAAAATATGAGTTGAATTTAGATTAAGTTTTTATCAAAAACTGCACGTGTGAAATGTGTCTCTTGTGCTAAAAAGTAATTTAAATGTCTGCAGAAAAAAAACAGTGGTGAGGCATGCAGCTCTTTGGCCTCAATCAAGGGGGCAGCAGTGATCCTGAGAGATTACGACACCACGGTTAAAGAATAATAGTATTCATCGTAGCGGAGCGGCATTCCACTCTGGACAGACTTTTAAAACTAAAGAAGAAAACAACACTTTATCATTAACAAGTTATCATTTTGTATTTAAAAAAAAAAATTAAAAATGGTGAATAAGCTTCTCTGTAAGGTTTTTACATTTATTCCAAAATACAAAATCTAAAAACAATAGAAACTTCAGGCAAGAGTAATTTCAGGAAGAATTGAAAGTAAAGAAACGTGAATGAAAACAAAAAAAAAGAGACTTTTAAAAAACTTTTACTTTAGAAGCGAATTCCTAAGAGGAATGTGTTCTATGAAATATATATTAAACATGGGAAGAGACTTTGATAGTTGCTCTGTAAGGTTCATATGTTTGTAAAGCTCACTCATGAGGTCAGGGCCTCACCACACGTGGCACCAAAGGTTTTTAAGTTGTTTCTAAATTTGATCTTAATAACATCGGTTCGTTAACTTTCAGCCATTGAGACAAATTCAGACAAAACCCCATTGTTTGTCTCCTTTCTCCCCCTCCACATTGTTTTGAGTCGTTTGAGTCTCCAAACCCTTCTTCAGAAACCTCTAGGTGGGAAAACAAACAACAAGGCCTATGGTAAACCCCACCAGTAACACGGTTAGAGAGGGGTCCGAGCATCATTGGTTCCTCACTGAGGATTCCATCGAGTGCCTGCGACAGCCATGAGTGGCCATTTAACCACACAGCACTGATACGGGTTGTCATGGCAGCATCGGTCAGTAACCATGATGCTCATGGCTCTGACAGCTCCGATCATTGCTGGTTAAGTGGGAGAACTGCAGAATGTGTTCATCATGTGGACACACACACACATGCACACAAACACACACTATGCTCTTGGGACAAGCTGTCTCACAGCATCAGTCACTCCTCATTCTGGGACTCATGAGAACATCTGCACATGCACACCGCATCGAGTTTGAATGTGCAGTACAGGTAAAAGCTACCGCTACACTCTCTATGAACCAAAATTCTCCAGTTAGCGGTAATTGCATCACCAGTGCGTGTTTTGGCCTGTTTTGCATCTCAGCCTGAGTGAGAAAGATCAAATTCCTGGTGTTTCTTCAGACATCAATGTGGTATTTGATAATTAACTCTTTATTTAAACCCAAACATACTTTGACTTGCACATCAAACCTTTCTGCATACTATATGCAAATAAGCTGATGATGTCATATAGTGTTTTGTCTAAGCCAATAGCTGCTTTTCTTATTGAGGGGTTGTCATCGCTGCCCTTAGCAATAGTATAAATATGTTTTTATATCATGCCATTTGTCCTTTATCTAATTTTTTCTTAGGAAGTCACTCCTGAGATCTATTCCATGAACTTTAGCTTCAACAACTAGCTGTCAATCATGAAATCATTAGCTTGTCTTTAGGAAACAAACACATACACAGTATTTCATTCCAAAAGCAGCTGGTTATCGAGCTCGCACCTCCAGTGATGGAAGAGATGGGAATCAGGTTGACCTCGTCTTCCTGTTCACACATGCCTCAAAACAGACTGGGCTGATGTTCCACCGGCCATTCCCTGCTGCTCACCTGAGGCTCCGCAATCCATCACACCTTAACTCTCTCTCTCAGACAAACACATGCCCACCGTATTTGACCCTGGAATAGCTGTGAGTAAAACAGATTACGGATTGTAACTTGTGACACAAATTAAAAGCGTGCTTTTAAGGTGAAATCAAATAAAATATCAGTGACAAATGTTTGATTGTTCAATTATTATCTTCAGACAAAAATCATACTTTTCCAGGTGTTTGAACGGCAATCTGTCAAATTTGTGTAAAATTATAGGAATCTACCCACAGGTTCTGTTTTTATTGTGCATCATTGACTCTCTGTCAATGTTTTTTAGAATAGGAATCTGTTTGTGTAGTGCCTAAATCAGAGCCACTGATTACACAATGGATAAGTTTTGTTCATGGAGGAAATATTCCTTTCTGCTGCTTGACTCAGGATGAGAAGTAGCTCATTATTATTTACAGAGTATGTACGGGGGTATGCAAAAGTTTGGGTACCCCTGTAAATCGTCATGATTTTCCTTTAGAAATCATTTATTGTCTGGACTAGAAGTTTGAGCTAAATATATCATGAAGGTCAATCAAGTTTATATTGGAAAGTGTGCATTCAAACAGAATTAGGCATGTGCATACATTTGCTCTTTTTATTCATTTCCATAAGTATAGCACTAACTATTAGAATTGAAAACCAAATAAAATGGGTTTGGTAACCTCAGTGACCCTTGACCTCCATACACAGTAAAGTGTGCTGAATAGTTGAACAATGCGCAGAGACTCTATCCGCAGTGAGCTGTAGGTCTGTTTCTCACCATTTTTCAATTCAGACTTTAACTAGAACAGTGCTTCTGGTCTTCCAATTCTGCCCAATGTTCCTCACAGTTAAAACTTCAGTATCCCTCCCCTAAACAATAATGCTCAACAATCATCGTTTTCAGCCTGTCTCAGAGTTGTTTTGAGGCTCGGAGGCTTTGATTGCCCTCCTTTAAATACTTTCTCATGCTGTATGGAGGAGTGAAGTTGAAAAAGCCTTTTCTCAGCACACGCCACAAATGATGTCGATTGAGGTCTGCTAAAGCACATTTAGACGAGCCCAGTTCATTTTGGAAGGTGCTGAGGACGGATGAAACTAAAATAGAGGTTTTTAGGCAAAAAAGGGGTGTTATGCAGTGGAAAAACAACAGCATTTTAAGAGAAACACTTGCTCCCTGCAGTAAAATCTGGTGGTGGGTCCATCATGATGTGGGGCTGTGGCCAGTACAGGGACTGGGAATCTTGTTAAAGTTGAGGATCCTGTGGATTCCACTCAATATCAGCAGATTCTGGAGAAAAACGTCACCTAACACGGCTCCAAATCTACAGCAGCATTCATGCAGAGGAACAAGAAGAACGTTCTGGAATGAACATCTCAGTCCCCAGATCTGACTGACTTTTCCAAAATACCTTCTGCCAGATTCAGACTCTAATTGGAAGCATTAGAATGTGTTTAGAGGCTGTTATTTCTGCAAAAAGAGAAAGCAGAGAATATTGAGTTTTTCTTTTTCTTTTGTGGCGCTTACATTTAGTTTAAATAATTCTTGCACGCTTTCCATAAATCATAAAAACTACTTTCATTTCTCAAATATCGCTGTGTTTGTCTTCTATTTACCTGAAATGGCTTAACCAGAAAATAAAAGTACACCTTTTTTTCAATAAAATAAAACAATCGTGACGATTCTTAAACGACTAAACGATCAGGTTCACCTCTGAGTAATCTGTTACACACTATAGAATTTAAGGTGTCAATTGCACAGAATATAATTTATGGAGTTTGACACATACAACAGGAGCAGGAACAAAACAGTTTTCACAAACAAATAATCTGAACACAATTACATTTTAATCAGAACATTTAAAAAAAAACTAATCAATAGATACTTAGACCCTTAATCTTCTCTTATAACGTATGTATATAATATATTACTGTTCCCCCGTGACGTAGTTTTGACCCCAAAGCTGTGTAATAATAAAATTAAATTGACAAATAATAAAACTTAAAAATAAAAAGCAGGAACTGAGTGATTAACAGCATTGTATTTTATTTCTATGATAACTAGTGCTGTGCACATAATGCTTTCAGAAAGAGCGGCATGGCCTAGTGGCACTCCAGAGAAAGAATACAGAAGAAAAACAACCAAAAAGGAATATAGTTAGACATAGATTTAAAACTCACAGCATTTACTTAGCCAGAACACAATATTTGGCAACCAATGACAGCTAAGTGTAAAACACATTAAAGCATCTTCATTGAACACTGTAATGCAGTCGTCTACTTTAACACTGATGACACACGCAAAAAAAACTGAAAACAAAACCAAAAAGAAAGCTGCAAAACCTTCCCAGTCATCCCCCTTCATTCATCCTTCATTCATCTGCTGGAAATCAGTGATTTTCCACCTCCATCCTTCGTTTAAGGATGTTAGAGTGCATTCCTCCAGAAGCTGGCTGTGGATCAGATATTTCCAAATATTCAGAAATCTCTAATAAGCCGTGAGAATTCTGCAAAGAAATGGTCTCAAGGTTTTCTCGGAGAGCTCCGTTAGAGCTGCTCTACAAACATCGGGGGAGAAATGTCTTATGTACAAACACGCAACGCACTCGCTTTTAGAAATAAACGCGTCTGTTAAATCTACTTTCGCCAACTCACACACAACTTTCTTCCTGCTAACAGCCGTACTCCCACACATAGACACGCAATGCAAACAAACTAAATCCCTAGACAATACTCTAGGTGAAAGGCAACGGCACGCATCTGACATCCGTTGATGATGTCATACACCTGCCCAGGTAAATCCTTTTTTGTTACATTCCGAAACACAGAGGAGAAGTGAACAGCGTTTATATTACACACCTAATGCCAGTCGTAAACTCAGCGGAGGTTAAATGGAAAACTAAAAGATACTTCATGGTTATATCAGTGTATTATAACGGAGCCTACGTATGGTCATTGTGACACTACTTACTCTGTTAACATGAAGGTAAACAATACAGAAGCAAAGAGGAAATCAATTATCCAATCTAAAAGCCATCTGTTCTCCACCCCGGATCTTTTACTTTGGCAAGTCCATCCCAGTGGACCTCAGTATGAGTAAAATTCACAAAGGAAAACTCAACAGGCCTGCGCTGGTTTGCTGTCACCTGTGGCATCCATGGGATCATCTCTCATCCCTCCCTTTACATTCTAGGAAGAGAGATAAGAAGAAGTAAGCTTTATATTTAAGATGAGTCGGAACAAACATGACGGCTGCTCTCTACCTCCAAAGAAGTGACTCGACTCGGTTGATGATGTCCGAGAGGTCGAAGGGAAGGGGCATGTCCGGATTTTCATTACCCCAGAATGGTTTGTCAATGGGTGCTTCCTCTGGGGGCAAACTCTGTGCCAGGCTCGATTGGCATCTACGGGAACACAAAGAGGAATTTTCACAGACAATTTAAACTTGTTAGAAAACGACATATTTACATCAGAGCTTTACATTTACAGGGGTGCGCAAACTGGTTTTTCTTTATACATATTTCATATAGGAGACGATGATAAAGTGAAATTTGTACGATTTATGGAAAGAATTATTATCGCTGAGAATTCTGGGTAATTTTCCAATAACTTAACATGGGATCAGACTTTGGTAAACTGTAACTTAAACTGAGAACCTCATGGAAACTCAACAGGGTACCAAACACTGTGCAACAGTGTTGTTTTTTATTCATTTGCCATTGACTTATAAAGGCCATTTTAGGAGGAAAAAGGCAAAAATTTGTCTTATGTCACTGACCCCCCCATAGCAACCAATTTGGGATATCTCAGCTTGAGAAAATAATGGAGACATGTGGTTTGCTTTATTTTACTCATAGTGACATGCGGAATGTACCATTGGTTAAGAACTCCTCCATAGCAACAACAAATTTGACCTAAATTAGCAGATCTATATCTCAGCTTCTACTTTTTACTGATCATTGATATCTTCCTAGCAACCAGATTGTTTACCCTAGCAACCAATTAAAAACCCCTATTGCTCAGCTCAGGAAAATCAGTGATACGTGGGGTAAAGTTTCTATCACTGCTAGTCACGATGGACACGGTTTGGTTTCAAACGGCACTTTTACAAGCCAACATCAAGGTGTGTGTACAACCTTTATCTTGCTTCCAGCGATTAAAATTACGCGGCTATCTGCACTGCTTTTACCAACTTCTCATGCAACAGTTCACATGTGCTGATATTACCTCCTCGAGTCCTTCTGCTTTTTCTCTGAAGACTCTGAACTTCTGCGTACTTGAAGAGAATTTTTAAACGATGGTGAGACTGCCCCCAAGCTACATCCAGGGAGATTGTGAAGAGCTAATTTCACCCTGACACACAAAGAAGTGTGTGTTTGTCTAGGGGCAGTCCAGGCACCCATTTCCTGATTTCTTTATGAGACACAATAACCTGTCCTTATGACACATTTACAAAGAAGCTAAGGACTGCTGAGCTTGTATGCGTGTGTACTTGTGTGTGGTATAGCATTATCTCCTGGCTCTAGCTTTGAACGAAGCCTCAGGAATGCACTTCTGCAATCCTACAAGTGTAAGCAGTGTAAATCACCCTCTAAACACACCTGGGCCTTGCTGATTAATATCTCAATCATTTACACCTGGCCAGGTGGAGCCTGGGGCTCTAATTCCACTGCAGCTTTGATGTGACTCCATATCATTTTGTCAGCTAATTAATACACTGTGGTTTTCTTGAGAAAGTGACAATAGTGCTTCTCATAAATAAAAAGAAAACTGCTTGTGGGAAAGCGAATGTTTCACCTCTCCGGTTGTGTGTGGGTGTGGGTGTGTGTTTGTGAGGTAGCTGGTGTTCATTCAAGGTACACGATGTGATATTGTGCCTTATTTTTAGTGGTTGTCTTTCCAAAAAAAAAGTTTTCATTTTAGGAGAAGGCAGTAGACCCAGCGGCAGTAGGCGATGTCACGCCTTCCATATGTTTTTATAGCCTTTGCCTCGGATGCATAACAGGAAGTGGCTAAAACTGTATTTCATCTACTGACTGGGTTTCAGTGGTTCGAAGATACTCAATGATGCCCACGTTAAAATACTCAAGCAGACGTACTCTGTGCTCTCAAGGACAGTCAACCTTAATCTAGCCTGCTTTCGTAATAAGCTAATCATACTCGAGTGTTGTAAAAAATTTTTTGGATGTCAATAATTTTGCGTTTTAGGAGAACTTTGAGGGGGTGAATTGTTTTTATTACTTTTATATTGCATAGTTTTATATTGCTTTATCCATTAAGCAACTTCCTGCTCCCCGTCAAGAAAGCAATACAAAAAATTGTTGTACAAATGATGAATGCCTGAAAACAGTTGTTTTGTTAATTTTGAGGGAGGAAATGTTTAGTTCCATTTGACTTGTGTATTATATCATGTGTGGCCAGGACTTAGTAGACAACCTTGGGTTTGGATTCACCATCATATGTTTGACCATTTACAACAATACAATAGAGATTCTACACAGAAAATGAAACTTTGAGACCGTGTTGTTGATCTCTGAGACCAAAGCGCATCCATAGATGTGTGGAATCTATAGGTGGCATCCAGAAAAAGCCCAAGTAGCTGATTATCAAATTATTTTTACCAGTTTCCCACACATATTACCAGTAAGATACATGTCTCTTCCTTGAAAACTAATGCCCAAAACATGTTTATATGGAACACAGTTCCATTAAATGGAGTTATTTTTCATTCCTAACAATTTGCTGCTTTAAAATGGCTGTGCCAGGTTTTCCATTGCCATGTCAACCCTGAGAGAGTGAGATTCCACAAAAGAAATCCTTGTCGAATTTTGATTGGCAGATTTGTATGTAAAAACTAGAATCTGTGAGGAAAAAACATGCTTTATTCTGCTTTATTCAAGCAATAACAACTATGTTGATAAATAAAAGAATTTATCTTGAACCAACATTTATCTTTGGCTACGAACACCACACTACCCACTCCTGATGTTCACCGAGAGCGGTGGCCGGAGGAGGCCAGTGTTATGAATGAGTTTGTGCTGTCTGCTGGTCAGAGGACAGCCCTCTATGACACCATTTGTGGTTATATTTTTGTAAGGGCCACTTAATGTTGGAATGGCTCTCCGGTTAAGTGCTGTCTCTCTAACTGCTGCAGCCGCATTACACGCCGGGGGTGGAATTAGCATGTAGCGCTTCAATATATCATCCTCATACTGCATCAGGGCTTGACAATAACATCCGTTAACAAGTGCTAAGTACCCCGATGTAGCACAACAGTTAATAAATAATACGAGAGCTTGTTCGGTACACGTGTTCACATCTTCTCATCAATTACTATATTATTGGACGAGACAGAGAGGAAGAAATGGAAGTGCATAGAGAGTGGTGAAACGGATGAGGAACTACTCAAAATAAAAACATTTTGTTTTTGCCAGGAAAAGGTTTGGAAGAATATCCCTCTTTCGTAAAAATAAGCAATACACTGCCACTTGGGATCCTAAGTGAAACTATTACAATGACAAAATATTAAAACATTAAATATCAAACTAAACAGCATCTGCCATTCCACCACATCTGAACACAACTGGAAGTTATATTTGACCTCCCGGTGGCCAACAGAGAGACACGTGACCAGGTGTGGGACAAAATCCCTCCTGAGGTCTCTGTGATTATGCCACCACATGCTAAGTCAGGTTGTGTGATGTGGTCAGATACCTTTAAAACCTTTTTTTTTGTTTGGGGGAATGGTGGACCCTTAGGAGTTGGGGCTCTCTCTGTGTTTTTGAGTTTATTCCAAACACAATATGTATCAGAATGTCAAATGCAATTTTTAAGAAGAAATTTAAATGAAAACATAAGCTATTTGATCTGATCAGGTAGGTCTTGGAAGTCTTTGGAAGATAAAACTAAATGTTAAAAACTTAGTACACCAGGGTGTATTGGATTGTGTAATCCCACCTCTAGGGGGCAGCATTTCTTGTTTGAATTCTAATAAGAATATTTTATGCTTTTTTTCCTAGACCAGAACTCCCAATAACTCCATTCTGTCTTGAGTTTTGACATTTTTGCATCACATTAAATTGTCACACCCCTATGTTCCAAGCATCTGTGAAGACAAACTATAGCTAGCTTCATTTCGGGTTTCGAGAAGTGGAAGAGCCAGCTTGTGTACACGAGATCAATCACCTAACGCTGCCACCCTACACAATCACTGCTCTTGAACTTCGACTCAATCCACCGCCAACACACAAGCACACCTGGACTCGCAGCTCAAACTAACCACTTTAGCTAAAGTGAGTGTTAATTATGGACAGGCAAAGCAGTCAATAAAAGGTTAATGCAAAGGCAGTGGATAAATTCCTTTAAGCATTGCATCACTGGGCCATCTCTGGGCGGCACGCAGGGCTCTCTGTGTCTGATCAATACATTTTACAGTAATGTTCTCCACATCGATTTCCCAGTCCTCCTCCAACTGAGATAAACTAGAGGAGAAGGGGAGAGAAACGCAAAAAAGGACTGATAAATGAAATGATTAAAACCTCTTTCAGACTTTCCCTCTCTTTGACGTATCACTGTGGTTTATAGCGCAGAGCTGGACTTCACCTCCGAGGTCGTACATTACTTGCCCTCACTCTTAAAAGGAGTAAAATGCTCTTATTAGACAAGATCCGAGCTTCCGCTGACCACTATTAGGCTGATAGATGTGCGGCTGAAATGCTGGCTACACAGACAGACAATGCTAATGGCATTAGCCCACCAGGAGATCATTTACAACATACAGCTACAAACAGGCCTGTTTGATTAGGCCATTACAGCGAGCTCAGATCCTCTATCTGCATGCGATAAGCACTATTTGTGCTGCAGCCTGTCGATGCAAAAGTCTGTGGTTCGAAAGTGCTTGATTTACATTTTATAGATATCTCATAATGTTGTTACTCGTATCGGGTGGAGTTTCTCTTTCCTTTAAAGACTCTATGCTATGATTTCAAGCACACAGGTGTGAAGAATGAATGTGTGAGAGCTGCCACACACACACACACACACACGCACACATTCAGGTGTTTGGTTTTATGATTCTAGCTGTGATTGGCCCTCAACAGAGAATGCTATCAAACAAGTCATGCAACAACAAGTGAGGAGATCATAAATCACTTTTAGCTTTAAGGTTCAAGCAAGTAATCACAAATCCAATTTAAAAATATGAACAAGCAGACAGATAACATTGTAAAAAGATTCAGTCTTACTGCGATGGACTGGCGACCTGTCCAGGGTGCACCCCAGCCTCTCGCCCAATGTGTGCTGGAGGCAGACACCCGTGACCCCGAAAGGGAAGAAGTGGGTATGAAAATGAATGAATGAAGATTCAGTCTTAAATGAAAACATGTAATTAATACCCAATGCATTCTTTCAATGTGATCATCACCCTGGTATGCACACTGAATATTTGAGCAGAGAGTTGATGTGAAATTATGAATCGTGTTGTTGGTTGTTAAACACAATGGCAATAATTCTTAAATCTGTTCAATGGAATGCTTTTTTTTATTCTTTTCAACTGTCTGTATTTTTTCAACTCAATGTTTTTCATGATCCTCAAAACACTTTTATAAAAAGCTGCTGGCCGAGGACAAAGTGTGTGCTTTTATCCTCAAAGAGAAGGGAAGTTTTTTTTATGTTGGCATTGCCAAATACAGTTTGTTTCAGTGTTTTAAATTATATTGTTATAGAATATAAATTCTACACCAAGCAAGAAGAATGTTCACTGCTCTAGATAAAGACAAAGTAAGGGGTTGGTGGGGAGGCAGTGTTTTTAGATCAATCCTCTCTGATTATTTGGACGCAAGAAATAAAATAAAATAATTTAAAAAAACACTTTAAAAGTCCCATTTTTGATAAAAAAAAACCCTGGTCTTGCAAAGTTGTGTGTGATTTTTCTTAATGTCGCGGACCTGTTTTTCAGAGGGAACTTAGCAATGAATGAATGAATGCTACCCCGAACAGTCCTGCAGTGGGAAAAGATCTGTGACACCACTATTCTGAAAAACGTACAGTCTGAACTTGGCTTTAGTCTTTTTTTAGAATATAATTGGGACACCCCTTTGCCTCATGAATGGAGGCGAAGGAGAAAAGGGTGCTGCTGGGGTACAAATGGAACTATGGATGTTCTGTAGTTGCAGTAAATTTCGAAGCAGCTGAAAGTTTCTAAGCAAGGGATTGGAAGAAATGTTGTCACTACTGGATCAAAAAGAGGCGGGACCTGTGCACAGCAAAGACATTTGAGCCAGGAGTTAAGCTGAGTTTGTTTACAAACATCAAATAATGTGAATGGTTAGCCTTCTTCATTTGGACTAAACCACTGAGATTAATTTACACTGGGCGTGTTTTTCTGTACTTCAGCTGCTCCAGAGTATCGACAAGTGTTGTATAAGTAAACAAACGACAAAAAAATTGCATCAGTAACCTTTGTTCAGTCACAAGGTGCAAAACAGGCGCAGAAAACATCCCGGTGTGAACAGGCTTTTATTCTGTCTGTGGGTGGTTTAATTAGTGTCATAAGATCCTTTTGAAAAGTCAAGGCTGATAAAACCATCATCTGAACGGCAATTTCCCATGATTCATGTGGAGAAAAATCTGCTAAAGTTCTTTCGTCTCCCACACATTGCAGTAGGCTGGAAGACAATGAGCGGCGCAGTGTTTGGGTGGAAGTCAACGAGAGCACCAGAGGCACTGGCTCACTTACAGCACCGGGGAGACCACATGAAACGATCCCTCCCAAGCTCTGGAGCTGAACACACAGACGGCATGAGAGAAAACGCGACAGACCCCTCCAGACCAGCACACCTCTACTCAGGAGAGGCCATTTGATGTGGTGAGAGAGGCAGTCTGAGTTCTTACCCAACCGCACCACATGAAATGCACAGAGGCTGCCTCTAAACGAGGCTCATAATTGGGGTAATAAAAAGGGCCTGAAGTCTTAAGCTGATTGCAGAGGAGGCCACTGCTGTCTCTGAACTCTCCAAACCAGGTGGATGTCTACTAGCCTGTTAACACCAGAACAAATTACCCCGCACGCCCCTTCGATCGCCCCCCTCAGGCCTCATGAAAGAACGCAGCCAGATGTTGACACCAGCAGCGATTTACACCACCTCCACTCTGTCAGTCAGCTCTAGAAACGACACATGAATGAAGCAGGTCTTGGTCCCCCTGGACACTAGCCCACCTGGATCATGCTCCCTTTGGCTAGCTGTAAAGTTAAGGAGTTACTTGTGCCCTGACAAGTCTGAGGTGAGGGCCTGCCACATACAAGACGGCGATACTCATTAGCCCTTTTACAATGATCAAAAAAGGTTTACTTCCTCCTTACTTGGATTGTACATGTCTGTAAGAACTCTGGAGACAAAATGAGAGTGAGTTTGTTTGTGACACACAGAGAGAGAGAGAGAGAGAGAGAGAGCCCGAGGGTGAGGAGGTTATGAGGTTCTGAATGTTTGCAGTTTTTCACAGGGGAGTGTTTGAACGCTAGTAAATCTTTGAGAGTGATGAGGAAGTGGATAAGAGCAAGGGAGGAGAGGGTAATACCGGGTATAACATGCTAAATGTCTGTTATGTCGCTGTCATGACAAACACACCACAAATTTTATGAAATGAAGACGTTTGAAGGACAATTTTCCGAAGAGATTCACTCTCATGAGTTTGAGGGAAATACTTTTTTAGTCGGTGTCTGTGTGTTTGTGCAGAAAGGACAGGGCTGTCATCTATAATGAATTTCTATCACCCAAACCTGAGTGCCATCACATGGCCAGAACATGGACATCTAAATACTCACCATGGAAACTACTTTGATTTTTTGAGGTCAGATACTGATGTCGAACAAGTCTAGCGCACAGTGTTTGCTCTAATTTACCCCAAAGATGTTTTATTGGGTTGAGGTCGGGACTCTATCACAGTCACGCTGTAACAAGAAGGGGTCACACAGGCTCTCTACGTGATGTTGAGAGAATGGAATTGTTCAAAATCTCCTGGAATGCAGATGAAGTCGGAATTCCTTTCACTGAATTGCTTTCGCGACAGCACGGTGGCCTTCCAGTTAGAAGGTTGTTGGTTCGAGGCTTGTCGGTGACCTTCCTTGAGTTTGCATGTTCTCCCCGTGCTTGCATGGGATTCTTTTGGGTACTCTGTTTTCCCGTATAACCCAACCCCCCCCCCCCAACACACACCTAAATTTGCAGTGGCTGAATGAAGACAGAAAAGGGTTCTTACTCCCAAAAGATGCAAATCTGAGGCTTTCATTGGACACCATGTTATTTATCGTTCTGTTGGTTCTGCTGGTCCAGTTCATATCTTGGGATGGGCAGACTACATCCTGAACAGGTTTATCACAGGGCCATGTTCACTCGCCATCAATCCCCAGGGCAAGTCTGAGTCTAAAATTTACCAAGAAACCACAGTTAAGATGTTTCAGGTTAGGTGGAGTACTCTGCGTCGCCTCTTCGCTCTCCAGCTTTCCTGTGGCTTAAATTTCTAGCAACGTTGGATAAAAATATCTGCCAAAACATAATTATTAAACTCCTCAAATGTACATCCTGAGCATGTGTTACATCAGTGGCACCGTGTGATGTCTTCATTTTTTTTCAGTTGGGACCTTTTTGCCTGGGGACAACCCTATAAGCACAGGGAGAACCTGCAAACTCCCTTTAGTATTTTTAAAATATTATTTTAATAGGGTGACGCTACAGTTTCCTTGGTTTGTTGACTGAAGATACCTGAAATATGGAATTATTTTTCTGTCATATTAAATTGTGATACTCCAATAAAATCAAACTAGGTTAAAACCATTCGTCGTAATCATGACTTATGAACATAATTAAATTTGATTATGACAGCTACAAACTAACTGGTGATTCCTGGTGATAAAGTTAATAATTTGTCCTGGACTTTAATAAATTGTATCAACAATAGTTTCAATTTGGATAAGAAAACACTAGCATTTGTGTGTGGCCAAGGCGATTGCAAACATTTGACTGGTATTCTGTTGTATGTATGTATTAGTGGCAATTAAATTTTTTTTCTAGATAACTTGAGAATATTTTGTCACAAACAAAAGTTTGGTATTAACAGAATTGCGCTAGTCACTATTATCATAAATTATTAGTCAGGCTTTATTAGCAATACAACAAAGATCCATATTTTGCTAAATCTGTAATTCCACAAGAAAAACACAAGTAAGAAATGTAATCTAGTTATTATAATATTAAATAAAGGCGTGTGTATACACCCAAAACTAAACAAAGGCAGTTGCAACTATTGACATGGAAGTGATCCAAAGATCGCGGCGCAGGTAAAAGCAGATAAGGAAAGCATGCTTCTTTGAGGCGGTGACACTGGCACAGTATTATTATTATTATCATATTCAAACTATTTGAAAGTATTGTGTCAACTCAAAAAGATCAAATAGAGCCGGTTTCTGACACAAATAAACAAGTTTATTATAGACATGTGTTGGTGATGTAAGTGTGAACACAGATGGTGCTGCAGCCTGGTTTCTAGTTCCGGTGTAAGAGCTGCAGGTGCTAACTGTTAGCATCTCACAGATCACATCCAGAGCGGTTCCATAACCAATGCCTCAAATGTACTTACAAATAAAATCCATTTACCTTTTATTGTCTTTTGTTAAGATACACATTTCCAACTATGTGCTGCATGAAGCCAGATGTAACTTGATTATAGAGATGTGACAAACGAATTAAATCCAACATTTATTTAAACGCTGCCTCCTCAAATTAATTGTTAGTAATTTATTTGGGATTTAAATGCCATTTTTCAAGAGAACAGAAAAAAAGGGTACTAAAGTTGAACTTTGGGATTTATAATTTAGCTAAATATCATAGAATATTTGATCTTGGATCATAGGAAACAATCTAATTTAAGAGATGTTCAGAGGAAGCCACAAAGTCATAGCTAAAGAGTTTGCATTATCAAAGTAATCCACTGAGTGGAAGAAAATGTTATCCAGCTAAAGTGAGATCTATCAAGAGGTGAAACTATTGAGAGGTAAAATAAGAAATTTTAATTGAATAATCAGATAAAAGACAAACAGTGATATTTGGGAAGTGAAATAAAGTTTATACGATATATTTCAAGCATCTAACCGTTATTTAAACAAAATGTGCATAAATTTAGAAGCAGTTTTAATGATTTCAATACCTTTAGCACTAATTATTAGAACTTAAAATTGGTTTGGTAACATCAGTGACCCTTGACCTCCAATCACAAGTGAATCCAATCAGGAGAAAGCATTTAAAGGAGGCCAATTGTAAGTGTTTCTGCTAAGCATGGGAGCCTCAAAACAACTCTGAGATGAGTTGAAAACAATGATTGTTGAGCATCACGGTTTAGAGGAAGGAGACAGAAAGCTCTCAGAGATTTAAGCTCTTGTTTTCAACTCTGGGGAAGATTGTGCAGAATTGGAAGACCAGAAGCAAAGTTCTCGTTAAGGCCTGAAGTGGCAGAGCAAGAAAAATAATCACAGGCATAGGATGGTGGGAACCTTCACGGACAACCCACAGACCAGCTCTTTACTCATTCAGTGCACTTTAGACAAAGAGATGCTGCATGGACGAGTGACGTCTTTTCTCTGCACATGACACAAACAGTGTCGCTTAAGGTCTGCTAAAGCACATGTAGACAAGTCAGCCTCATTAGGAAATAGAGTTATTTGTGCAAAACAAGGGGCGTTGTGGATGGTGGAAAAACAACAGCATTCCAAGAAAAACACTTGCTCCCTACAGTAACATCTGGTGGTGGTTCTATCATGCTGTGGGGCTGCGGCCAGTACAGGGAATCTTGGAAAAGTTGAGGATCGCATGATTCCACTCAATATCAGCAGATTCTGGAGAACATTGTCCAGGAATCAGAGACAAAGCTGAGGTTGTGCCAGGGCAGGGTCTTTCAGCAAGAAAATGACCCAAATCTATTCAGGCATTCACAGAGCACGTTCTGAAATGGAACCATACATTTTTTTTGTGGTTTTAAATAAAACGGGCTCTCCATGTCTGTAAACCCTCAAACCTGACTGAACTGGAGATGTTTTGTAATGACAAATGGTCCCAAACACATTCTGCCAGAATCAGACTCTAATTGGAAGCATTACAAAATGTTTAGAGGCTTTTATTTCTGCAAGATGAGATGCACAAAATATTGAGCAATACTGCTTAAATTTTGTTTGTGTTTGTTTCCTATATGATATTAAAATTGTATATCATACTTATATGTAAATAGTGACGGATACAGTATTTTATGTTCCAAGCAAATCTGAGGCTAATTAAAGAAACAGCTGCCTTCAAGAAGCAAACAATTAACAGTTCGGATGAAAAAAACATGAAGAGATGAGAGAAGACTCCACTGGGAGTTTGAAGTGCTGAGTCACCTGCTCCTCCTGCAGTTTGAAGAGCATTCCAGCCACCTATTAAGTAAACAGTGTAATTAAAACAGTGTGCTATTAAGTCTATGAACTGCCAACAATTTGTTAAAGGGAGCAGTCAGAACGTTCTTGGCCCTAGGGCACTGCCACAAACAGGTATCAGAGACACAGATGTGGTTTATACGCGGAGCAAGTGAAAAAATAAATACAAGAGAACGTTTTGCACGCAAAAGTTTGTTTAAGAGGATCTGCGATTTTGTGTTTGTGTTAACAGTAATGCAGACCTGTAGTTTAAGTGATGGGTAAACACTTGCTTGACAGAATCAAACAGGTTCGCTTGCTGAGAACAGCAAAGATCCTTTACATCTAATGAATTGAGGAAAGTCATTTGCTCTGCAATGTACCCGGCCCTTTGTATACACGACTGAGCTTTACTAGCTTCAACACGCAAACGAAAAGTCACAATGAGGGTTTACAGAAGCCTTTGTGCTGCTGCAGTGGCCTCATCCCTTAAGGACTAACATAGACATTGAGACTAAAGAGCACACGGACAAGTGAACAGTAACAGGCTTTAAAGAGAACAATGCAAACGTTCCAGTTCAAACAGCAGATCTTTTAGAGAACAATCGAAAGATAAACATGTCAGATTTATCTCAGTTTCCAGTAATATTCATTATCGCAACGCAACAATGACGAATAGGGACAAATATAAAGGAAACATCCATTACCTTGAGATCTTTAGGAGGAATACACCGTCCTCCCTGTGGAACATGTGTAGCATTTATCAAATTAAACTGTTTAAAGAACCAGTTTCAAGGCTTTCCTTTCAGAGAATTAAAGGCAGGGTAGGTGATTTCTGGAAGTTTAAAAAGTTGGCGTTGCTTTTACGTTTTGAACTTTAGTGGATAATAATTGACTTTCATCGTTCCACAACAAAGTACTGCCGAAAACCTGTGTGTTGGTGACCAGTCTAGCAAAAACAAACATTACTGGGGCCAGCGCGGCATTGTGTATGTTATGTTGGCAGCAACTACATTTGAAATCATTACTGAAATAACAGCAACTGGCCACTTTATTAGGTACACCTTCCTTGTACCATGTTTTTCTTTCAGAACTACCTCAATCTTCGTGGCTCGGATTAAGGCACTGGAAACATTCCAGAGTTTGCTCCGTATCGACACGAGAGCATCACATAGTTGCTGCAGATTTGTTAGCAGCACATCCATGATGCCAATCTCCAGTTCCACAACATCCCAAAGGTGCTCTACTGGATCTGGTGACTGTGGAGGACACTTGTGAACTCATCGTCATATTCAAGAAACCAGTCTGAGGTGATTCGAGCTTAATGACATGGAACGTTCTACTGTTGGAGGCACCATCAGAAGACGGTGACACTGTGGTCAGAAAGGGATGGAGATACTCAGGGAGGCTGTGGCGCTGACACGGTGCTCAGTTGGTACTAATGGTGTGCCAAGAAAATTTCCACCAGAAACCAGGATGCATCAGAAGGGGGATTATTTCCAATCTTCCAATTCTGCTGATGCAAATTGTAGCATAATTCATCTGTTCTTAGCCGACAGGAGTAGCACCTGGTGTGGTCTTCTGCTGCTGGAGATTCAGAGAAGCTCTTCTGCAGACCCCGATTGAAAAGAGTGTTTATTTTTGAGTTATTCTTGCCTTTCCATCAGTTCAAACCAATCTCCTCTGACCTCAACAAGGCATTTGCTCCCATAGAACTGCCACTAACGTGAAAATCCCAGTAATCCAGTAGTTTCTGAAATACTCAGACAGCCCGTCTGGCAACTATGCCACGGTCAAAGTCACTTAAAATGGCAGATCATCTTGACCATGTCTACATGCCTAAATGCATTGAGTTGCTCTCACGTGATTGGCGGATTAGAATTTGTAGTTGGATAGGTTCACCTAATAAATGTGGCTCCTGTTATCCTGTAAGTAATAGAGCCAAGTATAGAGGATAAACAAATCTATGTGTTTACTGATCATAAAGGGGAGGTACCTCAATATCAAGTACATTATGCAACTGAACTGTATCTGAGAGAAAATATTTTGCTCCGCACGCCAGTGGTTTTCAATTGCGTTTGGTCAAAGTTGACGTTTTGAGAACTGTTTTCGTAAGGCCCTGCAGCTCTTTTATCTGCAGAGATCAAACAGAATTTGATTCTTCGTGAAGCGACCTTTCCATTTCTGCAAGTCTAATTTACTATTTCTGTGTTTAGCAGCAGTAATTGTTTCCCCTGCTTCATGCGCTTTCCATTAAAGCTGCATCGAGTTTGGCGTAGTTTCTCTCTGAAGCGCGCTGGAAGGCTGCGTTCACCCACAGAGCTCCACAATGGGGGACGCGAGATGACCGGCTTAAGGGGTTAACTGCTGATCTGGAAACAGCAGGGCGGCCGGCTAAAAAGGCTCAGTTGTCAAACTCGCAGACCCTCCGCTGGACCGAGGCCAGTGTCTCAGAACAAACAAGCATGAGCCAGACAGAACAGTCAATCTGAGAGATTACACCCTTCACAACTGTTTAGCCTCTGCACCCTTGGAACGAAACACCAGACACAAAGTATAAAGTCATCATCAGTGGCCTTTTTAGGGAGTGAGGAAGTGCTGCAAAGGAGTAAAAGAAAAGTCCAGAGAATGGGGGACAGAGGGCCATAAAAGAGAGATGGGCTTGGTTTCTCAAGGGACTGAGTACAACATCCCTGTGTCACCATCCATTGGCCTTCCGTCCTGAAAATCTGAGGAGCCTGCAGCCTCTTCAGGCCTAATGACTCTTGACGCGCTCCATCCACCTCCAGCCAGCCGCTGCACACGGCCAAAAGAGACAGAAAATCATTCAGCAGCTTGCCAGGATGAATATTTGATGAGGAGAGAGTACTTTTGCCCACGGTGGATAAGAACACAGGGTGTGCGTCTGCACGGTCCGTGTGTTTTTCACATCTATTTCAAGGAAGCTCTGTTTGCTTCCTGTATCTAATGGACAATCCCAAACCGATGTTTCCTCGTCCGTTAGCATCAATCAGTGCTTTTATAGCTAGCTTTATCTCACCTCGACCAATGAAAAGACCCTTTATTTGTTTACTTATTTATACCCACATCGTACAACAGATCCTCGGTTGATATCTGGCACAAAGAGTATGCTTCCGCCATTAGCCACATCACCCGTTTTACTCTTAGCATCTCACCTTTGATTGAGCTCTTCAGCCCGGCTCTGGCCGCCTGCCACTGTTCACGGTATTAAACACAGTTTCACTGAAAACAAACACATGGAATACAATACGCTGTCTGTCAAACACAAGTTTCATATTCACTCAATCCTCAACATGTCTGCACGAAAGGGACGTGAAGATCTCCCACGGTATTATTTGTATCCCTAACACTAACGAACAAACCCATAATACCAGGTGAGCCTTTGATGAGGATGCTGAGCTTAATTAAAAAAGAACAGGTTACAACATCATGCTCACTCCCTTTATTGTTTAATAAAAGCGCGTGCTTTGTGCCAGGTTTCTCTCCACTGAAGTGGTTTTGGAGGTGCTGAAATGAGAAGCGAATCAGAGTGACAGAATTACTGCTGCCACCTGTGACCTCGCTGAAAACGCCTGGAGCACAGTTACACACAACTGTCTCGTCCTGGCTTCAAAGTGGATTCAGTTGAGCCTTTTTAAGAGATTGCTTCATCTATGATAAAACAGCCAACAGAATTACAGACTATGTGCCGATTTAACCCAATAAACCCACACCCGTCTCCGTATAGCGATCCTAAATTAAACAAGCGCCGCAGTCGTTTGAAAACCAAATCATTTTCGAAAAGTATATTTACGACACGAGCTAACCCCTGTCTACACAACTTTACAAAAGACTGGAATTACGGCGCTAACCTTGCAGCTCACCTGCCTTTGTTTAGGGCTAATCTGGCAGATCCTACTTTAGCATTAGCATCCTGTTAAACAGGATGCAAAACACACTGACAAGCCAGGGAGTGATTTATGACCATTATTGTCTCTTGCTGTAAGGGATAATTTGCTGTTACAGGATGTGTAATATGTGTACAAAGGTACATGGATATTCTTTCACAAGTGTAATAGATAAATGTGACCTTAAAAACAGGCTCAAGGATTGGCACAGAATCCCAAAGGCTGAGGAAAACACGATGAGATTTACTCCGGATGAAACTTGAATGAATGAGTTTAATAAATCTGATTATAACACATTATATATTTAAGTATACATTTATCTGATGAAAAACAGCCATTTCCAGTCCAGCAATACAACAAAACACCAAACGGTCAATTAAATAAAGGTTTATGTAAAAACATAGTTTCCCCTTTAGAATTGTCACTTGTTTCCTTAACTATTTGATTTAGTAAAACAAAATTAGTTGTTTTAACCACCCAACAGTCGGGTTGAGGGTTGATTGCTCAAAGTTTTAGGGTTTTGCAGCTTTTCCTCAAAAAAGTCCAAAAACTTTGCATACATCAAAAGTGGTGAAATTTTACGAAAAGTGATTGTTGAAAAATGGCTACCAGTGAGCTCCCGGTTTGTTGTACATAAATTAAATTCAGCACACATCTGTAGGGTACCACGACTTTAATATAAATAACAGCGTTTCCAAACTAAGGAACTTTTGCAAAAAACCTCTAAAAATGGCCACTTTTGCTTACATCATACTTTGACGAACTCCTTCTAGAGATTGTATCTGTCCATCTCCAAACTCCATCAGTCTTAAGGCAAATGGGAATTAAAATTCAGAGTCTTCCTTAAACAATGTGCTTGAGCTCTGAGTAAAATATTTAATAATAATATTTAATAATTTAATAGTACTAGATATTAATTCAGCAACAGCAAATGTTCTGATTTCTTGGCCATTTTCCAGAAAATGTGTCATTCCGTTGTCAGTATAATTTCAAAAGAGAGTTTGTTAACAATAAATGACTTAAAATGTTTTAATAAATGGCAAAAAATGTATATCGAATTCTACATGTTTTGGAGTGAGAAACAAAACATGTTTTGGTAGAGACTTGTGTTCAGGAAGGAGGCATGGAAGTGTAATTGGTAAAATCATATTTGGGTAAAGGTTGCACAGAGACAGCTGCAAAATGAAGGCTTAATATAACAGAAGCTAAATTAAATAAATGTTTATGGGGAAACAGAAATCAGTGTAATTATTTTTACTAGTCAACAAATGCAAGCGAAACCCTTATAGTGGCACAATGTAATTTAGATGATTGTTTTTTAAATATATATATTTTGTATAATCAACATGTTCACGTATAGATAACAGTTCCTGTATATCATACACAGATTTTTTTTTTATTCCAAATACCTCATGGGCCGACAATGAGGCATTAATCTCTGCGACTATGCCAAAGTTTGCCAAAGAAGAGGACTTTTACTGGAAAGGTCAGATGATGCGGGCAACCCTGTCCCTTACCGCTCTGCTGTGGGCACTGTCTGTCCGACCCGCACATCACTTACGGCTCAGATCCTACATCCACTGCAATACCAGCTCCCCTGGAGACGCATGAGTACACCGTCTGACCGCTGTTCACAACACTGAACAGATACAAATGGTTTATCCATGTAGCTTTGTGGAGGCTGGTTCAGCTCACGCTCTCTCTGGCATTCACCTGACAGGGCTGAGCGACAGGCCTGCAAATCTGCAGAGGCCGGATTTAATGCTCTAAAAAGCACACGAGCCAGCGCTGCCATCACACCTTTAATCAGAGAGAGAACCAGAGGCCGAGGTAGTGCTCAAATCTCAGACCAGGACAGCGACATGAACAACAGATGCTCTGACAAACCAAAACAGGAACAAGGAACCAACACGGGGGAATAGCACAGCCACACACACCCACACACACACACACACTCAGCTCTGATTGGGCCGCTGACATCCTCTGGGCTGCTCGCATGTCGCTCAAGCGATGGAGGACAAGTTCAATTCAGTGCTCTGAAAATAAAAAACCTCTGCAAGCGTAATACAATTTCAAGGCTGTAAACTGAGAAATTATTTAACAGATGTGTCCCACATAGAGATAAACATTATGGAGAATGAATAAAATCACACACTATCAGCCATGGGTCTGTGGCACAGTTCACTTATTTAGATGATCCTTGACTGCAATCTCTAAACACTACAAATTAATTTTAAATGTGCTTATAATGAAATACTACATTAGCAATGCAACTTATACCAAAAGAAACCATTCCATTTTATAGTTCAAAAGTGAGGAAACATACAAAATATCTTGATTTATTCTTTAGTGAGTTCATAATTTAGCGGGGACTACTATTTCTAGATCTGTAAAACTGGATTCTGACTGGCTGGCAAAACCATTCAGGTTTGTTCCCTTATAAAATCAATCCACTGTTATCAGTAACCATAGTAACTTACGGTTTCTGTCATGAGCGAGACAGCAGCAGAAAACCTTTCCAGATCAGCTGAACTGGGATTACTGGATTATTTTACCAGTTACATAAACGTATACCGTCATTTACCATGAAAGAACTGATTGGTGGAGCACTGCTGGTCTCTCCCTAAAGCTGGACTGAGAGACACAAAACGTTGTCGGCGGCAGAGATTCAGTGTGCCTCAACTGATCTGAACATGAAGAGCTCAACAAACTTTTTTACTGAATAAAATACTTGAAGAATGCGTGCTATTGTATTTGTTTGAATGGGAGAAGCGACTGCAGAGCTGTTAATGAAAGTTAACATAAATATATCATGTTAAAAGACAAAGCCCCGAGGTGATTATTGCACAGACATTGGTGTGATTTTTACTTAAATAAACTCAATGTTTACATTGGCAAGTGAACATGGCATAAACAGAATAATGAACCCTCAGCCACAGTTTAATCTGTATTAATGCATTTGGTGATTCGTTGCTCTTACTTTCACCTCATGCAGTTAATACAGCAGAAACCACGACTGAGAGTAGCCAATACCTTAAATATTTATTCTTTTCGCAGATGAACTGGTCAGCTCATGCTTTTCCCTGGTTGCTATCACAACCCTCGACTGACAGAACCACAGGAAAGCTATCACTTTTAAATTCTGTACTTAAACTAGGGATGCACAATAACATTTTGTGGATTTATCAAACCGATATGATAACTTTAAGCTCCTAAAGGTGATACACCGATAATTTGCAGCTACTAAAGGCTGATAAAGATACAAACTTACCTCAAGATCATCAAGAAAGCCAAAAGACTCTTTAGTTATTTATTTATATATTTATTTATTTGTTTTACGTTGTCTTGTCCTGCTCAAAAGCCACCCCATGAGGGAGTAGGTGCAGTTTTGTTATCTCCAGGGGAGTGAGCACCTGATTTGGTTTTTTTGGTTCTGGATGGAGGCAGTGAATTTATGTAGTTATTTATTTTTTCCCATGGGACAGTTTGCATTAATTACATCAGGACAGGAGGGTGTAAAAGGAAATGGGGAAGTGGATAAGAGGTGTAGGTGAGGTGGAAAGATTCATGAGTAGGAAGAATCCCTATACCCTATATCCTATACCCTATATCCTAATCCCTATGAATTTCGTGCAGTTCGTGCAGGACAGTTTTCGCAGTTTGTACATAACTACAAACATATAATCACATGTATAAATATAAACACGCACAGTTACTGAACTATGTGGGATAAGGATGAAGTAATTTATAATACAGATGATCATCGATCACGGATGTGGACATATTCACTCTTAATGAAAATGTGTATTTTGTCTGTAAAATATTATTGGGGAGCTTCTCAAACACTTTCAAAAATTCCAAACTAAAATTCTAATTAAAGTTTAATGCAAAAAATAAAGGCCCCTTGAACCCTTGAACTGAGGCAAACACAAGCACCAAGATTAAAATATGAAAAGATTTTGAAAGATTTGGATAAAACTGAAAATTATATTTAAAATCAAGTGCAAAAAGTTACGTTTTAACAACAATAATGTACAACTGAGTATAAATGTGGAAATGCATGTACAAACTGGCTCCTAATCAGACAAGAAAAGCCTCTGTCCTCTACGAGAGCGAAGAGCTGATCTTCAAGGGCCAACATTTCTATGATTAAATTGTCAATAGCCTCTGGGTCTGGTACACTTTTTAGTGTCCTCTTTGGAGCACTACTGACGCCATGTTCTCTATAAAAGTTGCTACTCTATGCTGCACGCTGCTTGTGATGACATCATTTCAGTTCTGGCAGAGCTCAAGCAAATCAGGGGAAAATATCATGATATCGCAGTTATCGGAATGACCTTTTGACGTCATGACCCAATAGTAATTGTGCACCCAACTTTATCTATTAAGCACGGGTGTGGCATAATTTTTTGACTGGTGATCAGAAGGTTGCTGGTTCGACAGCAGTGGTGAGCTTGAGTAAGTTTCCCCTACCGTTTATTCACCACTGTAGAGTACTACATCTCTCTGCACTCAACATCTAATCCCTGCAAATGTAGACGTAAGTAGAGGTGTGCTTTCAAATCGTACACAACCAGAGAGTGTTCTTTCAAGTAAAATGAAGTTGAGTTGCTGTAAACTGAGAAACGAATTATTGTGAACATCACACCAGAGCAAGAACAATTACTCTGTGTGTTTTAAATGTCTCGGGGAGACAAATGCCCAATGTTTTGACTGTTATTGCATTGCAAACTGCTTTTGTGAGTGTAATTCCCGACCCACACACGCAGGAGAACACACTCATCAAACTACTACTCTCAAACCTCCAACCCACGTTATTCCAACTACCTCCAGAAGATGGTGAAACCCGTAGAGTAACAGCCTAAATCTGGAACTTAATATGGTAGAGCTAAAAAATGGACGAAATAAAAAAAGTGGAAGAGGAAGAGTACACAGAAGAAAGGAGAAGGAAAACACAGCGAATAATGAAACATAAGGAAGACTGAAGAGGCGTTTCCGCTCCAGTCCTCCGGCATGGGTATGTTAATGCTGCCAGCTTCCTCTGCTTATCCAACACAGGATCTTGCCCAGGCGTATCGCCTTCAGCAGAGCCTGGCATGAACCTGGCACTAGCATCACCTCTGCTGGGCACGCATACACTCAGACATCATCCTTTCTGGCTGTTTAGTTATTCATAAGGTGACATGTGTGTCATCATGAGACAGTGCATGCCACATGTCTAGACATCCGCATGTGTGGGTTTGTGAGTGAACACCATTGCAATAAATGCTGAGTTATAAATGCTTTGGAATGCTTTGTTTCTTTGGAAGCATTGCAGTAGAGGTACAGCATTGTTAACGACCATACAAATATTACCAAAGAATTCATCCGTAGACTCCTCATCTACACAAAATCCATCCAAAAAATACATCTCCAGCACACATTGGGCAAGAGGTGAGGGTACTCCCTGGACATGTCGCCAGTTCATCACACATTCACACCTAAGGGGAATTTAGATCATACCCTTAACCTAACCACATGTTTTTGGGATTGTGTTTTTTGGATATAGATTATATATATATATATATACCATTCAGTAACTCACTTCTCCTAAAATAAATGAATATTTATATTTACTTATTTAAACATTCGCATCAGACAGTCATTTGTGAAAATTACTCTTTATATTAAACACTTTGCTGAGAGGGCTTCATTTGAAAGTTAATGGAAAACATGCCGGATAGAGCCCGACTACATTACAAGCCAAAATAATCCATGTTTTCATTTTGCACATTTCTCACAATTCACAGGTAAGACAATAAGAAAATAGGCAGATCTTTAAGCATAATTGTAATAAATTATATATATATATATATATATATATATATATATAGCCAGTTATAGCCAGTGCACATAGACTCTTGACCTGGATATGAACAATTCACAGCTGCTCACAGCAAAACCAATTCGGCCGAAACTCTAGACGAGAACAAAGTGGTTCTTTGAGGGTTCTACTGGTAACACAATGCAGCTGAGGCTATTAAACAGTATTTAATGAACGGAGAACTGTGGCAAGTCACAAAACCAAACTAAAGTAAAAAAAAAACTTTGCATCGAGAGCAATATAAACTGAAACTACTGCCGAGAGATACACATTGAAAGAGAGAATAAAAGAGACAAACTGACATTTCTCCCTGCTTCCCTTCAAACAATCACGTCCACAAGGAGAGGATTGTATTGTCTGAGCTGTAGCTAAAGCTGGATGACTTATTCATTGTTTTTAATTGCTCTGTTGATCAGTGGCTTTCAACAAAACTTGGTAATAATCGTCCCACAATAGATCTGTTACAGTTCCTGACAAGCTGGATAATACCCAGAGCAGCACCTTGGGAGAGTCAACACGAGCTTATGGAAAAGAGAAGCGAGGAACAGCTGGATGCTTGCTTTTCATCTATTGCTAAGCTGTTGCACACAAAGCAAGAACTTTCTGTACATTTCAGCATTTATTTCTCTGCATGATCATTCAGGTGAAGATGTAGTTAGTCATTGATTTTCTATTATTTTGAATATAGAAAAAGTTGTGTAAACCATCTTTATGTTTGTTTGTTTATAATATTATTATTCTGTTATGTTTAATGTACAAAAACAGGAGTGCTTCACCATAGACCAGTTCCACACTTTTGCTCTTCTGGTTCTGGCGTCGGAGTGTAAACTTAGTTCCTGTGTATGCATTAGTGAAGCAAGTCGTGTTGATGTTAAACGCGCTTGAGTATAAGTTTTGGGGCTAAATGGATAATTTCATCATTCCAGACGAAACACAAGCATCCCACGGCTCAGAATTTTGCCAGACAGACTGATATGAAGGAAGAAAGAGAAGCGCATCTTCGGTTCTGTTGCACTTCGGAGCTCGTCAGATCTGGCAGAACTGCTGTTTTATCATCAATTTCCAGGGAGCAGTGTTTCTTGACCAATGAAGGAACAGAAATAACACCAACAGCTAAAACAATACATTTCATTTTTCCTATTATTATTAAAGTTCATTGTTGCTATAGATAAGAAAAATACTCATTCCCCAGGGACTAATCGATTATTGAAGTAAAATGATTTACTGTGAATAATGATGCTTGATTAAATGTAAATCAAAATAGACTTAAATGATAATTCTTTGTAAAAAAAAAAATACACTCATCCAACAATTGTCCACTGGTTATTTCATACATTGTACTGATGTATTTACATAAAATCAATGTATTTTAAATTTGAATTTATTGAACTGAAACAACACTTTGGGAGTTTAAAAAGTGCAATAATATGTGAAACACTTTTACATTTGTAAAATAATATAAAATGAGACATATTACACTTTACATTATATTAAAGTTGCGAATTTAAAGGGGTAAATTAATTAAATAACAATTCTGTCAATATAACAACTAAAATATATAAAATTGTTGTCACATGTTTGAAATATCAAGTAAATAATGAAAGAATTGACAGAGAACTGTCCCGTTATAAAAGCGATGCTGTTGAGGCCACGGATAGAAACATGCTCAGGTAACATAATAAAAATAAACTTGTTATATTTATAGTTGTTATAAATGCTGGATGATTATCTTTCTGTGGAGGGTAGAATATCGTACATGATTAGCACTGTCTGCAACGGCTGGACGCTCGCCGGAAGCAAGTTTACTCTCAGAGAGAGCGCTTCCAGTGTTTGTGAAATTGGCAGATTGAATAATCGATCATTCGACATGGGAAGCCATGCACAGCCGGTAAACCATAGGACATGTGACAAGAATCAACCAATCAGCTTCATCCCTCATTATTTTGGCTCTTATAAGAGGAACGATGCAAGGAGAAGTATCCTGGAATCGCAAATAAGGCTTTTTACAGAACAGTAGTACCCTGAGATACAAAATTAATCCGTTCCAGGACGGCTTTCGTTTCTCGAAACAAGTAAAACGCCTAATGGCTCTCAGAAACAACCGTCAAGTTGATAAAAAAATAACTTTTCTTCAATCTTTAAATCTACACATTGTTAATGTAATAAATGATAATAAAACAGAATAAACCACATTGAAAATACGGAATATGTACACAATTGTGAAACCTTATCTTGAGTGAAGCAATGTGTCGGAGGAGGTGGAACCACGTATGAAAGTTAACGTTCTCGAGATATTTCACGAATTACTGACACCAACACGGTTTCAAGTACAAGCGCAGACAGATGAACACTTCTGAGAACGCGTCACAGGGTTTCTCTAACTTGTGCTACAGAAAAGCACTTTCCACGTTATAAACGTTATTTCTTTTACGACACCTTGACTCTAACATTTGATACAGTACATTATTAGTAATCTATACATAACGTTTCGCTCGATTTAAAACTGATTTAAAGCCCCCTTCAGCACTCTCTAGGACAGGGGTGTCAAACTCCTTGAGTTCCTGGAGGGCCACACACCTGATGCAGCTTGTTAGGTCCTTCGGGCTGTCTGAACGCTTCAGATGTGGGTCTCTCTGAGCAGGGTTGGAAGCAATCTCCGGCACTCCAGGAATGGATCCTGACACCTGTGCTCTAGTAGAATGGAGCGCCAGGACCCGGAAGCGCAACGCAACGTCACACTTAACATGCGGATAACAGAGCAGAACTGTTGGTGTTTCTCGTATCTTGGAATTTTGAAGCAAAATATTTCCTGCGAGACCTTTCGTATCTCAAACATTTCGTAACTTGAAGCATTCGTGTCTCGGGGTACCACTGCATTCCATTGCTAAAGTTTTAGATTGTAACTGATGATTTTGTAGCAACGAGTCTGATCTGTACGATAAAGTTCATTTCCTGGATTTAAAAAAAATGTAATGGTGTAAAAAGTTACAATTTGGAAACTGGCTATTGTCATAAAATGTGAACTTTTGTATCTGAAAACTTTGACTCTTTATCCAAGTAAAAATTTTTACTTATTTACTATTATTTTAAACTCATTTTTTTTATATTAGCTCATTTCTGTCCATTAAAACTCTTTGATGAAAATTTTGGTGTACACTGGATTGTGCGAACGTTGATGTGTGAAAAATGCTGTAAACAAAGAACATTTTCTGGAAATATAAACAATGATTGTAATTTTACAAATGTGCTGTTTCTGATCATCAATGTCATATGTAGGTTAAAACCCAGTCATGAACTGCAATGAAAAAAAAAAAACTGGCGTGGGAACGTTGAGGTTGACAACTGTCATGGAGCAAAGAAACAACACAGTTAGTTAGTTATTCTGTATCAACAAGGTCTCTCCCAGAAAAAGGTCTTAAAGCAGACTCGGGTTTCAGAACGTCCTTTTCAAGCGCTTTTTTGCAGTGGCAGCAGGCCTGTGAGACATCAAGTGTATTACTCCTGGAGGGCGGCATGTATTGTGCATTAAGATCTATATTCAGCACAGAGAAGTCTGATAAGTACTGGAAGTGATGCATGGCCCCGCACAGAGCCCTGACTAAAACATCATCGAGTGTGTCGGGGATTACATGAAGAGATGTGAGAAACTCCTCCACAGAAGATCCGGACGAGCAACCTTCAGAAACTCTCTGGAAATATTGCTTCTGCTCACCTCAAATATTGAAAATGATTAGCACAAGCTTTCTCTCACAGTCGCTCTAATATTTTGCACAGTACTTTTTGTTTCTATATATTTAAATGAGGCCTTCAAGTGCATAGTGCAACATATTAAAATTTAATAAACATCAAAACACCTCAATTTGAACAGGTTAAACCTCCTCTATAATGCGGTTTATTAAACAAGTAGATTTTTCAGAGCCTTATGAAAATTTAAACAGCCAATCAGATGGCATTTATTCTCTTTAATCTCCTGAAGGCAGCCAATGGGGAAAGAGCCTAGGGTGAGCTGTGCCCAGCAGGGATCCTGCCTGCGGCTGCTAACACTTCCTGTGCTAAACTAAACACTGAAATATCTCATTTGTGCTTATCGCTCACTAAAACTTTCAGCTGTAACTTTCTCTTTTGCTTCCACATGACATTTGAAGGGGGATCTAAAAAGCCTTGTTTTCAAAGGCAGGTTTATTTCTAAGGCATAATTTATTCCGTTTTTCAAACAAAAAAAAGATTTATTCAAACAAATGAACACTTCTATGATTGATAATCGATGTATAAACACAATGATTCAAGTAGGAAATAAAAACATTTAAGCTCAGAAGAACTGCAACTGTTCAAACAGCTCTGTAATACTTCAGTTATCTACCTTATAATAAAAAACGAAGGCGTTTGTCATCCTCCTCACCTCTGCTTTAGATTATTTTGTCTCACAATTAGGACTGAATAAACGTACACTCACCGGCCACTTTATTAGGTACACTTTACTTGTACAAGGTTGGACCCCTTTGGCCTCCAGAAGCACCTCGATCCTTCGTGACACAGATTCAACAAGGCCCTGGAAAAATTTCTCAGTGAGTTTGCTCCGTATGAGAGCATTACGCAGCTGCTGCAGATGTGTCGCAGGGCAGGAAGGATCCACGCTTTCCTGTTGTTGACGCCTACCATCCAAACGTAGGAGCAGAAATCGAGACTCATCAGATCCATCAGATTAAACAATGTTTGGACAGGTGTACCTGATAAAGTGGTCTGTGAGTGAGCCCCTTTGATTCAGACTCAATGTCTTTAACATGTGATGTAGATCGGATCTGTTCTAAACAGCGTAAAACCGAACAATTAGTCAGTTTGGTTATGTTTACATTAATTTAAGGCTTTGTTTTTCTGGACAATAGACACATCCCTCTGTAAACAGGCAGATCTGATTTTCAGCAAAGCATTGCAGGCCCAACTTTGCTCAAATACATTGACAATCATTCACCCCTTCACTCCTGTGAGTCGATGAAGGGGTCATGTGCTATACTGTAAATGGGATGCTGTCGACCTCCAGGAACTAACACTGGGAACACATTTCTGCAGAAATCAAATGGAACTCTCGGAGTTTTCATGTGCACTCGGTTATCAGTCATGCACACTCTGACGCAGAGATCCACACACGATCTGAATAACGGCTCACAGGAAGTCAATAAGAATGACCTGGCCCTGCTCTTCATTAATAAACCAAACTAAATAACAAAGGCGTCCGAATCAATGTCTATCAGCGCTCAGAGACACGGGTTAAACACAGATAAACTCTCTCTAAACGACTCTCTTTCTCCTGTTCTATCTATCATCATTTTCTATTTCCACACCCCCCGGTAGTTTGTCTTTCTCTTTGCTTTGTTCAATTTGCATTCGCTTATAATTAGTCTGATGCATCTTTCTCTCCTGAAAAGCTGTGTTTGAAGGAGCGTACGTGACAGTTTGACAAGGCCCTTAGCTGCACAGTCGAGTGTGTAACAGCAATCATTAGAGAACAGCTAAAGCTCGGGAGCCCATTAAAGCGGAGGAACAAGACGCGTACAGACACAAATTCACCTGCAAGCTTGATGCAGGCACTTTGCATACAGTGCACCGCTCACATCTCCAAGCATCCCCGGCGCGGAGATGTATATGCAGAGGAAAGTCAATAGCAGTGATTTCCCCTGTCAGCGTTGTGGCAGGCTGCCTTAAAGAGACATCAATCTGTGATGTCAGCACTTATCTAATGAAGCCTTTCAGATCGATGGGCACACTGCCCACTAAACACACTCACATACACCCCCCGACACAGCAGATGGATGCATTCTCTAATGAATGAACAGACGTAACCATTCCATCTCAATGCTCAATGATATCATCCTAATGACAGCGAGGGGGGCACGGAGAGGGCTGCTGTTTTATGTGTTAATTATTATAACTGTACTGATCAGCCTAATGAGAGCTTCTGTGTGGATACATGCCTTTCTGAGTGGAACTGTGTTGGTAAATAAAACTAAATGCTGCAGTGGCATACGCTGCCTGCACGCATCATTAGGCTCAGCGGGCAATACGCTTGTGCACACCCCAACACACAAGAGGGCCATTTATGTGTCTACTGGCATCTGCCCATGATGATAGGCAGCCCAACATTAAATTAATGGAGAGTGGACTGTGTAAGCCTATCTCCGCAGCCATGTGACACACTTCCTGTGCTGGGGTGAAACTGGTACGATGGGGTCGTCGTATCTACACCAGGCTGTAACGGTTAAAGTAGCGTTTGTGACGCCACTCTTTTTGATCAAGTGCTGGAAATTATCGTAGAAATTCTTGGAAAATGTTGGGAAAGAATGCAAAGGTGCCAGAATGACTGACAGTATTTAAAGAAGCACCCCCCCCCCCCAACACACACAGGTGTCATGCAGGTTTAACTATGAAAAAATAAAACTAGTTGTTCCCCGCTTTAGGTTCAGGTTTCTTTGTTTATTTTTTACAGTGACAGCATTCACACACAACATTCGCTATCGTTCATCACACTGTGCCATTTTTAAGGGGTGCCACCTCTTTGGATATTAAGAAGATGTCAAATACGAATTTGATCACCCGAATATTTCCTACAAAATCCTTCTGCGGCCAAACGGTTCCAGTAGCTCTTTCATCAGGTTTCACATATTGAAGGAGGGATTTTGGCTCAAGTTTTGGGGTATAGTCGCTGAGAAACACATAGTTTCACCTCCTTCCAAAAGGTTTCTATTGGATTTAGGCAACTTTAGAACCTTCACTACTTCTTTTCCAGCCGTTGTGCTTTGGAAAACCCTGCCAGCAATCTTTAATCCTATGACTGCAGGAGGGAGATTATGCCCAATATCCCACAATACACAGCCCCGTTCATCCTCTCCTTAATACGGTGCAGTCATCCTGTGCTTTTTGCAGAAAACACCCCCAGAGCATGATGCTTCCAGCCCCTTTAGGGATCGATCGTACTTTTGGGATAACGCTCATCATTGTTCTTCAGCGAACGTTCTACTTTGGTCATGACTTCTCTGGATCCTCCAGATGGTCCCTGCTAAACTCAGGACTGACTTAAGCAGTGGAACCTTCTGTGAGATGCATGATTTTAAACCATGAGGTCTGAGTGTAGCCATGGAAACGGTGGTCCCAGCTCTCTTCACAGCTCCTCCCGTGTTGTTCTGGGCTGATTCTTCACTATTCTTAGCATCATTGATGCCCCAGGAGGGGAGATCTTCCCCCAGTACGAGGGATAGTAACAGTCATCACGAGCCTCTTACATTTAATGACAGTTGCTGAACTCACCAAACTGCTTGGCAATTGCTCGGCAACCCCTTTCCAGTTTTGTAAAGGTCTACAATTTTGTCTCTTGTGTCCACAGTTATCTGTATGACCGCTAACGACCTCAAACAGGTCACAAATACTTTTTTTACACAGTCACTCAAAGTACTCTCATGTCTTGGTTGTCAGCACTCCCCTTTATTAAAAAAAAAAAATCAAAATGAACCTCAAACATCTGACCTCAGAGGTATACTGGTAAACCAGGCAGGAAGACAGAATGTTAGGAGAGGAGCTGAGGGTGTTTTGGCTCTGATTAATGCTTGATTATCAGAGTAATAGAAAATGACCCTAACAACACTTTTTTTTTGTTTGTTTCAAAGTCTTTTTTTTGACTGAATTTGTTTTTTAATGTTGTAAAGCACTTTTTGGCGGCTGCTGTTTTGAAAGTGCTGTATAATAATTTAAATCAGAATTTAGTGAAACTAAAGTTTGCTTTTTTTGTAATACAGGTTCCTCAAAAAAACTGATGCAATAAACAAAATTATGTGATCCTCATTTTCAATGTATATATTAGAATTCATGAAAAAGTCTACACTAAAAGAAAAATATATTTAATACAAAGAAAACTACTTTTGAATCGAAAGTAAACTAACATTTTACTGAACTCTTTAACTCTTCACACTTGACTTTATTAAAAATTCTGAAAATCTAAACAACCTTCACGACGATTCAGTGCTGTGAACAAATGATTAATTTCTATTTTAGTCGATAGAATACAGCAATAAACTGAGATATTCAGGGTTAAATCCTACAGAAGGCTTAGCATTCGCCAATCGCTAAAAGAACAATTAAATAAACACCAGCGCTGTTTCCTTCCACACACCAGGACGGTTCAGTTTAGCATGACACAAATCCTTTGCGTTCTGATTGGTCACACCAGGCCAATTACGGCCATCAGGAGGACAGCGGCTTATCGACAGCCATCGTGTCCAGATTGCCACTTCACTCGCTAGTCTTCATGTCTTTACACCCTGCATTGATTCGTCTGCTGTAGCACTTTCTGTTAATATTGCTCACCCACACTAAATCCATCCCGGATCTGTGTGCTTGCGTGTTTACGAAGAAACAAAGCAAAGCGGTACTCGTAAGACATCTTGAGGGCTTTACTGTGGTTATCTCTGAGCACAAACATTTCTGCGGATCCGTAAACTCAAAAGCTTGTAGGTTTCATGGTCAAGATCCACAAGCGGGTCTGAAAAATACAACAAGCCTCATGAAGAGAAGGTGCAGTGGTGTTTAGAAGGACTCCTGTATTGTTGAGATATTACAGAGGACCCAGAGTTGCACCTGATCTCAGACAGAGAGGGGGACGAGGAAAGAGATGATGAGAGGAAGCGTGTCATCTGATTAAATTTCTCTCTACAGGATATCGGGGGTCAGAGTGCAAACACTGAGATCGGCTCTAATACCACAACAATGCACAACACATGCACACAGATAACGGAACACTGGCCTGCTCTCTGTGTAGGGAGGAAGAACTAAAGGTAATCTAAACAGCGTGATGGAAAAAAAATAACCGGTTGACCTCTTTAATCGTCTGTGCACGTTAAAACCGGGACCGTACGCAGCAATATGTGCCGTACTCAATAAACTCTGGCCAGTGTATTGTATATAATAATGCTGCTTTGCACACTAGCACATACGCTCATCGACAACCTGTCCAACTGTTCATTAACACAACTTTCTAATGAGCCAATCATGTGGCAGCAGCTGAATACATTAAGGCATGTAGGACAACCTGCTGCCATTCCAAGCAAGCATCAGAACAGGGAAGAAAGGGGATTTAAGTGACTCTGAACGTGGCATGGTTGTTGCTGCCAGACGGGCTGGTCTGAGTATTTCAGAAACTGCTGACCTACTGGGATTTTCATGCACAACCATCACCAGAGTTTACAGAAAATGGTCAGGAAAAGAGAGAATCTCCAGTGAGCGGCAGTTCTGTGGGAGCAAATGCCAGAGGTCAGAGGAGAATGGCTGGATCGAGCTGAAACAGTAGGGGCTACAGCAGCAAAAGAACACACAGAGGTGTGCCGCTCCTGTCAGCTGATAACAGGAAACTGAGATTAGAATTAGCTGAAGATTGGAAAACGTTGCCTGGTCTGATGAGTCTCGATTTCTGCTACGACATTCAGGTGTTAGGGTTAGAATTAGGCATCAACAAAATAAAAGCACGGAGCCATCTTGCCATCAACCAATGGGTCAGGGCACACTTTGGGCCCATTAGTACCAGTTGAGCATCTTGTCAAAGCCACAGCCTCCCTGAGTATTGTTGCCAACCATCTCCAACCGCTTTATGACCACACTGTCCCCATCTTCTGATACTCTCCCAGCAGGAGAACGCTCCTGTCATAAAGCTTGATTTCTTTCAGACTAGTTTCTTGTACATGACAATGAGTTCACTGTACTCTAACACTCTCCACAGTCACCAGATCTCACTCCAGTGGAGCACCTTTGGGATGTGGTGGAACGGGAGATTCACAGTGTGCAGCTGACAAATCTGCAGCAACTGCGTGATTTGATCATGTCGAAACGAAGCAAACTCTGAGGGACATTTCCAGGACCTTGTTGAGTCTTTTCCACAAAGAATTGAGGAAGTTCTGAAAGCAAAAGGGGGTCAAACCCAGTGCCAGCACAGTGTACCTAATAAAGTGGCCATTGAGTGTACTTGTATATAAAAAAAATGACTTGATTTGGACTGAGGCACTGAGAAAACCTCAGTGACAAGACTCAGTTGATGAGAACTTGATCTAAATGAAAGAATGGTGAGCAAGAACTGGACCTTCAGCTCAAACATTTTCTGCATCAGGTCTCACAGATTCCATACAGGCAAATTTGCAAAAGAAACTGCATCCAATTGCACTTGTTTGCTCTCCTGAACTGGTTTTTCTGCCCTTGGTACAAAATTCTAATAGCTGCTATAGCTTTATTGCTAATTGGCTAAAATACAAAACAAAGCGTGTGAACACAGAAATAGTAATGTTTCAATAATTCACAAATGAAGATGAAGAAAAAAGAGAAAGATGGGTAAAAAAAAAAAAACCTGGATTCGTCATTTAACCTCTCTTTAGGGGTATTTTTTTCATATAAATGCAGATAATGAGGGATGTGTGGGCAGCCCGTGGTACTGAGAGGACCCCAGGGTCTGCAGTAAAGGAGGCAGACAGTCAGTCGACTGGGTCAGAGTGATGCTCGCTCCCTTGGTGCTTATCCAAGCCCAATAGAGCTCCACACGGCGAGTGAGATATGAGAACAGCAGTCTCTTCACACACACCCACATATATATTCCTCAGCTTTACCCAGGGACAAAGAGTTTATTTACCTGAATAAAATAAGAGACACAGAGGGAGAGAAGAAAAATAGGCGGCGGGCTCTGAAGTTAAAAAGAAGTCTATATTGAAGAGGAAGAAAAAGAGGCTGATGATACATACAGTATATATGAGAAGTAAACAGATGCTCTGAAACTCGCGGGTACAAAGACGCTTTGGAGAAAGATGACGCAATAAACTGCCAAATAAAATCCTCCCGTTCAATTTCTCTCTCTTTGAAACCCTTCCGAAGTGAAGGCAACGGTATTTTACCAGATAAATTGTTGACGATTCAGCACTTTCCAGGATTGTCGGTGCTTCTGAAACAACAGACAACGGTAATAGAGGCTTCACGAATGCTAAGAGGCTAGCGATGGCAAAGAGGCGTGATGGCTGCAGCATGGCTGTGTGTTCAATAAGTCCCAAGGCTTACTGGTTGCACTGGGGTCTTCAGGTGTTAGCCATATGCTAACAGCTAATATGAGATCTAATCATTGGAGTTCAAAGCCCGAGCGTCCGCATCAATCCCTGCCTAATGCCACCTTATTGCTGTGAGCCTGTTCTGTTTGCCCTGAGCTTGATCCTGAGCTTCGCTCAACCACCCAGCCTACCCACAATGCACAGGGCCTGCGGACGAGGAATGAGCAGCGTGACCCCTCCGGGGCCGCTCACGGTGATGAATAGGTGTGCTGGCTAACACAGGCAGATTACCCCTTAACAGGGTCTGTTAGAGACGAGTGATGGAGGGATGAAAGGAGAAGTGATAAATGACAGATTTATCTTTCTCTTCCAGCAGAAACGCTGCCGCGGCAGGAGCAATAAAGCGACCGGAGAGAGATGACTGGGACAATTATGTCAAGCCCAGCTGTCAATCATCCAGATGAGAGAAATAGTGCGGATGTGTGTGTGTTGACGTGCGGCCCTGGCAGGGGGCTCATAGTGGGGCGACATGCGGGCATAATACTCTCATCACTCTTCTTCTAGTTGTCATGGCGTCAGAAGTGGCCCTGGGCGCCACGGCGACCGCCGCTTGAGCCTGTAATCTAGCGGAAATATTCCTAAAGTGCAATTTTTCATATTTCCCTGTATGCATAAAGAGATGAAAGATTACCCCATGGTTTGTATTGTCTCTCTGAGGTGATGCTCTGATATTAGTTTATCCACTGCACCTCCGATTGCTCCCTTAAGCAAGACAGATCGGCACTGGGAAGGAGGGCAATATTCAGCCGAACGTATTCAGCTCATCTTTTATACACTGCGGTTTTTGAACAGACACAGGGAGGAAAAGGCTATCTAAACACGGAAGCTAAATGGAAAGAGGGACAAAAGGGGAAAAACATTATTTCTTTTTGAGAATACTCACTTTGGGACACTGCCATTTTTACAAAGTGGCTCGTAAGCGATCATTCTAATTCCTGCTGCATTTCTCTGACTAATAAAAATGCAAATTAAAGCATTCGCAGAACCAGAAACAAATACCTTTGTAAATAAATGCAGTTAGTTATGATCAGCAACCTTGCAAGAGGAGGAAAAATGACAAAGTGTGTTCGGGGTCAATTCTTCTCCACCCAGCCAAGTGTAAAACTCATTAAACAATGCATAATGCCTTTCATCAAATCAATGGCCAAAGCAACTTTGAACCGATGGCTCCTATCAAAACTTACACAAAGCATAGAGAATTGCTCGTTTATTGATAAAGAATCAACTAAGATGGAGGAATTATCTCCAAAGTGAGCTTAATTATGCTTCAGTGTCGAGATCAATATCAGAAAGGGGAAAGAAAACAGAGCACAAAGGTGAAAAAGGTGATGGAGTTGGATGAGCTGTTTACTCCTGGCTGAGAGAAGTTCAAGCAGGCTTTGCTGTAACTAATTCATAATAGGACTGAACAGATGATGTGCTAATTGGTATAGAGCTTAGCACATTCTGTGGCCACTCATCCCCATCCTCCAAATGAGAAAGCAGATAGCAAAAAAAAAAAAAAACAGTTAAAGTCAAACACCAGGATGAAAAAAGTGTGAGACGATAAATCACACCACTTCAGCTCAACTTTTTTTTCAGTAAAATCTAAATTTAAATGTAATATTTTATTTCTCACTTTATGTTTAACTTTCTCAAAAAATATACGCAGAGAACGCAGGAAGGAAGGAAGTCAATGCAAGGAAAGGATGAGAAAAGAAGGGAAGAAAGAGAATTAATAGACAGGAAGTGAAGGAATGGACAAAAAGGGAAGGGAAAGGAAAGGATCAGAATGGAAAGGAAGGGAAGAGAAGTAAGGCAAGGCAAGGGAAGGGAAGGTATAGGAGTTAAGGTAAGGGAAGGGAAGGGACAGGACTTGAAGGGAAGGGTGAGAAAGGACAGGAAGGGAATTGAAGGGAAGGAAGGTAAGGTAACTAAGTGATGGGAATGATGACAAAAGAAGGGAAAGTTGAAAAACAAAGGGAAGGGAATAGAAGGGAAGAAAAGAGAAGAGAAGGTAACTACGGTAAAGTAAGGCAAGGGATGGACAGGTAAGGCAAGATAAAGTAAGGCCAGGGATGGGACTTGAAGGGAAGGTAGGGTAAGGGAAGGGGTGAGAAAGGACGGGAAGGGAACGGAAAGGAAGGGAAGTAAAGGGAATAGAAGGGAAGCGAGTTAAGCCAAGTGAAGGGAAGGGATGGGAAGGAAAGACAAGGTAAAGTAAGGGAAGAGTAAGCAAGGGATTAAAATTCTAAACTACAATAAATCCAGTGAGCTTAATAACAGTAAGTACGCTCATTGTGAATCCAGTATTATTAATCAGATGCTGCTGGTTGAACCACTGGCTTGCACAACTTTTAAGGAGAATTCAGAAAGTTACAAGCTATATACATGGATATAAAATAATGAATGAATGTAAAAGACTCACTTTAAATTATTGTAAATAATAATAGCACTGCTTTCACTTTCATCTTTATATTTTTAGTGGACATAACTACTCTATTTTGAAATCTTCTGCTGCGTCTAATGTTCCGTTGGATGTTGACAGACTCTTCTGCTGCTGGGGGTTGCTGTGGTAATTACCCGTGCCTATGGTTGCAGATGCTAAGGAGCGTAGGACCCTCACATCCATCCCAAGCATCCCGGAGCCGATAACCCCACATCTGTGTCTCACATCACCCCTTTCTTTGTTAACAGTGCAGGCCTTCATTTTTTACCACTGACAGCAATGCCATTGCTGTCATCTAGCCACATCTGCTTAGGAAAAGAAAAGGTGGGAGGAGGAGTTTAGGTGAGGGTGTGCATATGCCTGCGAGAGTGTGTATGTGTGTGTAAGAGAGCGGTAAGCACTTTAATTAATTGTGGAGAGATTACATGGTTCTCCAAGCGTGGAGTTTGTCATCAGAAGCCATTACACAGATCCATTAGCCGTTTCTCCACAGTGTCAAGACTCATTTGGAGGGGAGCACTAAGTTTGAAGACAGACAGTGGAGTGAAGCTTATGATGAGGGGATGCTAGCTTAGGGGAAAAAAGAGACATACAATTAGCCGGAGAGAGATCGGTAAACAAATATGTCCTCCCTGGCCAGGGGACGCTTTATCAAGTGTCACTCAAAACAGACAGGCAATGACTCGTCCACCTAAAGCCTCAGGCTGGGGTCTTAATAGGGGTCTTGTCACTGGGCCTCGTCTGACAAATGATGCCCTGTTTTCTTTATCACTCAGTGATGAGCTGAGACAAGAACAACATCATTGTGAGTGATGCCAATGGAGAGAGATAAGACAAGCTTCCTCTTGGGTCAGGACCTTTACTTTCGAGCTAAAGATTTGCACCTTGATGCAAAAACTTCTAATATTACTTAACCAACCCGACCCACCTTTACAAACTTCCCATTCATGGCCAGAAAGACGCTATGCAGTGCTTTTCTTTCACATATCTACACAGTGCCGGTTAGATCCGCTGAAGTCTATAATAGATGCTTAGAAAACCATGGGCGCCAACAGGAGCTCACACATCTGAGAAACGAGTGGTGCTATATCAGATTAGTTTTTCACAAGGAGAAAGCCCACTGAAGGCTGTTTTTTTGATGACGTGAGTAGGACGTAAAAGAGTCACTCGGTGGAGCTCATCTTAGATTTTCATAGCCACGTGGCACGTGAAATAGCGCCACAAATCCCCTCCACAGCTGCAAGGGATCAGCCTCCAGCAGAATAAACCGCTCGACGTTCATGATTTTTTTCCTATGTGTTCTTTGATATCTTCTCTGTTGTCGTCTTCTTCTTTCCTGTTTCCCATTGTGATGCAAAGTACCACAACCTCCATCTTCAGGCAGGGAGTGTCATTGCATCAATATTTCCTTCGGCCCCAGACGAAGAGCACCCGCTGAGAAGCATTTGAAGAGTTGTTAAGTGACTCATGACAGATTTTTATATTTTAGTTAAAACTTTTCCCAAACGTAAAGCTAGATTTGACTTGAACCAAGTTTCACTTTTTTGAACCGTGATTGAATTCATTGTGAAGTCTGAGCGACTCGCGAGGAAGAGGCGAGCACAAAGGAACACACCCACTCAATCCCTTTGCACAGCATGGCTAGGAAACAGCAGAACACAGCTAATCTTCACACTCCCCCACGAGCCGTGCTCTAATTGGCCACACAGTGTGCACATGCTGGAAAGAGAGAAACACCACCCAAATGAACAACTACAGAACTTTACAGCACCCGAGCGGAGGGACAGACATGAGAGGAACCGCATCCCAGCTGCAAACCAGGCCTTCCTCTCTGGCCTCTGCTTCTGCATAATTGGCACCCCTCCTTAATTCTGAGCTTATGAGCCCACAACCACAGACTCCTCCATCCACCACAATTAAAACAGGCTTGAAAACGTGGCACAAGACAACATTTCGGGACACTGGGATATCCAAAATACCCACAAAACTACATGACTTCCCAGAGATCACACAGATAAATAAACAGATGAAGAGATCCTACAGTGTAGTGCATCTGTTGTTGGTTTATAACTTTTCCGAAGCTAAAAATAAATGTTATTGTTAATGAGCTCATGATCACATAGTTATTTAACAAGAAGCTGCTTTGGATTTACAGACCACTGGAATATGCCTGCTTGGAGAGAGAATAAAGGAAATGTGTTTTTATTGCCGTCATAGACTTTGAGCATGTTGTTTGTTTATCAGTAGTTATTGTCTCAAACTAATTTTGGCACGTTTGTTTTTCCAGAAGAACGTAACACGTTTCCTCTGTCCTGGTTTATACACGTTCTGTCCTACTTTTCTTTACGTGCTTCAATTTCAAGAGTCTGAATGAACCCTTAAGCACATTTAAATTAAAATAGATAACGTATAAAATGTAAATATTACATGTCTCCAATACCACAATCTCAGTGAGTTTGTATACTTTTTTATGAATGAGGAATCAGTAACTGAAAAAAACAAAACACTGGAATAGGTGCGTGGTTTAAGAATGCCACTTGAGTTCATATGTGTCTGAGCAAATACTTTTGACATTTGGAAAACATAGATCAGTTAAACAAACTAATCTTGTCACTAATATCAATAAATATATTCTTCTTAATGAGGTAGATATTTCTTTAGTTATAACCCTCTCACTAGGGTTCAGTTCAAGCCGAACCTGTAATTACACTTTGTGTATCTCCACCTTAAACACTGTTTAACAAGAAAAATATGTCAATGTGTCACTAATGCTAAAGTGAAGAAGCTTTTCAGTTCAGTGCTGTAAATTACCCAGAGGAATGCAGGGCAGGGCAGCACAGAAAGAGAAAACAAGATTGTATAATTGTCATGATGACCCTGTTAGCCCGAGGCCAGCGCTCGAAAACTGCGCAATTCACGTGGAGCTTGAGTAGCTTCACCTGGAAACATTGAACGTACAAGAGCCGAGCCCAGATGTGGAAACAGCATGGTGGTAGTATTTAATTTAAAATCAAATCAGAAGATTGCACAATATATCTTATTTTTATCTCCCTCAAGTCTGGGTCACAGTCATTAATTAACCACAAATTATACCAACATATCCGGGTGCAAATAAACAAATAGAATAGAAAGTAAAATGGTAAGAAAACAAAGTAAAAAATGTTTATGGAGTGAAAAAAAAACAAAGTTATCTAAGGTATCTCTGTGTGCATCATCAATGCGAAAAAAGATCCAGTAATGAAATCGAAAAGGAGAGGATCACATTCCAAACCCATCTCTGTGCTTATTTTCGATCAAATTCATTAGGTCACACATCTTTTCTCTGTCGACGCTCAAACCTCAAAATCCATGATCCTCAAAACAAAAATCTGCTAATGGGGCGAGCCAATTTGACTTGATCTTAAAACTAGGCAAAGGTCGAACCGGCAACCTTCTAACTGGAAGGCCACAGTGGAAATATTTGCTAATATTTTAAGGAAAACAGCATTAAATCAACTTTGGTCTAGGTACTTGTTTTAAAACAAGAAATTCTGGCTTAGAATACGTTTTTATCTTTTATAATTTGGGTATATTTGCATTTATAAGATAGGGTGCTATTGACAGACAAGAAGCGAGTCGGACTGCGGTGCATGCTGGGAATTTTTTCGCTTGTTTGGGATTCAAACACAGGTCTTGACTGTTTGAGAAATGTTAAATTGTAGAAATAGTAAAATCATAGCAACAAGAAATCAGTAACAAAAAAAGGTTTCAAATTAAACTGATTTTGTTTTTTATTACCATTAATTAATAAACAAATTCATAAAAAAATTTTATAATTTTTTTTAAACAGCATTAAAACAAGGACATTTGTGCGTAAAAATAGTCTTTAAATTAATCTCAAAAGTATTTGTAAGTAAATTTAAAAATGAATGGACAAATTTTATGAAAAACTTAAATATTGACACACACACAGGAACTTAAAACAAAAAAAAAGTTTATTTTAAGAGGGGGGCTTTTTATCAGACCTTAACATTGATTTCTTAAAATAAGTCCATAATATTCTTGAAGTAAGAATAGTTTTCTTTTCTTTTATGTTTTAAGCTGCATGACAGAGTCTGGGTGCGTAGGTCCTTACGTACTGGTATTGGTACAAAACCAACTTAAAAAACAGAACAAAATTTTCTATATATTTCAAGTATATTGTGAAAATATTTCAAGTATATTGTGAAAAGGGAAAGTGTAAATTATTGTAAAAAAGTGAAAAATGCCATTTTTGCTTATGATAGACATGGTTCCATGAAGGTAAATAAACCGAGTGGAGAAAGAGAGAGAGGGGACAGACAGGAGAGGAGGAAGTGAAATGGAAACAAAGGCAGTTTGCTGTATGAGGGGATTAGGAGTGATGTGACAGGGGGATCAGTGTTTCACCGCGAGGCTGAGACAAAGACGCCATGCCTATGACACTTCTTCACTTTAATCGCTGAAGGAAGAAATTACAGATATATAGTAAGTGTTCATGCTTAGAAGAGAATTCGAAATTGACAAAAAAAAAAAAAACAAGCAGTATCTTAGTGTGTGTATGTGTGTGAGAGAGAGAGAGAGAGAGAGAGAGAGAGAGAGAGGATGACTTGAAGCATCATAAAAGGCAAGTGCCTGCTTCTCGCTGGCTTTGCATCCTCAAGACTTCCACCTGCAGCTCCAGGAGATCAGTCTTCAAACACGGCCCTCATCTCAGCAGCTGTCACAGTGCATAAAACCCTGTAGCTTTACATCCATCCGGAGCCTGCATGTAAACATGCTCTGGAGCTGCTTGTGCCAAACAGCGATTGTGAATTTTGACCTGCTTTTGAAGTGAACGCAGATAGCTCGAAGGCATATAGACTCTGGCTTGCTCTCCACGGGCTACTGAATCAGCTCTTTAACTCCTGAAATCTGAATACAACCTCCTACACCAGAACTCCAGTGAGGAAGCGCCGTGGTGCTGAGCATATTAGTGCGGCATCATGGGACAGCTAGCGCTAATCGTTTCCAGGTAATCAAATGAGCGTGCTTTCCGCTGAGACGCTCACTTCAGGTGTGGCGGCGTACTCCTCACGGGTCTGAGAAATAAGAAGTGGAAGGATCAATGGAAAGCTCCGGATTCCTGTCAGCGCTGATATGAAGAGAAAGTGATAATTAGCTCGACGGGACCCCTCCTGTTTGACTGCTAACAGGCTAATGTTCCATAATCTCGCACGGCCTGGAGGGGTTAACCTTGACCCGGCTCTTATTCTCTTGGCCAGAGCTAATCGATGCTGCACTGCAATTGGCCTGGAGAGTCACATATTTTATCCCAAGTAAACATGAACACTTACTGCACCCTGATGGAGACACCTGAAAAAATCAATGTCAACACGGTGCTTTTTAACCAGAAAATAAAAATACAAATCAACACAAATCTGCATTTAAGGTGCTCCAATTCAATGTGTCCCTTCATCATATATCTAGTGGTTTTACATTTTTCAAATGACTCTGTTATTTTATTTCCATGTTTCAAAAGAAAGATAAGAAATTAAATAAAATTGTCACATTAAATATAAGATCACATTTTTTGTTGTATTTTTTGTGTTCAACCCACTTCACTTGGCCGAAAGTTGAAGTGATACACTTTTCCCATTTAAATCAATAATTAAAAAAAGAGCAGCACGGTGGCGCAGTGGTTAGCACTGTGGCCTCTCATCTGGTGTGTGCTGAAGATGGGCACCAGCAGACACCTGTGACACCGAAAGGCAATAAGCGGGTTAGAAGATGAATAATAAAAAAAAAGATATATTAAACATTCACTTGCGTTTCCAATTCAAAATGTGTTGGTAAAAATAATGCAAATGTGAAATAATAATTTCTGGGATTTAAAAAAATAATAATAATGATAACACATTGTTCAAACATATTTTCTGAGACTGACTATTTAGTAATAATCATTTATTTGATCAACTCCAAAACCCATTTTTAAACTATTAAAGTTTAGTTTTTTGCTCTCTTCACTGATAAACCCCATTATTTATGCTTTAATGGCAGATTTTGGTGATAAAATCTGTTTTTTTAAAGCTGCACATTAAATGCTGGACGTCCAAACATATGTATAGATTTCTAGGCTGGACGCAACAAAGAAGAAAACGCACTGTGAGATTGGTGGATGCCATCCGAGGAACAGTAGAAGGGTCCAGAATGACCAAAATCAAGCCACGCTCTACTGCTCACCTGTACCACAAAGCTCATTTTCATTACATTTTCAATATTTTATTATTGCATTTTTTATATGATTTATGCGTTAAATGACATCACAATCACACCTCCATGCGACCATCAGCTTTCACTAAATTCCCAGTCTTTGTACTGGCCACAGCAGCCCCACAGCATGGTTTTTCTTGCTCTGCCTCTGTGCTTCTGGTCTTCCAATTCTGCACAATGTTCCTCGCAGCTGAAAATAGAGCTTAAATCTCTGAGAGCTTCCTTCCTCTAAACTGTGATGTTCACCAATCATTGGTCAAGGGTCACTGGGGTTACCAAACCCATTCTGTGTTTTAATAATTAGAGATTAAGGAAATCAATAAAATGACATGGCTGTCTACATTTTTGCACATGCTTAATATTGTTTAAGTAATTCTTGCATATTTTCCACAAATCATATTAACTTTATGTCACTGTGTTTGCCTTGTATATGTTCGATTTAACTGAGATTTGTAATCCAGATTTTGAAAGAATAATCACAAACACTAATAAGGGTGCCTAAACCTTTGCTTACCACTTCATCTCAACGAGTAAATTTGGTGAAATGTGCTTCTGGAGGAGCTTTAAGGTTCACAAAGCCTTGACACTTGCATGCAATGGAAAGGTTCAAAGGTCTCTCTGCCAGTAAAGCTTGTTTAATTATAGAGTGAGCGACCTGTCTACACGGAAAAACGAGCTGCATTATGTTTGTTTGCTTGTTGTCCTCATTACGATATTTAAAAAGCACTTCATCACTGCAGCCCAAATGTGTCACGATGTTACCAAAGGCGGCCAGAAGGAGGAAGAGCAGAGCCTGCTCAGATGCATCCGGTGGTTAATTCTCTCACCTCCAGTGGACCTGCTTGGATGGCAATATTCCATTTAGATTAATTCGGCCTAATACTAATTGGTCCTTGAGCCGTGAGACCTCACGGGATTGGCTCCCTTTGGTCCACTCTCGAAGGGCTCTGCCACCATTGGAGAACTGCTGATGAGGAGAAGGCTTTATCAAGGCAAACACACTGCCAAATGTCCCCAAAGGCAGGAGCACACCCAGTAATTAACTCGCACACAATCCATAATTGCCATGTTTACATTTACTCTAGCTGAAACAGAGAGCCGGCGAAGACGGAGGGAGGGGAAGAAGTAAAGATGAATCAAAGAGCAAAAAAGGAAAATACAGCGCATTAAAAGGTGCTAAATTCGTATTAAAATTTCTCTTTCTGCAAGTGCAACCATCTCTCTTTAATAAGCTCACTGGGCCGGTTGGTGGCATTCTGCCCATCATTTATTTATTTTTTAGAGATAGCCCTATTAATTTCCCTCATGCTTTCAAATGCTGTGGCGCACAGCGGTGCGGACAGATCCCACGTCCCCAGGGTGCTCCTCGAGGAAAGACATAAATGACCCAAATAAAGAGGGCTTTTGAAGGCTGCCGAGAGGCGCCGGCACCATTAAAACTAAATGAAGTGTTTATTAGCCAAGCCGACAGCACTCTCAGCCCGAACAGATCAAGAGCCGTTACAGTTAATGTGCTCCCCCTCCAATACGCAGCCGTTTGTTTAGTTCTGCCAGTGGGCCTGGAAAACCAAAGCGGAGCTTCTTTTTTTTCTGCTCGGCTTCTTCTTTTTAGTCTCTTCTTTATGCAGACGCACACTCCTTCTCTTTTATATGCACCCGTCTGATTCATCTCATCTTTATTCCAATGAATTCACACAAGTACACAGTCTAACACCGTGACACTGTCTGACAGCAACCGAGGAGCCCGAACTGTGAGCAGTTCAAACGCCTGATTGTGCTCTTAACGTTAAGCACTCCCACTCCCCTCTCCTCCGCTCCATTCTCTCTCTCTCTCTCTCTCTCTCTCTCTCTCTAATTACAGTTTGCCTTTCAGCAGCTTTGGACATGATGCCAAGAAACCTTTGGAACAACTTGGAAACTGGCTGCTTCCTATTTGATGGTTTTTTATTAGATTTGGCATCTCATTAAAAAAAATAAACAAAGCTGGAGAAAATATTCTACATTTATCTTCAGCACTCTTTTCAAATAATCGTGAAGTTATTGTGTCGCTGACACAAAACAGATATTGCCGCAGTGTTTCTGATACTTTTGATGTTTTCTATGCACTCGGAATAGAAGACGGAAATTATTTGCAGTGCATTATCTTCTCATTAATGTGCACTTAAGAATTTAATGCAATAGCTACTTTAATATCCCCTTTAATAACAAGCACGCGAGAGGGAGAGTAATGGTCTTCATTTGGAAGAGAATTAAAAGAGTGTGTGGAAGTTTTGAAAAGTGTAATATGCAACTTGAAAACAGTGAGAGTTTATTCCTCAAACACACACACGGAAGCATCTCAAATTATTTTTCATAACCTGCAGCATTCTGCTCTAATATTGTTCAGATTCTGTTGTAACCCGTCTACCTCTGACGGCACACCATCTCCATTCCTAACCCTAATCACAACCTGTGATACGTACTGTCTTGAATCAACTTTCAATCAAGTCTTTTTCAAGATGGATCTTAGCTCCAGAATGTATTTAAGCCTGATGCCCGGCGTAATAACAACCGGGTGCTAATAGCAGCAGATCACAGGCACAAACAAATCGACTAAAAACAAATGGAAGCTAATGCAGAAAACGGTTCAAAGTAGGTGGTTTTATTTGGGTGGGTAACTTCAATGTGTGTATTTTTAAATTCAAACACTTTGTTACTTTTAAACATTGTTAGAATGTTAAAATTCGAATGAAAAAAAAATACAATTAGCACACATCTGATTGTCTCTGTGTGACAGAGAGATTACTATTTGAATGTTCCTCTGATAAGATTTAGTAAAATTCTACCAAAGGTGTAGTGTGTATTAGGATTTCTACTAAAAATGTCATTGTTATGATAATTCAATGTTCTATACCAATAGAACATCAGAAGTAATGTTCTACCATTGTCATAAGGTTTAAGAGAAAATACACTGAAGGATTTGAGGAACGATGCCCTCCTTCGCTTGATGATTTAGAAAAAAATTTGCACGGAAAAGTAAAATATCAAAGAAGCCACGATTAAAATGTTTGAGGAAGTGAGTTATGAAAATATAAAGTGATGCTTTCACGTCACACCATGTGACAATGTAAGATATTGGTGCAGCAAAATGACAGAAAATGTATATTTTCAACATAAAATCTACTAGAACACTCCAGTAGACTGCACTAGAAGTCAGAATTACACAAAAACTTATTTCATGTAAAATAAAAAATGCTTAAATGTGAACCACACAAAGTTTGTTTTTATCAACTCGACAAAACGTCTTTACGCCTACTTCTAGGAAATCATAGAAGTCATAAACACAAATTTTATTGTTTCATTGTTTTCTTCAAATCTTCACTTTACAAATTGTTTTTCTTGTTCTTGTTGTGCTATTGAACACACACAAAAAAATATATACCTAAATTATATTTTGAACTTACACCAATTTCGTCACCTTCAAGAGAACCATACGATCACAAACTCTTTAGTTTTCTGGTCCTCCATTCCTCTCTAAATATAGTGTTCAGTTTTCGGTTCAGGTGAAAAAATACAGGTAATAACAGTATTTTTTCAAAATCATTAGTTTACACTCAAAATGATATGTGTGCATCGTCATCTAGTAATAGACGAGTAGAACATGTGTCAAAGCTGCCGAAAAGGAGAGGATCACATTCCAAACCCATCTCTGTGGTTATTTTTGATCAAGTTTATTAGGTCACACATCTTTTCTCTGTCGACGCTCAAACCTCAAAATCCATGATCCTCAAACGACTGCCGGGGAGACCCCGGGCTGTTTGGCCCCGCGACACATACTTCACATGCTTTCATCTCACGATAAAATAACGTTTAAATAACTTAACTAAAAATAGCATTTCTGTTCAGAACAGTTCAAACCGGTTCCGTTCCATGAACTGGTTCAGAGCCCTGCTTTGAACATTAAAACAGAAACATTATCGCAAACAGT
>SRMA01026616.1:0-27569 GCA_007224835.1 Danionella cerebrum | reverse complement strand
CTGGCGTTGAGTTGACAGATAAACCGAAAAACAAACACACATCGGTACACGGTACGGCTGTGTCCATGCTCGCAGACGGATGTTCAGACTGGCCGCCCGTAAACATCGCAGAATAGTAACAACTTGCTGAACTGAATTGGAACAACAGCAACTACAGAAGGAGAATAAATGCTGTCTGTTCCTCACAGAGGCTCTCCGCAGCGGTTGGGCCCTCCATCAATGCCAGCCTGTAGCATTAGAGCTCAGCACAGTCGGCATGATTTATTCGGCTTATTAGAGTTCATTATGACTTAGACAAACACACAGTTCTCTCAGACAGCAGCAGCCAGCAGAGAGGTGGGACATGGAGCTGCTCCTCTCGTGAATCAAAACCCAGTCCAGAACTCTCCCGCGAGTTCTCCATTCTTTCTAATCTAATTCTACACGTGGATCCATTTCAGCCCCAGTGATAAAACACCTCCTCTTTCTGCAGAGAACTAACTTGAATTAGCATATAAAACACTGGCTTGAGGTGAAGCATATATTAACGCCTTTCTTTTTAGAGTGTGTGTTGGAAAATGAGTTTACATAGTTGCAGGATAATTTCGCCGTGAGCGAAGATGCGTCGGAGTAAGCCGAGAAATCCCGGAGCCGTTGCTAGTAGCCATCTTATGTTCTGCTCTCCGGAGATAATGCAGCCCAGCCGAAATGAGAACACTGATCCAACGTTGCCAGAAACAGCTGTTACTATTCATGATCTTCCCAAGCGTCTGTTCAACAACCTCAAACTACTCAGAGCCTCTTCCTTCACAGGGAATCAGAACAGATTCGCACTTGCCACATTCCCAATAAAGCTTGCCACAGTTTTATAACGAAACTGGCCCGTTTTCACATGTGCTTGTTCATTCATCACAGAGGCATGTTATTCTTTTCACTGTAAATCATGCAGACTCGAGGAATAAAGGGTAATTTGGAATCAGCTGCAGGCCTTTCAGCCGCTCCACTCATTACAAAAGACCTCTCTCATAAGAACTCCTCGCAACTTAGATCATCAAACATGACAAATGGAAAAGGAAAGGGGCGAGCTAAGGCACAGGAGAGATGGGCTTAAAGCACCTCTCTCATCTCTTAATAACAGTCTGAGTCGGCCCGGAGGAACACGTGCTGTGAGTCCAAATAGCTCGTCGCTGGAGTAAATTAGTCTAAGCTAATGTCGATGCTCAGCTACATCAAACGCTCGTCAGGTTAGCCATTAAGCGAGACAGCAGCTCTGGGCTCGTGCGTGTCAGAGCAGGAAGCGTGATTATCCAGTCGTGATCCGACACGGCTGTAATGGTGGGAACCCAGGTAGTACATTTGTATATGACAGTCACCTGAGGCTGGAAGATTTTTCGCAGGTGAGATGCGCACATCGACACCGATGCAGTAACTCACCTGGTGTTGCACAAGAGCTCCACCCTTTACCTGTCCCCTCTAGCTTTGTGTGTGCACCTGTGCTCAGGCATGTGAACATGCTTCGTGGGCATTTTCCATAAGTTCAACGACACCTGCTGGTAAAGGAGGAGATTACAAAAAAGCTAGACATGACCTGTTGCTAAATTTGTTGTGAGAAGTGCTATTGGCCGAGGGGGGCTGGGGGGTCCGCTTCCTGATGAACAGTTTGACACAAAGTTATCCTTCTTATAAGTCATGGAGGCTGCAAAGGTGCATTTCCTTCGAGAGACTGAATCTGGAAATAACATTGCATGATTTGTATCGATTAATTTGTAAATAATTGGGTCAAATAAATGTTTGATTGAGTGATATTTACTACAGAAGCATTTGTTAACAATTTCAGAATTTCACCAGGTTTGCAGACACTGTAGGAGGCCCTTTCCTCCATACAGATCTTCTCAAGATCGGTCAGGTTTCGGGGCTGTTTTCTATTGTATTTGGGTCTGGCTAGGCCACTTCAGAACCTTCATGTGATTCTTACGGAGCCACTCCTTTTGCTTTTCTGGCGGTTTTCAGGTCATTGTCATGTTTTCAGACCAACCCATGACCCATTTGTAATGCTCTGCCTGAGAGAAGGAGGTTTTACAGAAACACAGCCCCCTTCATCCTCTCCTTGATACAGTGCAGCCGTCCTGTCCCCTGTGCAGTAGAACACTCCCAGAGCATGATGCTTCCACTGCTGTGCTGCACTGTAGATATGATATTATTAGGATGACGCTCATCATTCTCTGTCCTCCAAACACGACAAATGCAGACAAGCCTCATCTGAGCAAACAACTTTCTCCCATCACTCCTCTGGGTCATCCAGATGGTCCCGTCAACTTCTGAAGGGCTGGGCATGGGCTGCATTAAGCAGGGGAAGCCTTGGAAGCTGATAAGAACATTAGAAAACAGTGGTTCCAGCTCTCTTCACAGCATGGACCAGCTCCTGCCGTGTGGTTCTGGGCTGATTCTTCACCATTCTTAACTTCATTGATCTCTTAGATCTCTCGTGCGGTCCCAGTTCATCATTAGCTTCTTTTTAACAGTTTTTTTTTTTTTTCACTAAGCTGCTTGGCAATTGCACCGTAGCACTTTCCAGCTTTACACAGGTCTACAGTTTTGTCTCTTGTGTCTTTTGACATCTTTTTGGTTTTGCCCATGATGCTACTTAGACTTTGACTTTGATTGTAAGGTAGACAGGTGTCTGTACGTCAGCTAATGACCTCAAAAAACTAAGAAGGGCTGAGGCTGGTTATTTTCTGTATGGAGACCCTATGTTAAAACCAGATACTATGTCGTATGTATGTCCTAGCATCCCAGTGCAGTGACACGGACAGTTTGTCCAGCATCCTTTGTATGAAATGTGGATGGATGTTCCTTCGGGAAGAGTGAAGGTCTCTACACACCATTCCTTGGATGGCTTCTCAGCAGAGTGCTCTTTATATGGATTGGGGAAATATTGATGCAGGAAAACAGGAAAGAAGAAGAAATGAGGAAAAAGTCAAATGAGGATTTCCGGCGTTCTATTTCTTTCCCATTTCCCGTCCAATCTCGCTATAGTCATTCTCCTTGAGAAAACTAATCAGATATGGTAAACCAAAACTCTTTTTCATTGGTACCACTCTTTCGCTCAGATGTACGAGATCCCGTCGCAGATATAGTTTTCCATTGAAAATTTGGACCGGTGCATAGAGGCCTTAAAGGAGTAATGCCAGCATCCTGGTCCGAATAATCATTGTCTACTAACAAGTCAGCCGCAGTCATATGATCAAGGAGGATGCTGCAGACTGGTGTTGGTTTAAAAACATAAGGATCTTGAGTAACCAGAAAGAGCCTGTAATTTTTAATAATTTCATTCATTTCCTGGTTTGAAACTTAGTGCAAGTAGCTCAAATCCCAACATATTCTCCATCACCCCCTCAATCAGCACCACAGCCTTGCATTCCACAGCTCGCGTTCATCAGAAATTCTGCTTGCTGTTTTATTTTCTTATGACATGCGTGTCAAGCTCTCCAGTAATAAGCAATAATGTGCAGATAACGAATGCTATCAGACAGCTCGGCTGAGAGTGTGCATGCTCAAGGTTTCTGGAAAAAAACAGGGCCAGAAGGGGGTAGGGGAACAACTTTCAAGTTCAGACAGTTCATGGTGAATGTTTCATACTCAATTCACTGTCCCAGTAATCAGGCAGGTAGAAAAAAAGACTATAAAGGCAATTAAACAAACAGTCGCTTCAGGGAGAAAAGAAACACCTGCTTCTGACTACAAGAAAAGAGATGCAAGTACAGAGAGAAGAATTATCTGGGGTGCAAGACAGGTTTCACCTCACACAGGACGAAAGCCCTAAATGGTAGGGCTGTGTATTGGGACCAATTCGATTCGATTCTTATTTTTATAGTTTAGATTCGATTCAATTTAAATTTGATTCGGTATCAATTAGCTATAAATATTTCATTTAAATTGTTAGTTTTGCAGACATGAGATCCATATTTTGATATAAATGCTGGTCATTGAAACTCTTCTACTTAAGTTTATTATTGAAATAGACATCTACGTTAATAACAGGGTGCACGCAGTTGTTTATTTTAAACAACTTTGATTTTCTAGAGGTGAATATTCATATCTTCTTATGTCAAGTATGTGCATTAAGAATTCGGGGATTTCCCGTATCGATATTGTTGCGTTAAACTGAAGATCGATTTAAATCGGAGAATCAATATTTTTTACCCAGTCCCAGTTAATGGTAAATTTTGCAGCGGCAAATAACACAAGGTGATTCAGAGACACTGTCTGCGATAAATATTACCCTGTAAAAAATAAACTGTAATAAACTTTACCATAAAAATATATGGTAGCACCCTAATTGGTTTAACGGGATTGCATCCGCTGTACTGTACATTTTTACAGATTATTTTTTTTTACGTTTTATAACTGTGAAAATAACAATTATTTTTCTTTAAAAAGAGTTTATACCTGTAAAATATCAGGGTTTAAATCAGTGTAAAGGTGTATTGTAATAATTACGGTTCATTACCATATTTCTAACAGCTCTAAGCAGTGTATAATGTATAGGTTTGTTTAAATAATATGATTAAAACCTTATATTATTTCACAAAGCAGACAGATCATTATTTAAAATTATTTTCACAAAACACTATTCTTCAATATATTTAGAACAACTATGAGTTTCCTACATCAACAGAAAAAAAAACAAAACACATGATTAAAATATATTAACATGGGTTTTCAAATGGGTTTAAAAAACAAAATCCACTTTTTTGCACCAGTAAAAGTTATGTACTTTCTGTATTAGATCATACAGTAAATTGGTAAGTTTGCAGCAATAAATCATATTTTCATATGTTATAACTGTTAAATCTAAGGTCATGCTCTGAAAAAATAATAACGGTTGTTCACAGTAGACGCTACGGTGATCGCATGTTTTGAAGAATACAGTATTTTGTAGATTTAGAAAGTTATTTGTGGTGATCGATCCATCGTCCTCCACCTGCATGCAAATACATAGAGATGGTCATGTGTGTGCACCTTCATGAGAGACGGGGGTCTTTCACACTATCCAGACCCTCATTCCAGTCCGATGCCGTCACTAGATCCATTTTCCTCTCTTTGACTTCATCAGCAACAAATAGCTTCTTCAATCTGAAAGCGTTTGTGTATATTTCAGAGTAAAAGAGTTATTAGGTTTGAGAGCGTCAAGAAAGCCTGCTAAAACCTGTTCCACCTACTGACACAACACACACAGGCCGTATTTCATCTGTAATCACATAATTACCGCAGCAGTGCCCGTGGCGAGCATGTTACATGTCACGGCCTCCAGCAGAACTTGTTGAGGTAGAGCAGGACGTGTCAAACGCTCCCAGTCCAAAGTACAGTTTGGCAGTCAACCCAATTCACTCCCCCACTATATTATTTTTTTTTTTCCAGACGTGACCCTCTACACCCTCACTTCCACTCTGATTTTCGCCTGCTCTGTTTTCTTGACCTCTGACATTCTTTCTTCTCCACCTCCCGTTCAATCCTCCAGTGTCCCTGGAGGACTGACACCCTCCTCCTCTCTCACTAATGGGGACAGTCTGTACATGCAGGCCCCACTCGGCCAGTTTCCATCTCCTGTGTGAACCACCACGCATTCCAAACACATCTTTACCTGTAGTGTCAAACATTATGCCCATGGCCCAGAGGTATAGACTAGAAAACAAACCCGACACCTGCAGATAACTTGGCTGCAATTTGTCTCTCTCATGTTTAAGACATTTTTATGAAAGATGGAGAACAAGGTGAAACACGGAGAACAAATCCAGTGTGCAAATGAACGCATCTGCACGAACATGTGCGACAGGCATTCTAAACATACCAAACGTAACGTTTGTCACTAAAGTAACCGAAGTGCACAGTCAGCATTTGTGCTTCAGGAGAAATACTTTGAGGTAGAAGAAGGAGTTGAAAAACTGTGGCATGTTGAAGTATTTTTACTCTTTGTGAAACTTCTAAACAATGAATATCATTGATTAAAAAAAAAAAATATCTTATCTTTTGTTATTTACATTTTTTTTATTATTATTTAAGAATTCAAACATTTCTAGAGCTCCTAAAGTGCCCAAGCTGCAGTCAGCAAACTTTGCCAAGACCTCCAAACTGGTCTGACTCTGGTTTCTATATCTTTTCAAACTGGTACCACAAGTGGAATTCTGGGAAAGTTTCCATTGATTTAACATGGGGTCAAACTTTGTTAAACTAACTCAAATTGAGAACCTCAAAGAAACTTCAAACTGACGACAATTGTGGATGTTACCAGTCTGTGCAAGAACATACCAGTGTGCAAAAGTATTTGAGGAAAGGGTTAAATATTTCCTATTGACTTTTAATGGCCATTGATTGGGAAAAGACGACAAAAATATCTTCTAGAAAAAAAATTATGACTCCTCTGACAGCTCCCTAGCAACAAAAAAATGATCTCGGCTTTGGTAACGGATAGACATGGAGGGGAGGGGTTGTTTATGTTACTCATAGTGACATTAGGAACTCACTCCCCCATAACAACCACACTGTTTACTGTAGCAGCCAAATCAGATAATTAGAAAATGTGAGGAACATAGAACTTGGTAAATATCAGTCAATGTTAGAAGGGTACCTTTTATTGACTACTTCTTAGTTACCAGATCGTTTAACGGCTTATTGAGCGCTGTGCGATTACCTTTAATTCAGCTGGGTTTTTTTGGAGACATAATATCCCATTTTAAAAACCTAAAATTTCCCAATGAAATCTCAAATCTGAATGTAAACAAAGGTTTTTTTTTTGTTTTTTTTGTTTTTTTGCATGGTGCATCACAACTGAGGTGGAGTGGGTGTAATATACACACGTGTTAATTTGAGAGTTCATCTCCTGCATCTTTTCAGTTTTCACTACACTAAAGTCCACATCGGTGAAAGCAAGTATGCAAGTTGACTTGGAAATATATGGCTGCAGGTCACAGTTGACATCCCCTGTACATCAACATGATGGCGAAGCATCAGCTCCCTCGTCCAAGAATGGCCATTACCATGTCAGAGTAATGGGTGTTGCCTTGAGATCAGTTGTAAAGGGGAGTTGGGGTGTGCCATGAGATAATTGGCAACTAAAATGATTTAAATCCAAAGAGGATCTCTGGATGAAGATTACTGGGTGGTCACACTACCCTTAAACAACACGTTTTCAGATGTAAGTCGACTTTTTGAAGTTTGAAAATTACCTCAAGGCGTTTCAAATAAACATATGGTGTTTCTTGGAGATGAAACAAACGTTACAGGTTCAATTACACATATATTTGCTTTAAAGTTTGCCGTTTGAGGATATTAAGAACTTGAGAAGTAAAAAAATGTACAAAATTCTTCGACAAAACATGATTGTTCGACGCTGAAATGATTAACACATCATTTTCCCAAGTCTCTGTTTTCACTTAAGTTACACAAACACAAATGGAACTGAAAACACGACACTACCCGAAATAAAACTCTTGGGAAAAATAGTAGATATTCAAGCTATTAGTGGAATGAGGAAAGCATTCCTCCAACTGTAAACTAATCCAGCTTCCAGAAGAGTAGTTTCAATTTCTGTTTTAAAAAGTTCTCAAAGAAGACATTTCTGGAGGTTGTTATGATAACTTCAGAGCAGTATAATAGCTCAGGGTCACTGTCGTTCCATCTTCCACATCTGTTACCCCGGAAGCATCCTGGAGCCTTCTAGACAAGCAGGCAGACACACAATCGCTGATGAGCGCATGGCTACAGAGGCTTCCCTCCCATTAACAAGCCTTTCAAGGCAGCTTTGCAGGGCTGAGTAAAAGCGATCAGCACAAGGCTTGGGCTGGCCTGCCTTCTCAAATCCAGTCATGGCTATCAGCAGCACTCTGTGCTCTCTGCTGCTGCAGGCCAAGCTTTAGCATTGCGCTACGCTAAGCTAGCAGGGCGGGGCGGCTTCATAACAGACTGTAAAGAGCTGTGACACATGCTTATCCACACCCTCTGCCTTCGCATGAAAAAAAGTTGGAAAATAAATAGATTAATAAACAACTGTACAAAAAGTTTATTTGAAAAATCTATTTGAATAGATATCGTCGGAGGCACGTCCTGCAGGATGTTAACTTTATGCGAGTACTTCAAAGTTTCTTTTCAAATATGTCTTTACACTTGAGGAAACCTTGCGGTACTGCACCGATCCGAAGGTTGTTTGCATCAGAGTTGGAACAGTTTGTTAATTTGGATTTTCATGCTGATGCAAGGCTTTGTCATCCTGCTTAAAACAATCTCTTGACAATTAATTTTACTCAAGACAATAAAAGGCACCGATACTAAAAATATTGCTCAAAACACCCATGTGGCACCCATGACAGCACCATTAGATTTCTGGTAAAGGGTTTTGGCGGCTCTAAATGGAAGTGCACCACTATGGGAAATGGTGCACATTAAAGGCCTCTACACATTGACCTCAATTTTCATTGCAAAGTTTCGTGCGAAGACACACCTCGAAATAAAACCATGGATGCCATCACAGATCGGACTTTCAGAGTGCTATATCGGATCTGTTTTTTGCAAGGAGAACGACCAATGAAAGCTGGCTCTCACATAAGTAGGATGTAAAAGTGTCGCTCGCGGGTGCTCATCCCACATTTTTATAGCAACTTTGTCCAGGAAACAGGAAAGAAATGGTCAGCAACAAATCTTCTTTTCTCCACATTTTTGTAAAACCGTTCCCTGTGATCCGCAACCAAAAGAATAAACCAATCAACATCTAGGATTTTTTTATGTGTTTTTTGATGTTTTCTCTGTCCTCATCTTCTTTCCAGTTTGCCCCTTTGGCGCGGTGATTATCTGCTGTACCGCAAACGCCAATATTTCCTTGATGCAGAAAAAGAGCTCCCTGCTGAGAATTCGGATCGGTGTGTAGAGCCCAATCAGAATCAGAATCAGAAAAAGTTTTATTGCCAGGTACAGCAAAGGGAAGAGCACTTTAGAGTACTAGGAATTTTTCTTGGTGTCAGGTGCAACCACAGATACAAAGTGTACAATTTCCTAATTAAGTGAAATTTCCTAATTAGGTGAAGTCATTTAAGCTTGTTTTGTCATTTTACTTAGTTTAACACTTTATCTATTCGTGGAGTTATTTATTCCCACTTTTAATTCAGACCCACAGAAACTGACAAAGTGGATTTGCATCTGGCATTGGATTTTTTTTTCATTCTAAGCTATCCCGACACATCATGCTAACACATTTACTGATTGCAATGACACCAATCGCGTTTATTATTCCCATTTGGGGATTAAGGACCAGAGGGGAGTAAAGCAACCTACCCATGAAAACGTTCTACCTCCACTCATTGCGCATACGCACACATATACCTCACATTGTTGTTCCCTCACATGCAAATATTTGGTCATTTTTCATCAAGTTTATGTTAAAATTATGACATAAACTTATTTACTTGCCCCTTGCTCTCCGTTGTAGAAGGCATATGAGATGCTCGCCCCTGCCTGGATTGGTGATGGTGGTTGCCACTTATTACTTATTTTGATCGTAAGTTACTTATTACTTGTTCTTTATCACTTATTTTGACTTTGCTATGTACATATAAGTACGTTTATTGTATTTTGAGTTGTCTAGATAAAAAAAGAAGAAAAAGGTTTAAATCCTAACATGATTTATGTCTGTGTAGGTGACTGCTGGGGTGTGGAAGAAGGGCGCCATAGTGGATATTCGCCCATGGCACCAAATAGGCTAGAACCAAGTTGGTGGTTGCCAACTGGACCTAACTTGTGATTATTCGTTGGCATTTTGGTTTTGTTTGCCAAACATAGTTGAAAACAGCAGTTGGCCAGCAATTAGTATTGTGAAATTAAGTGAAAGGGAAGTGAAAGTGACGTTAGGACTAAGTATGGAGTGACCCATACAAAGAATTTGTGCTCTGCATTTAACCCATCGAAGTGCACACACACACAGCAGTGAACAAACACACCGTGAACACACACCGGGAGTAGTGCAGCGCCCGGGAGCTGTGGTAACTGGTGACTTCCTCAAGGTCACCCCAGTAATGGTTGTCAGAGGGAAAGAGTTTCAGCACTTATCCCACCAGTCAATCACCTTATCCACTAGGCCACGACTGCCACCTGGTACAATACGATGGTGATATGGGGACCACATGAACATAACTCAGAGTTCCTTCAAACCTTTTTTTTTTTATTAATTAAAACTTTTTAATGCAAGCAACATGCATCATAAGCAATTAAGATGATCACATTGTCCCAGTCCACAGGCAATGTTTACTTCTGAGTGCGCATTTATCCTAACCGTTGGAAAAGCAGTCGAGGAAACATGTACGATAAAAAAATTTCCATTTCACTGTACTAAACTATTTCAACAACAAACTATCCACAGAAGGAAAGACCTGAAATAGTAATGGATTTACATGAATCCAATATTTGTCAAACTTCAAGTGTGAAGTAAAATCTCTTTTAATACCCCCAGAGACAGGCATAAACGTGTTCTAGAGTGCCACACATCCAAAAGCAATGTGAGAGACGCTTCAGCGATGTGGGTTTGACAATGAGCAGGAAGCTACTGATGAAATCGGAGGATTACTGGAAGCGGGGTCTTCTGGGAGCAGGGTTTGAAACTGTTGGTGATGGACTAAATTCAATCGAGGAACAGGGTTGGGTAACATGAACTGCACAGAAATGAGCTTTCATACAGTAAGAGGGGTTTTGGGGTTTTATGGATTAATTCAGAAGAGTTTGTCTATTCCTAGCTGGACTGTTTATCTTCTCTTCATCCTGCCATTTTGCAGAAGTTTGCACATTGGAATATTTGAGCAAAGCACATCTTCCCCAACACTTCAATAGGATTACAGAGGGTTGCACCACATTCTGGTCAAATGGCTCAGAGGCAAAGCCTCAAGCTATTAGGAGGTGATTAGGTAACTGGTGGTTGTTTACAAAGGTTGAGCCTGTGTTCTGAGCTGGATAACAAGCGCTGGGAGGGAATCTGCCAGTCTGAGCCAGCCAACTTGAAGGATTCAGCAAGTATCCGCTAGCAACTGTCACTATGACCCCGTCAGCCTGCCAACGAGAAACTCCTTAAGATGGATAATCTGAAGAAGCAGTCGTCTGGCAGAAGCACCAAAGGTTATGCCAGGCAGGAGCAGGCCATGCTGACCCTAAACAGCGGAGGGGGAAGCATGTGTTTCTTTGCGTGGGAAAGCGTCATCAAAACCCGACTTCTGAAGAAGCGCTTAATGAGCTCTATGAGCCTGTCCACCTCTACAGAGAGAGTCTGGGCAGCAATGATTTCAAAGGACAGATGAGGAGGAGTAGGTCAGGCCTTCTGAGAGAGAGACAGAGAGAGAGAGAGAGAGAGGGAGAGACGGAAGGATTGGGAGTGAGACAAGAGAGAGAGAGAGAGAGAGAGAGAGAGAGAGAGAGAGAGACGAAGAGCTCACTATCTGGCTTGGCACCTAATCAAAGGGATTTGGTTTTGAAGAAGCCAAGCCTACAGGTTATCCTTCAGGAAGCATACCAAGTAGTTATCAAAAACACCTCGGTTCAAAGCAGCTCAATTTTCCTATATTTCCCGTTTGGCCCTGGCCTCCAGGGTTTGTTTCTAGCTAATAAAGGGTGTCAGAGATGTTTGTACTTGCATGCTCCTGGAGACAAAGAGAGAGAGAAGTGTGTGTTTAAATGTAGTGCAGGTCTGTCCTCATTCTCACTGCACAATCAATCACTCTGAAGACAGTCGAGAAGAAACATGAGACACTTGGGTCTCTAACTGGAAGATTTAGCACAAAACCAGCAGTGCAGGGAGTCTGTCGAAAGTTAGAACATGTGATTAACCTGTCATCAATAGTCTGCATGTGTCTTTGGGATGGATAGTAGTTTATGGTCAATGTAAGTGATACAGTGATAAAGCAAACCGCAAACTGTTCAAATCCAGGTTTTAGTCAGATTGTAAATGTGGTTGGAGTTTATTTGTAAAAAATAAAAACTCTGGGTGGCAAATCGCTAAAATCAACACTTTGAATGTTTGTAAAATGTTGTTGACTCTTCGAAGATCAACTAAGAACTCCAAACTCGATTGTATGACTTGAACTAAAACTTGTACTGCCAGGTGTGTTCAATTCACATAAATTCGAAATTAATAGAAATAATAGAAAACGATATATATATTTTTTGTAACCACTTTCTGGTCAAACCGTATTTTTGTTTGGCACTTTGGAGACGGCCCCTAAGGATCCCTGTCTCGGTTTGCTACACACAATGTAATTCAGCAAACTTGGGAGAAAAATTATTTTATAGCATTGTTGCTCGTACTCTATGCGACACCAATTAAAAAAGAGGCGTCATTTTTCCATTAAGAGCGTTTGATTGTTGGATTAATGAGCCAGAAAAACCGAATATGTGAATCCGCAGACAAATTTTCCCAACTTCGCTGTGTTGTCGCATCCTGATGATCAACGGTTGCCTGTTTGCGGTCCAGTTAACCCACTGTTCAATATTGCTTTGATCATTCAAACAAGGTGGCCATGGAGCTAGTTTTGGAAATGTTGGCACTAACACACTTCAGTACAGCTCGCATCAATAGGGGAAGGTTGCGGATTCTCTGTGAATGGAGCGTCATACGCACAAAGTCCAAAACCAAGAGCTCATGGAACAAACGCATTTAACCCTTTAGGACCTGCCATAGAACCAAGTCCGCCAGAGCATAGTTTACATTTTTACCGGTGCTATTTTTGGAGTATTTTAATCTGCCATACATCAATATAGCCCTTATATACTAGATTTTAACAAGATATATGAAGTTAGGTCAATCTTAACAGAGGAAATTGTCAAAACTAAAAAAAAAAAAAAAACACAACAAAATTTGTTTTTTTTTTTTAAATGTTAAAAAGTTGCACAAATTGCTTTTGAACCACAGTGAAATTATTAAATTCATTAAATTCAATAGTAAATTCATTGCTTAGTTTTTCAGATACACTCAAATATATAAAGTAAAATATGAAAATATTGAAAAAATTTATATATATATATATATATAAAACAGTATTGTACTGCACTCAAAGGCTGTGGGGGGACTGATGAGTTCCTACTATTTGACTTCCTACTGAGCGAGTCGAGAAGTTTATGCCACGGTAAAAGTCCCGGGAAGATGACATCACACTTGGTTTCCTAGGTAATATTGCAGGAATTTATCAATTTTACAATGTAATGAGGAAATATTCTTCATCTGAAGTGCTGTTAACACCCACGGTGAAAAAAACAGTTCTGTGAGGCATGTTTCATATGTAAGTCTTACTTACTGTTTTGTTTGCAAAAAGAATTATTGCTCTATGTGGTTCCAGTTTTACTGGCATTTAAAAACTGATACGCAAATGAAGAAAAAAGAGCTTAAGGGACGAGGAAAGCGGGAGTGCTGAGGCTGGTTGTGATTGAGTCAAAGTGCAGAAGGATAGATCTAGCTCATAAGGAAGTAGGTTAATGAAATAATTGAAGTAGATGTCAGATTTTAGCAGGAGTTTTTATCCAAAGCGACTTATAGTTCGAGAGTAAACATTAGCAGTTTGTTACAAGGTCAGATTAATCATGAGACGTATTCATAGAAGACGCTTGAACTGTTACAAAAAATATATTGAGTACCTTTTTTATTAGATAAGTTAGTCCTCTTAAAAGACTAGAGTTTTTTAGTTTTTTGAGGTTGAAATTCCCATGTTGTTAAAAAATAAAAACAATTTAAAGCGCTCTTCTTTCAAAGTAAAAATTGCATCTGCTTCGAATTATTTGAACATGATTCCGAATGGAACTTGAGCCATGTTACACACCGGAATGACAATTACTTTTGATTTTGAACTTGCTAAAATCAAATTGATTATGATGGCAGGTTCAAACTTGGTGTAATAACGACAAAACCACAGCTAAACCTATAGAAAAATAAATGCTAGTTCAGTGCATTATCTTTGGCACAAACACATGTACTGTTTCAACCACTTAAAATACATACTCTAGTCCCTCAATTGTGCCTTGAAGGAGCCCCCAGTTTGCACAACCCGAATGTGAAGAATCCCTAAGAATTACTGAGGTCTAGACCTGCCAATGCATAGGCATGGCTTCAATTGAGCAATCCATCTGTCTGCTGTTACTGCCATTACATCCAGATGGGCCTTTAATTGTATTTCTGTCCAAATTACAAAATAGCTACTTGGAAAAGAAGCTAAAATAACATACAAACAACTGCAACTATGATAACAAGAAGAGCTGGGGTGGAATGGAAAAGAGATCAAAACCATTGCCTACAAATTTCAACATCGCCATTTGAAAGCAGACACCCCAACATTACTGCAACTGATTGATTTAGTCTACGAGTGCCCCTTTCTGCTCGTGCCAGCGAACCAACCTGAACCCCACAGGAGGTCCCGCATACAGCACTCATCAGATTTTTCCAAAACATAAAATATTAATACCTATATTCTTTACAGAGGGAGGAAGGCTGGCAAAACAAGGCAAAAAGAACAATGAAAGTAATAATAACATGAAGGTCAAATTGATATTTGGAGACAGTGAGATTGTGAGCGAAATTAGATATCCAGACCTAGAGGTAAGTTTAATAAGAGGCAATAAGAAAATGTCTGACTTTGGTGTACAGGATTGAAAGCGTGCTGTTGGAAAAGAAGCTGCTGCCTCTTTCGACAAACACAATCTCATCCAACAAGGAAGAAGTTGTACCAGGACAGAAAGTAATTTAAACAGTTGCTCAACAGAGCTGGTAGAACCTGCAAAATAGATTTGTTCTTGCAAGGGGAAGTAAACTTAAAAAAAAATGTGCTAAAGACAATTATATTTAGTCTAGATTGCTTTCTCACAACAAAACCAAACTTCCATTTAATCTAATAATCCATTTTCACTGCTGTTCAATCTCAGATTATTTATATTTATTCACTTACTGGCCACTTTATTCGGTACACCTGTATAAATGCTCGTCAATCACCTGGCAGCAACTGAATGCATTAAGGCATGTAGATATGGTGAAGACGATATGCTGCAGTTCGATCTGCTGGTATTTCAGAAAGTGATGATCTACCAGTAGAGTACCTTTGGGATGTACTGGAACGGGAGATTCCCCATCATGAATGTCCAGCCAACAAATCTGCAGCAACTGCATGATGCTCTCATGCAAATATGGAGCAAATTCTCTGGGGAATGCTTCCAGGACCTTGTCGAATTTATGCCATGAAGGATTAAGCCAGTTCTGAAGGCAAAAGGGGTCCAACCCGAGACTAGAAAGGTGGGGGGGTGAGTGTATATCTACACAGATCACAGATAAAGTGCCACGGAGGCATCAGGGGATAAAATTCACGGATCTAATGAATGAGCCAGCACCATGCTTAAAATAGTCTCCACTAACTAGACACCTGGGGGGGGACTGACATAAAAGGGACATCTGGTCCAATTCCAGCTCCCATTAGGAGAAGTTACCCTTCTTAGTCCTACCTAACAACACTCTATTAAATACTTATTAAATGTGCAATAAATGGTGATAGTACATGGTTACGAGCGCCCCGGGCGTCTGAAAGTGCTGTTTATGAGATGAGTGTTTATTATAGGCCGCAGCTTCTCATCAGGAGGAATCTTACACGTGTCGCTAGCAAAGCGGCAATTCCTTTCAATTTAGCTTGAATAAGAAGAAATAAGAAGCATGCCAGACTTAAACAGTCACTTATAGGAGAAACGCTGTAAGAAGTAAGTAGAGGTGGGAAAGTTTTTTTTTTTTTTTTTACTCAAGGTTCATTAGCACTGATACCCCACAAGGGTGTGTACTTTCCCCTATGCTCTTCTCCCTCTACACAACTGATGCAGCTCCAGTCAGCAGTCTGTCAAAGCTGATTGAGGTTGCGGATGACACCACCTCCATTCAACTCATCTCTAACAGGGATGAGTCTACATCTCTCTGATGCACCAGCAACCACCTGGAGCTGAACACCCAGAAGACAGAGGGGGTGATCGTGGACTTTCGGAATGTGTCAGCCCTATCACTCCCCCTTGCCCTGACAGATGCCCCCCCCCCCCCCTCTCCACAGTGGACTCTTTCCGAATCCTGTGCACCACTCTCACCCAAGGGGCTCAAGTGGGAGCAGACCATCAGCTGCCTCATCAAGAAGTCCCAACAGAAGATGTTCTTCCTGCAGCAAATGAAGAAACTTCAGGATGATAGTCCAGTCCTACACAGCCATTATCGAGTCCACACTTACCTCCTAGATCACCGTGTGGTACGCTGGGTCCAGGGACAAGTACACACAGCAGCATGTTGTGAGTTCTGCTGGGATAGTGATTGCCATCTCTCCAAGACTTGTACATCTCCAGGACTCTGAGGCACGCAAGTCAAATCTAAGCTGACCCTTCTCACCCTGGACTCTTTGAACCCCTCGCTTCAGGCAGGAGGTTACGATTGGTTTTGAAGAGAACCTCACACCAAAGGAACAGCTTCTTCCCCTCTGCTGGTGGACTGCTGAACTGCAGCTAATCATCACAATGCTCGGCATGGTCACTTTAAAAAGTCACTTTAGTTCATTCCCTGTACCACGCTCCCATCATAAATTCACCTGACTATTATTTGCACTGTTTCCTCCGTAATTGCACTACTTTCCATCACTTTTGCAATGCTTATTGTATGTGTTAGAAATTATATCCTACAGCTATAGCTGTATGGTGATTATTAACATCAGGATTTCACATTATACACTACTACTCCACTGCCAAGATGTTACTCATTAGATTTAACCAACCATTAACAACTGTAGCTCAAACTCGTTCAGATATGTTGGAGTTGTTAACTGTATATTTAAAAATATTGCTGGATGCAATGGCAAGTGTTTTAAAAAGCTTGAGTTTTGTCATGTTTACCACTACACAATCTCTATCTTCTGACAATCTAATGCTGCTCTTGCTACATTCCTCAAGACGTGAGAGTTTGAATTATTTAATGCACCATCAGCAGCAATGATTCAAATTCATTAAAATAAACACAAAAAAGCCCATATCCTGTTTTGATGGAGCAATCATATTATAAATGAAAGACCTACGGTACAAGTCCTCATTCTGTGCATTATTTTATTCATATGCAAAATGTGAGGGTTTTTTTTATTTGTTTTTTCAAAAATGATGGCAAAGCATTCAGAAAGTAAAACGGCTGACTAAATAATTAATTTCAAATTTTAAAAAGTAAATATACAAATACGCATAAATAAGAGTCGGCTCCCAGGTGGCTCAAAGACAAGAACCTCTCTGTACAGCATGCATAATTCATAGCTGCAGATATGCTTTTAAATGCTGCTGAAATATAAATGCAGGAAATGCTAATCCTCTTCTTATTCGAGGAGTTTGGAGTTCTAAAGTTGTAAGGGTTCTTTATGGAGCTTGATGAGATGGTTCCATTTGAACTGGTGGCTGAGTTCCTACTTTTTTCGAATAGCAGACATAGGACTGCCATGTTTGCATTATAAAGGTGAAAAGTAATGTTACTTAAGTGTCAGGTTTGTTGGAACAGGAACCCACTTGTATAGAGTTTATGGACAATATTGACCAAAAGAATGCTGCTATGAGGGAAAATACTACCTACAACAGGAATACTAGAGCACAATCTACTTAAGGAACAAGACTTCAAGAACAGAACAACACATTCAGGGTAACTGGATTCACCAGAGATATGAGCAGAACATGGCATAGAACTTCTAAAAGAAGATATTACACACAGACTCACATAACAATTCACTACAGACTCAATAAAAACTGAAAATGTAAAGGGAAACTGGTGCCAACACTATGAAATGGGCTAACATCAAAACAGGAAAGCACACGGCTAATCAGAGAGTAGGAAGCCATGTGCTCAAGTGACTAAACATAAGTGATCATAGAGACTCATCATCATATGCCCATCTTCCACCTCTCATCCTGACCAGCTTCTACAGAGGGATCATAGAAAGAATAGGATGCAGAAGTCAATACAGGTTCTACAAAAATCGAAGGGTCCTTCAAACACATCCTCTTTTTCCCTGAGAGGATGCATGGCCACCATGCTTTGTGGCCTCACATATCCCAAGATGGTTTGCACTCTTTTTTTTTCAACAGAATCAACACAAAATATCTGGCAATATAATGTTTGTTTGATTTAAGAACAGTAGTAAGGGATTCTTTAAATGCTGGTAGTGATAGTAGCATTTTAAAAAAGCATTTAATTTTGAAAACATTATGCTAATAATGTTAACACGCAGCCACCTGAATGTGATGTGACGAATGCTAACTGTTGGTATATGTCGTTTTGTTGTAGAGAGCAAGGAGCAAACAGAGGAGTTATTAGAACTCTGTGGTCACGTGGTTGATGAAGCTTTGGAAGATCCTCGGAAGCTGTAGCATCCGGAGACTGGATAAGGATCCAGGACATTGAATTGAGACACAGCTAGAGGCTTAATAACCTTGACAACCTCTGAGAGTCATCTAATATCTCATAAATACTTCCTTGCAAAGGACATCGCTGCACTCCAAATGCTCTATGTTGCACACACTTGAGACTTGTTTCAGTTTGTGTTATTTTCATGGTTGGCCAGCTAGCATTCTGACTATCAAAATGACTGAAAACTGAAATAGGCCAGCCATATGGTCTTTATTCTATAAAGGGATGTAGAATATAATCCAAGAAGAGAGAAGGGAGATGAGGGTAGGGGCATCTGATTGATTATGAAAGAAGGAGAGGTGCATTTATCCATAGTGTGTCTGTTTAAGTTAACCCCCTTGAAATCCCAGGAGTGACTTCTAACAGAGACGACCTGCAGAGACAACAGCCTGCTCTTCCTCTGAGCATCAGACACATGGCAGAAACAAACCTCACACTTCTAAATGACACTCTTAAACATTCAAACACCCGCAGCAGATAGTTAGTCAGATGATCGTTGTGTGGTGAGTTCTAGTGGAGTCCATGTGCTAGCATGTGATCCTTCCTTCTGCGTAGCACAGGCAAATTGACAGAGTGTTAAGTGTGGCTCGCACTAGCTGGCCTACTCTAATTAAGGAGAAACAGCATGCCACAGTCTGATGCTCCAAATGGCACCATATGTTTTCCCAGACTAACCAGCTAAATAAATGCCATTTAACACACAGGATCTGCAGTGCTGACTCCAAGTGTCTTATAAAAGCAGTGAGACCCCCCTCGCATCAGCCTCAGCTGCCTGTGGTTTAAATCTTGATTATAATGCAGCAGAAGTAACGAGTAAAATATATGTAAGTAATGAGAATGGTTGGGCTAGACAAACCCATAGGTTCTTTGTCTGCTTTCAGTTGGATTAAAAAGTAAAACAATACAATATTATTAAACAACGCCAGAATAAGATGAGGCATACAACCTCACTAATCAATTTTGAGTTTAATATCTAATATCAACACTCTGTGCATTAAAATAAACCTTTAAGGTGCAAAAGTAAAACCCATTCTTCTTCAAAGAAAACTCTCTCTCTTCGACAAGGCAGCGTGCATGTGTTTAGATGAATCGTGTGTACATGTTTAAGTTAAATAAAGCCACATTTCTGTTGATTCTTCTCAACATCTTGCTTTCCAGGTCTTCTTACTTAATTTAGACCAAATATAATGCTTTACCTCAAATAAGAAATCTAATTAAAGTTTATGGTGGCAAACACGACTGTGACCCAATGCACCATAGCCTAAGTAGGATTATACTTTCAGATGTAGATGTAAAATAAACAATGAAATAGGACAAAGTCAACACAACTGCTGATTGAACTTGAACAACACACTCCAAAACCTCTGAGAACGGCACGTTTCTTTCTGTTCAATTGATTCAGTGAAAAGGCGAGCACTTCTGCCAGCAATTAAATTGCTTGAAACAAGCTGAAGCATGGGTATTTACAAGGAGGCACATATACTGTACACACTCGGAAATAAAGACCTAGCTGGATCTGTCCTCACTAAAACTTGACAATTTAATCAAGCACCATGAGCGCATAATGAGGAACTGCACTGACTTCATTATTAAATACTACACGTTGCTAATTAGAACTACCACAGTCTGTTATTGAACTGCATGCATACTGCACTAATCAGATGTGGGTACTAAAACTAGATAATGTTTGTACAAAAATGTTGTATATGTGGCATTTAATGTATTTTTAAAAATGTTACCACTATCACAATGAACATAAACCAACCAACATGTTGAGTTCAGATAATTTGGTTGCTAGGGTAAACAGTTTGGTTGCTAGGGAACTGTCTGTGATGCCATAAAAAAATATTTTGTTACTATGATTAACATAAGCAAACCCCCAACCCTGCCATGATGCTTCATCTTGAAGATATCGCAGTTGACTTTTCACATTCATGTCAATTGGTCGTCAGAAGTCATTGGCAATTTTTTAACCCTTTCTAGAATCAAGGTCTGAAAACTTTTGTAGATTCCTTGGTATGTCCTTGCACAGACTGGTTAACTCCACACGTGTGATCAGTTTTATGAGGTTCTCAGCTTTGCAGACCCTATGTTAAGTAAATGGACAATTTCCAAACAATATCCCAGAATTCCTTCAGTGGTACCAGTCTGATTACCCTGAAAACACTGCTATCACATGGATGCTGCAGCTGATCTGTATTCATTTTGTTTTCACAACTCCCTATATTGCAGAGATGTATAAGCGGAACTGTTTGTAGTAAAGAGAGCACAGCAGATGTTCAGGGACATCTAGTAATTGACTGATCGATACTTGCCCAATTAAGAGCTTGGGTTGGATTTGTTTTTGCTAATACGGACAGGAGACATTGAGAACTTGTTTGGCGCGATATCACTTAATGACATAACTGCATACAAAACAATAGAATGGAATTAAAAAAAAAAAACAAGAACCAAAGATGGTTCCTTAAAAAAATTTGATGTAGTGTGAGCATGTTTTTGGAAGTGTGGATGAAACTCGAACCGACAACCTTCTAACTGGAAGGCCACAGTGCTATCTACTCCGGCACCATGATGTATTTATTAGGATCAGTCAATTAAACTGGTGCCGCTATGCTGGGCTTCTACGAAACCAAGTTTGCATAATTAAATGTTCCCATTACCAAAGAAAAACGACATGGAATTCATCACAGTGCATGCAGAGTAAATGTTCCAGAAAAAAAAATTAAGATGTGGAGCTAAAACTGTCTTCATAAAGCATCCATATGGATGGGGGAAACAGTTCCAATGCACTGGGCCTGATGTGTTTATTTATCTGATATCTTTTAGTGGACCCGCTAGTGCAGTTTAGAGCCTCATAAATGTCAGATAAGCCACCGACTGCGGCCGAGAGAGAGAGAGAGAGAGAGAGAGATGTGTGTGTTTCTCTGGCCTCTCAGAGCTTCTGGGGTCGTTTTAACAGCAGCAAGCAGCAGGATTTCAGTTCCTCTGTGTCAAACGGCATTCTGAATAGTTGCACCTCGGGCGAAATACATCGCATTGTGATTTCATGAGCAAGAAAAAAAGGCAGCCCTCCAACAGAAAGGAGAATGGAAGAAACAAAAATGACTCGCAGCAGATATCTCAAAGCGACCGAAAAGAGAAGAAAGTTAAAAGTGAATCCACTTCTTCCCACAGGCAGTTAAGCGAGTACCTTGAGGCTGAAGGCCCCCAGCAGCTGGTGGATAGGTGACCTCTGAGCAGGTAGACTAGAGGCTGTATAAAGTAGCACTGGAGAGCCTCGGGATGCAACTTCACGATAGAAGCAGATGGGTAAAATAACACAAAACGCTTGAAACTAGAGACTGTTTTCAATTGCAATTCCATCAAACCCTTCTGAAATGCAGATGCAGAGTGTTTTCCATGTCGCCGACCAGTCAGGAAGTTGAAAATCAATGAAATGCACTCAAATATCGTCAAAGATCAAGTACGTGCTGTTTGCCCACAGCAGGTGATAAATGTGGGATGTATCACAACACAACATACTAGTGGTTTAAGAGGACCTGGGATTGATGAAAAAACACCTGTTTGTCTTAAAAAATCTCAATGGATTGGTGCATGGTCACTAAATTTATGAACAAATTGTATCCATCTCTACAGTGCATCATGTCATTCCTGATATCTGCCAGCAGCTCCTTGTTCCTGCTCTCCTCAGTCATCAACTCTTCATCCGTGCGGAAACCTTCACGCAACCCTGGCTGGATCTTTGACTACTGCTGTTTCCTGATCTCTGAGAAACCGCTTTCTGTTACTTTATAAATGCTACAGAAAACGACTGCATTTCCAAAGTGTGTACAAATCGTTCAATAAACCGTGGTTTATAGCCGTAACATCATCAAATTACTGCATTACCTTTTATGGAAAAGACATGAATGAACATGAATTATAATTATGACAATACAAACTTTAAATTAGACAGTTCTGAGCTGGCACTGTGATGGACTGACTACCTGTCCAGGGTGTACCCCCCCCCCCCCCTCTCGCCCAATGTGTGCTTGAAATGTTACCCCCGTGACCCCAAAAAAGGGAATAAGCAGGTTGGATAACCAATGAATGAACGAGTTCTGAGCTGTAAAAAATAAGATTTTTTTTTTTTTTTATAGTAACTATCACACATTTTTTTTGTAAAAAAAAAAAATAAAAAAATTTTAGTTTGAAAAAAATGTATGTAAAATTTACAGTACAATCCAGTGAAATCAATGACCGTATATTTGATAATAAAGTTTTATTAACCACAGCTGCCGATTTTACATTAGAAAGTATGGTCTATTTGTCTTTTAATTTATCAGAATTACTATAACACAGCATTAAACTATATTGTTCTGAGCTGTAAAACAAATGTTCTTAACTGCAAATGTTACAATTAAAATCCTTGGTTCTGAATTTTATTTCATTACAAAACAATCCATAAAATGTACAGCACAATCCTGTAAAATCAATCAATAACTACACAGCAATATATTTGATAGTAAAGTTTTGGAAACAACACAGTTTTTTGTATACCCTGTGTTTCATTGAGCGTTTGCTTACACCTACTTGAGCAATTAGACATATAACAAAAGCAGATTAACTTAAAAAAAGAATGAAAAAAAAATCATTGTTTAATGTTTTCTGCTAAAAGAATGCAGTTAATTTGGAAAAAAAGGGCAAGTCTTACACACACACACGGAAGCATCTTTTTCTAATATATCAGTCAAATATTCAATTAAATAGATACTAATTTTAGAACAATGCCCAGGATACAATGAATTCAACCAAACCGAAAGAACTCTTGCTAAAAGTACACAGGTCAGAAATCAAAAATCATAAACAGAGCAAGGATGGCGTTACGATGGTAAAATTGAAAGTTGAAAATTCTGTCAAACATGTTCCACATTCACCAGCAGTAATAAGCTCTGATTTAATCAGCTATTGTCAGCCTCGTTCCTATATCCAGGCCATGCGATGTATCTCACTTCATTTGAAATCTCTTTGTAAAGCACTTGGCTGTGGATTAGCTCCCTGTTTTCATTTCAAAGTCCTCTATAAGCTGCATTCCCTCACGGGCCAGTTGCTTTCATCCTCAGAAAAGTTCACACACAATTCGCTTCGAGTAAAACACAGACAAACACCTCAGAGAAAGCAGCGAGAGCTGTGCTAGTACACTAATTACAAAAAATATCTGCACTAATCCCAGCCTGATAAAACACTCATTACCAAGCAAAGACACTTATCAACGGCGGAGTGATGACCCATTTCCGGATGGAGCTTTATGGTAGGCAGAGGAACGGCAGTGTATGGCGCTATCGTACATCTCTAGCAGAGCTTTTCATTCGTGTAAGAGCGGCGGACGTAGAGAGGTAATTAACAGCTGCTGGACTGAGCTAATAGAATTCTCTGGAAACTGAGAGTTGGCGGTGCCAGGACGTGCCCCTATTAATTACAATGTTTGACAGAAGCTAGAGACTCAAAGAAGAGAAATAAAGTAATGCAGTGAAGCTTTTATTTTCATGTCTAAAACATACACGTGAAGAAACCAGCAGTAAATAAAATGTGTTAAATAATCTTTGGTTGCCGGAAATTATACAGCAGCACTGTTATTGGTTTTACAATAAATTTCACAGATTCTAAAAATCGTTTATGGTGTATAACTGTTTCTACAAGTACAATTTAAAGATTTAAATCAGCTCGGAACTGTAAAAAGTCTCATTTAAAGCTTTGTGTTTGTGTTATGATAATGCATAACCCCCCCTAAAAATGACGATTATTTCCCAAAACTACAGTCAAAGATACGGTAGCACGGTACTATACATTTCAAAATGTTATCTTTTATAAAAATAGAACATTTAAAACCAATGTCTTTTCTATTAGAAATAAAACCGATTTGTCCATTTTCCGGCAATAAACTTTATTTTTCTATATTTTTAAAGTAAATATCTCACCGTTTAAAACTTGTGCATCTTTTTCACTGTAAATTCTCCAGCTATTTCAAGTTAAATTACCGTCTTTTTCTGTAGCATTTTACAGTCAAATTTAGAGATTTTTTAACAGTTTATTACTGCAGCGCAAATTGTCATGCCAGTGATTTGGCTTTTGTTTGGTTCACATGTTTATTAAATTATATTTTGTGGTCAGCATTTGTCTGACAGTTGATTTCAGATATTTTTTCAACATAAGCACAGTTGTACACTGCAATGTGTGGTGTTTGCAGCAGCAGAAGCAGATGATGACGGCAGTGGGCAAGGTTGAAGGTCTGCACAACCTGCCTGCTGTATTCCTGTCTAACTTTGGTAATGAACACAGACAGCTTGGGGACAGTCTGTGAGTGTGTGTTTAAAGGTCTGACATGTCCGCTCTCCCTGTGACAGGGCTGACCTGCAGTAATTTCTCCACTGACAGCAGCAGCTGTAGCTGGAACACAGAGACAGATGAAATTTTCATAACTATCTCTACACAGTCACATCTTCACCTTCAGGATCATTTATAACCCGCCACTCGCCTGCCAGACACAATATGCTCGCCATGAAGCGGACTGCTCCAGCGGTGCTGGAAATAATTAACAGAGCAAGGGCAAAAGGAACGAGTGTGCGAGTCTGTGGAGAGCGAGATTAAGGAAAGCTAACACTGTCATTAAAGTACATGTCACTTCACAACGGTCTGCGATACAAAGTACTAATTACACAGAGAAAAACGCCCCAACACACTCCGGGAAAATGTGTACAGGCATTTTTGCCAAAAGGATTACTTTCACTACTTGTGCATATCTAACAAATTCACAACACATGTTATGAAAGTACTTCCTGTTTCTCTCAGGCCATTCAATCAGAAGATGGGGGGGACTGTGGTCATAAAGGGATGGAGATGGTCAGCAACAATTCTCTGGGAGGCTGTGGCTTTGACAAGATGCTCAACTGGTAGTAAAGGACCCAAAGTGTGCCATGAAAACATCCCCCACACCACCACCAGCCTGAACCGCTGATACAAGGCAGGAAGGATCCTTGCTTTCATGTTGTCCACACCAAATTCTGACCCGAGCATCCGGATATCGCAGCAGAAAACGTGACTTCTCAGACCAGGCAACGTTTTTCCAATCTTCTATTGTCCAATTTTGGTGAGACTGAGCTTCCTGTTCTTAGCTGCAGGAGTGCCACCAGGTGTGGTCTTCTGCTGGTGTAGCCTCAAAGCTGGACATGTTGTCCATTCAGACATGCTCTTCTGCAGACCTCGATTGCAACAAGGGGTTATTTGAGGTACTTGCCTGACAGTTGGAGAGGTGTGCCTCTCCAATCACTAAATGTTTACATCCAGGGTACCGTGGCCCTTTAAAAGCACGCCCTGCTGGAGTGAATCTTTCACTGCGATCATCACAGTTTGAGGCATTCTTGTTTCTATAAAACAGTAATATTGACCCACTCTGGCGAGCCTCGGAAGTTTTCCAGTCTCTCTTTTCATATAAATCAATGCTTAACTAGCAGAGTGCGGTACTGTTTGCTAGGCCTGGAATTTCTGTGGTGGGTATAATTGTATACAACACTGCAAAGCTTTCACAATCCCTGAAAAAAGACATAATTATGAGTTGCAGTTTTATTAACCCGTGTGAGCATTAAAAAAGGCCATTTCTCATTTTTCTTGCTCATTTGGACCCATCCGAGAAATGTTTTACACGGGGAGGCAACCTGCTGAATCAGGGCCTCTGGTAAACTGTTGTTTAGAGCTTGGTCACATAATGAAGCCTTCCATGCGCCAGGGAACAGGCCTCATCCGCTCAGCTATTAGTCTGCCACATGTGTGCAGCACTGAGCATGTGTACTTTTGGGTGTTGTGCCTTGTACTTGTTTGCATTTGTTCACCACAACATACTGGAGAAAAACAAATAAGACCTTACTCTTAAATGTAATAAGAGTGACAATCCAGAGGAGCCATAAAAACCAAACGGCTTGACGAGAGGGTTGCTGCTTGTACTCCTCAATCCTGACAACCACAGGAATACGAAAGAGGGCACACAGCCATGGCAGTGTGGATGTAATGGATAGCTTTCTGATTGCTCAACATCATTCTATGCGTATCTGTGTCATTTCTGATCAAACTCTCAAACTCTCATTCTACTGGTAATCACATGATGCACACAAGTTGCAAGGGAGGGACCACAAATGTTTGTTTCGATAAAGACGAACAAATTAAATGACAGCTTTTAATTCCAACCATCACTTTCACACCAATTACAGACTTGCAGATGATGAAAGAATTAGTGTGTGTGTGTGTGTGTGTGTGTGTGTGTGTGTGTGTGTGCGTGTGTGTGTGTGCGTGTGTGCGCGTGTGTGCGTGTGTGTGCGTGTGTGTGTGTGTGGGTGTGTGTTTACTGACAGCGTTGAAGCATTCAGAAACACATTCAAGAAGAGGCTTTAACCAGCAAAGCTAGCATACGCTACAATTGGTCTGGAGGAGAACTGCAGCACTTCAAATTGTGCTAACATGGTAATCATGTGTTAATTCCACAATTTGTTTACTACAATCAAAAATATAAAGTTAAACTTATGCATATATAGAGACTATTTGAAGTACTTTGTCCAATAAAGACATCCCAAAATACCAGATTTATTTATTGATAAAAGTAATCATATTAATACCATATTTCATACACAACAGGAAAATATTTTAAAAAAGTACCTTAGATAAGAGGAAAGGGATGCCAAAAAGTACGAAAAAAATAACAAGAAACACAGGAAAGGGATGCCAAAAAGTGGCAAAAAAAACAAAAAAACAGGAAAGAAGTGCCAACAAGTACCGTACAAAACAGGAAAGGGTTGCAGAGAATTGCCATAATGAACAAAAAAAAGGAAAGGGATGCCAAAAAGTGCCAAAAACCAGATAAGGGGTGCCAAAAAGTACCAAAAAAAATAACAAGAAACACAGGAAAGGGATGCTTAAATGTGCCAAAAAAAAAGAAAACAGGAAAGGGATGCCAAAAATCACCATGCATTACAGGAAAGTGGCAAAGAGTATGTTTATATTTAGGGCTCGAGCACCGAAGGAGCTCGGGCCCAACGGGCTCGAGCACCGTAGGTGCAAGAACCCTATTGTTTCTGTTAGGATTATTATTATTATTAGGCCTCGA
>SRMA01026615.1:55169-199286 GCA_007224835.1 Danionella cerebrum | reverse complement strand
TGGAGGAGTTAGTGACATCATGTTGTAATCTACTTTCCATTGAGATTAATATAAAGCAACCCCCATGTCTCTACTGTGTTCCGTTTAGAAGATATTTGACATTGAAAGGTATGTCAAAAAGTGGGTGTGGCTTAATTAATTTATGTTAATTCACAAGCAATGATGGGCTGGATAAGTAATTTGCTTCCTTAATGCTTGTATGACTTTCCAGTGTCAATCAATTAGAAGCTCTTTTACATTAGGATCTATGGAGTTCATGCTCCATTCATTTCAATGGGCCATTGAAAGTCAATGAGACACCTTTGACCTACTTATTTGAAATCAGCTGCAGCTGCTGGAGTTATCAACTGCCAGATTTTCAAACGAGTCAGCTGCAGCTGGAAATTTAACTGTCAGATTTTCAAACGATGGCAAAGCTGCTGGAGAAAATCCGATTTCCATGCCTCAAACAAATAAAGATTATAGAAGAACCGTAAGACATATCGAAATGATTCTTTTTTTGTCAGAAGCAGAAGACCCTAACGAAGAGAATGCTGTAATTTTTGTGAAGGTGTGATTAGAAATAAAAAAGTTATGGCGAGCTAAAAATAGCCTTCATTTGATTCTGTGCAACTGCTCATTTCAGAGAAATCCATACCCTCAAACAAATAAGGATTACAAAAGAGTGACCAGAGGTATTGAAATATTTCTTTTACTGTTAGAATCCCAAGATTTTTAGGAAGAGAATGGTGTAAATTTTGTGAAGCTGTGATAAAGTTTGAATGATTTATGGCGAGTTAAAAATAGCCTGCGATTGAGATTTTTAAACAGAATCCACCAGAATTTTTGAATGGAGGTGAATGGAGCAATTATGTGCACTCCTTGTGGTTTAGGCCACCTGGAGTAAAAACCGTGTGTTTTTTAAAAATGAAAACAGCACCAACTGAAAGAGGACAAAAATCTCTACCATTTAGATATAAAATGTGTGTGTAAAGGTTAATTTTTAGTTGAGAAAACAGTGCAAGTAGCAACAAGACTGAGCTTGCTCAAAGTTAGAGTGAGCGATGACATCACCACTCTAGGGCTCCCATAGGGAATGACTTGGGCGATTTTTGGCCCGAAATTCGTGATTTTTACGGAAGCCGCTGGTCGAATCGGTCCGATGAGATATAGCAACTCGAGTGGGAACAGCTTGGACGACCGTGGAAAATTTCGTGGCTGTAGCTCGAACGGGCTAGGAGGAGTAGTGTTAAGAATTTTTGGAAGAAGAAAAGAGAAGAATAATAACTAGATTTTAAAGTTTGCACGCAAACTTCGATGTTGGCTTGCGTTGGTACCGTTAATACCTTTTTTTTAAATGTTGTCAATTCCGCAACAATAACATAATCCACCCCCCATGTCTCTATGATTCTCATAAGCTGAGATAGTTACATGCAAAATTGGTTGCTATGGTAACCAGTCTGGTTGCTATGGAGGGGTAAGTGACCTAACATATTGTTCCCCATGTCATTACGAGTAAAATACATCAACCCCCATGTCTCTATGACTTTCCTAATCTGAGATAGAGATGCGCCATATTGGTTGCTATGGTAACCTGTCTGGTTGCTATGGAGGGGTCAGTGACCTAACATATTGTTCCCCATGTCAATACGAGTAAAATACATCAACCCCCATGTCTCTATGATTTTCCTGAGCTGAGATAGGTACATGCAAAATTGGTTGCTATGGTAACCAGTCTGGTTGCTATGGAGGGGTCAGTGACCTAACACATTGTTCCCCATGTCAATACATCAACCCCCATGTCTCTATGACTTTCCAAAGCTGAGATAGAGCTGCGCCACATTGGTTGCTATGGTAACCAGTTTGGTTGCTATGGAGGGGTCGCTGACCTAATATATTGCTCCCCATATCTATACGGGTAAAATACAGCAACCCCCATCTCTCTATGATTTTCCTAAGCTGAGATAGAGACATGCCATATTGGTTGCCATGGTAACCAGTCTGGTTGCCATGGAGGTGTCATTAACATAATATAATGTTTCAGCTGTCAGTATGGGTGCAGCTTACCAGCCCCCAAGTCTCTAGCATTTTTCTAAGCTAAGATAGAGATGTGGCAATATAGTTGCTATGGTAAACAATTTGGTTGCTATGGAGGAGTTAGTGACATCATGTTGTAATCTACTTTTCATTTAGAATAATAGAAAGCAACCCCCATGTCTCTACTGTGTTCCGTTTAGAAGATATTTGACATTGAAAGTTATGTCAAAAAGTGGGTGTGGCTTAATTATTTTATGTTAATTCACAAGCAATGATGGGCTGGATTAGTGATTTGCTTCTTTAATACTAGTATGACTTTCCAGTGTCAATCAATTACAGAAGCTCTTTTACAGTAGGATTCATGGGATTCATGCTCCATTCATTTCAATGGGCCATTGAAAGTCAATGAGACACCTTTGACCTACTTATTTGAAATCAGCTTGCACCTGGAGTTATCAACTGCCAGATTTTCAAACGAGTCAGCTGACTCAACTGTCAGATTTTCAAACGATGGCAAATCTGCTGGAGAAAATCGATTTCCATGCCTCAAACAAATAAAGATTATAGAAGAACCGTAAGACATATCGAAATGATTCTTTCTTTGTCAGAAGCAGAAGACCCTAACGAAAAGAATGCTGTAATTTTTGTGAAGGTGTGATTAGAAATAAAAAAATTATGGCGAGCTACAAATAGCCTTCATTTGATTCTGTGCAACTGCTCATTTTAGAGAAATCCATACCCTCAAACAAATAAGGATTACAAAAGAATGACCAGAGGTATTGAAATATTTCTTTTACTGTTAGAATCCCAAGATTTTAAGGAAGAGAATGGTGTAAATTTTGTGAAGCTGTGATAAAGTGTGAATGATTTATGGCGAGTTAAAAATAGCCTGCGATTGAGATTTTAAACAGAATCCACCAGAATTTTTGAATGGAGGTGAATGGAGCAATTATGTGCACTCCTTGTGGTTTAGGCCACCTGGAGTAAAAACCGTGTGTTTTTTAAAAATGAAAACAGCACCAACTGAAAGAGGACAAAAATCTCTACCATTTAGATATAAAATGTGTGTGTAAAGGTTAATTTTAAGTGGAGAAAACAGTGCAAGTATCAACAAGACTGAGCTTGCTCAAAGTTAGAGTGAGCGATGACATCACCACTCTAGGGCTCCCATAGGGAATGACTTGGGCGATTTTTGGGCCGAAATTCGCGATTTTTACGGAAACCGCTGGTCCAATCGGTCCGATGAGATATAGCAACTCGAGTGGGAACAGTTTGGACGACCGTGGAAAGTTTCGTGGCTGTAGCTCGAACGGGCTAGGAGGAGTAGCTGTCAGAATTTTTGTCAGAAGAAGAAGAAGCCGGAAGAATAATAATAAGTTTAAGTGAGATAACAATATGTTGGCTTTGCAAGCAAGCCAACATAATAAGTTTACGAGAGATAACAATATGTTGGCTTTGCAAGCCAACATAATAAGTTTAAACACAATATCAATATGTTGGCTTTGCAAGCAAGCCAACATAATTAAACCAAAACTTGCCTACTACTATGTATAGATTGGGTATAGATCACCTTGTGTACAGCACATGACATCACAGAATTACAAGGTCGTTGTGCAAGATAACATTTGAGTTTTACTAAGAGTATGGCACTAGTGCTTGACCGAGTTTTGCTGTCTCGTTTTCTCTTTTGAACAGGGCAAAGTGCTTTTCAAGAAAAGGGTTGGAGTCGCAGCATGTTAAAGTCATCATTTACTAGTGGACCCCACCGCAACCTCGGGAGTTCTCTCTAGGGCTTTTCCTGAGTCAATGGATCTGGGGCAAAGTTGCAGGAGCCCAACATACATCTCCATCGTGTCTCTTAAACCTGTCTGGCTGTTGCGCAGCTAGGAAGAAATCTTCCTCTGAGCCTTTCTATATATTTTTGCTTAACACAGCATGATTAGAGACCAATCCTTGCTCACATTATAAATACTGAGCAAAAACATATACACAGCGTTTTTGGTTTTGCTCCTATTTTGCGTGAGCTGATCTCGAAATTCTATCAGGGTACTGATTTTACAGCATGCACAGCTTTGCCCACAATGGACTACTTGCATGTAGACTCATGAACCGCGCTCAAAGTAATATCACTCACTGAGTTCCAGTTTCCAGTCTATTATGTACGAGTTTGGAGAAAAAAACTGTGTGTTTATAGCTTTTCAAAGACAGCAGAAGGTATATGGTGCCCATTGTTGTGTTCCACCGTGTACATCGTCAAGTTCAATGGAATTTTACACTTTCACAGTTTTCGTGCAGATGACAACCTTAGAAAACAGTTCCTACAAAACTTTAGTTCTCTTGTCAGAGCTCAAGAGTTCAATCTTTGCCTCATCAGATTAGAGAATTTTTTCAGTTGCCTATTGGTAAATTCCTTTTATCAATGAGCGAGTTCTATCTTGCTATTCTATCATCCAGGCCTGACAGGTGGTGTGCTGTAGCGATGGCTATCTTTCTTTAAGGATCTCTTCTCTCTATAGAGAGATAGTAGAGCTCTGACAGAGTAAACATTGAGTTGTTGGTTGCCTGTTTGACGGAGCATTCAGCTGGGAAAGTCAATGAGGGAGTCCAAAAAATACTAAGAATTAACATTGATGATGGACAGGGGCTGCTTGGGTCTTATATAGCAGCCTCAGAGATGGTGACGGTTCTTTAAGTGATTAGATAATTGTCGTTTGAGTCTTGGGTTGTGTTGCTCTGATGGTAGTTACTTGGGATGCAACAATTCTTGGATTTATACCAAAGCGTTTGGTACATCCTCTCGGTTCAATATGCGTTTGTGAACAGTTTTCAGTTTGAATAACTCCTGCACATATTATTATTGGTTTACGCATGTGAAAAGGCAGATGTTTGGGGGAAAAAACGACTGTCCCCAAGCATATATCCAATCAATGAACTGCTCCTTTGTGTAAATATCCAAACAGAGTGTGATAAAGTTAGAGGAGGGTGGGACTCTTATGTTTCACTCAGCCAGCGGAGGAATTGTCAGCGATAAGAGGAAACACCATCAACTTTTTTAAACCTATTGAAGACATTTGGCTTTGCAGACAAATACAAGAAAGATGGACAAAAATGTTATTTTGCAAAAGGACCTTTTTGGATTCAGGACCCATAGATGCCTGCCTTAAATCCCTCATGCCCACCTTGCTACGATTGTTTATTTTATTATTTTAATTTAAAGTGTCTTGATGTTTGATTAAGCAAAATAAAGTTAATTCTATGAATGCCCATTATTTATCTGTTCATATGATCCACACAAAAATGATTATAAAATTTGAGTTTAAACTTTGCTAAGCCATTTTAAACCAAAAATTGTGGTTAAAAACTTTGGTTATACCAAACTGTGAACTTTTTATACCGTTGCATCCCTAGTTATTACAATAAATATTGATTTGTTCACTTACTTTGCATTGTAATTTAGAGAACTAAACAATAATTGAAAAAAGAGTAAAAACAAAGATTTAGGACCTTTTTATTTGGGTAAAAAGTATTTAGTACATTTAGTACATTTTAATATTAGTGAGTATCTTTGGTGAAACCATTTAAATTGCCAGGCAGAATTAAATATTTGCCTCTCATTATGTATAGAAGTACAGGTAATGACATAAATATGTTTTGCAGTATTGCACTTTTACAAACCTCATATTTGCTGAACAAATCAGAGCTGGGTCTTTGAGCTTTGTTTATCGTATAACACTAGAGGAAGAGTTGTCTGTCAAATATGCTGCATTTACAGAGTTTTGGGAATCAAATCAGGAAGCTAAAGCTGATCCCTCGCGGACAGATAAATACTTAAAGAAATGGAAAGAGCAGTAGATAACTAAACATGGCAATGGGATGTTAAGCCTGGAGTTATGTTCCGACTGATATCTGTGCATGACCTGTTGTACTAAGAAGTTCTGACATATTGGGAATCATTTTCTGTTGGTCTATGGAGTCATTTTCCATTCTCTGTACGTGGCTATATCATGGCAAGTCATCTGGGTGCGTCAAGCTTTGAAAGCCATGACTCACCATCTCCACAGGAATTTTCCCCAACTCACCATGAGGCTGAATTCACATCTGGACTTGTAGCCTTTGCTAGATTCTTTGGATCTAAGAGTTGATGCCTTGTCTGGTGATCAACTGCTGGCAAACCAACATCTCACCTCTCAACATCTCACTAGCAGTTTTAAATACTTCAAGAAGTTGATAAATAAGTACTCTGTTTCAGCTTTGTTCCGTGTGTGTAAGAGCTTTGCCACACCAGAAACACTTAGAGCATTAGAGCATTGTTTTTTTGCAGATAAACAGACTATTTTGCCATTGCAAATAGCTCGAGACCAGAATGTTCTTAGGAAACAAATAATACATATTTTTAATCTGTGTTATGTAGCGGACAAACTACAAAACGTTTTTTATCAAAACAAGTTTCCCTCGCTATTCGCAGAAACACATTACCGTCTATGAGCAACCCGCTGACATGGAATCACTTAGGGACCGTCTGCAAATTACCAGATCCAAAATATGTTTTACCTAGAATATGCTTCATAACTTCATTCTAAATTGATCTTTTACAACCAAAATCAAGCAACACGCCACTCCTCACCTGCTTATAGTACTGAATTGAAAAATTTATTAGAGCATCATTTTTATTCTTGATTATTTGGATTAAAGCTCAACTGCTCCCATAAAAATCACTCTATTACCACCAAATTCAGATCACACACAACTGTTCTAATGATTCAATTCAGTGCAAGTCATCAAATTAAACTCAGATTATTACAAAAAAACTAAATAATTAATTATTATGTGTGTTTTGTCAATTCTCAATAAAGTTCAAAATAATTGTTTGTTGATTGATGTTTTACATTTTTGTAGCGGGTAGATCACATTGGCTTGGTCATTTTAAAAGTAGCTCGCGAGCTGAAAAAGTGTGAGCACCCCTGCACTAAGGTTTCTGTTACCGCTGTAGTAATCCAGGCACCTGCAGGTGACGAGCATCAGATCCAGAGAGGTAAGTATTTCCAGCTGTGTATCCACCACCAGGAATGAATCGAGGGAGTAGGGTGCTAACCAGGTAAGTAGCACAGGTTGGTACACTCACAGACCTTTCACAAGGAAAAGCCAGCGAGGGAGTCCGGGAAGGGGAAACATTGACGATGGAAGCTGCATCCTAGGATTTGCAGTTGGGCAGAAGGTATAGAATCATTTCACAGCGTCACAGGCTCTGACATTTGTATATAGCACTGTTGTGGAATCCAATGGACAGAGGGTTGTTTGTCCATGCAAAGCTCCGTGAGTTGATTTGTTGGATTAGCTTTCATTAAAATACACATTCTTCAAAACAATCTTTGAATAATGCAAGAGCAAATAAATTGAGCTAAATCTGAGTTTGTCTACACTGACTGCACATGCTTAGGGATGAAATGTGTGGAATATAAATGAATTATAGTTGATATTTATAAAAATATTTTTGTTTAATCTCATTTAAATGAGATCATTCTTGTTATTCTGACTGTGTCTGGAGGGATCAAAGGTTTGTCTGGAGGTCGTCTGGTTCAAATTCCTTGTGGGAGTATGACAGATGAAACTGGGATAACATATTGACTTCCAGTGACCTCATTTACCATAAAAAAATCAAATCTTATTATGAAATAAAATATCCGGCTGTATACATGACTTGAGATTAGATCCATATTTTGCTGCAGTGAGTCTCTACAACAGTGTGCTTATGAGTATTGAAATCAGCAACATTTTGAAGACACAAAGTGTTTGAGACTAACTGAAGCTTGAACTCCTGAACCACTTAAGAGAAAGTATTTCTGGAGCCCAAGGGCAAGGGCAGGAATGTTTGAACACAGCGAGGGGGTAAAATAAGCCAAACAAGCATTAACGCAACACGACAGTTCGCCTGTCAGGCTTTGTACATTTTAAAAGTGGAACGTTGCAGCTCCTTCTGTCGCTCTCCAGATGCCATGGGGTCAGATAAACCAATCTAGGACCAAAAAAAACTAAATTATTCAATTTTATAGGGACATCAGTCTTTATCTTACATTCAACACTAAGATGCACCTTAAAAACATTTCACAAAAGAAGTTTATGTGACTAATTTCAGAAATTGAAACGGATAAATAGGTTCATTACAAATAAACATATACAGTTCATTACAATTTATTTATTAAATCTGTGGCAGAGCTTAAGTGTCTAAGGACAAGGGTGGGCAAAGAAATCCCTGGAGACACATCCCCCATTGGTTTTAGTTACAACCAGCGCATACGGTAACCTGAACCAAGGCAAGAGGAGCTTAATTAGTGGAATCTGGTGATTTCATGGGGGTTGAATATAAACTGTGCAGGGCTGAGGACTTTATTGACTACCTTTGCTTTAGGTCCCCTGCATGGTAGTGTCTGGTGTCTCTCATCTTCCACTTGAAAATAGCCCATAGAGTCCCCAGAGTTGGTGGTCACTGAACCCCCTGTGGGTGTAATCTTAAATGCTTCATTTGTTGGCCTAAATGTAAGCTTCGTAACTTGTTAGTTGCACCTCAGATACCAAATTGCTTATGCAGTACATCATTGAAATAAGAACTGTAGAGCCAATCACTGTTCTGATTATTTAAGATCTTCTTGATAAATACTTTCCCCATACCTTTAATTTGACTGCACTTTAACAAAGCACTGTGTGCATTCAATTAACACAGCCCCAGTGTTTCACTTGCACACATTCATCCTATTCTTCTGACAAAAATATTGGAGTATTGCAGTGACTTCACTTTTCCTTCACATGCTCCCTTTCCAGAGACTGAGTGGCAAAAGAAGTGGTAAAAATAACGTTATTCTACAAGTTAAAAAAAGAATTGGACCTATTTGTGATCCCACGACTTACCAGATTACCAGCTTTCAATGGAGATAGAGATTTTGCTACAAATTGGATTTCCTGACATTTTTATTTTTCTGATTTCATCACAGGCAAAGTACACAAAACAAAGTTAAAGGTGTACAAATGCCTCAATGTCAGGTCGTACTTCAAAGCATGATTTTTCTGGGAAATTCCAGTGAGTAAAGACATCTATAAACATTCTGTTTGCATGTGGAAAGGTATCATCACCATCATCAAATAATTATTTAAGGTTTTTTTTACAGATTTTAGTAGAGACTCACCGAAGCTCACTCATCGGTCACACATTTGTGTAGGTTACTACCTCATCTTTTTTCCACCCAAATATTACTGAAAGAGATAAATTCTCATCAATGACACAAAATAATATGCCAAATAAAATGTAATTATAAATACTGTAAAAATCTTTTCAACCACCATGGACATGGCTACTGGTGCATTTAACAATGAGTGCTTTTTTGATTGAAACCGTGTTTAAATCATAAGAATATTCACACTTTACATAATGATGCCAAACATTTCATTTTTGACTGGAAAATATTGTGTTTAGTCAAAAGTCTAACACTAAATGGTGAACACAAATCAAGGTTACAGCTTCCGGATTCCAGTTATTTCATCAAATTTCAGCAATCCCTTTGCTTCTCTTTTTCTCTAAAATTGCCTCCTTTAAGTCTTTGAAAATTGGTTTGAGCAGTCAATCGCACGACAGCTTTTCCCCATTTTCATGATGTACACAGGTCAAACTCATAATCAACAATGTATGTTCTAATAATCCTTTTGTTTTGTGTCAGCTTATGAAAACACACATAACTCCATTAATGAAGCCATTTGTTGCTGGAATCAAGAGCCGCTTTAAAGCAATATTATATAATGCCAAAAATTACACTATACGTATATTGAAAAACACTGTTGGGAATAAACCCTGTATATAAAAACTTTTATTACATATGACTGTGATTGAGATGGTGACATGCCCCCTGCTTTTGCTGTTTGTGTTTCATAACTCACAGGGGTCTCGATGATGGTATAAACATCTTCTTTCACTATTTACAAGTGTTTTGGTTCTGAAATTGAACAGTTTAGTGTGCCAAAAACAGCAGAATAATGCGATGAAATAAGGAAGAAAAGACGCACTTGCGCAAATGCGGAATACGGACGCGAATACGGACTGAACACGGTAAAAAAAAAGTACAATCTAACACTAATAAACCTATTACTACTACTAAGATTATGCTTATGCTATTATATACAGTATAAACATTATATATACAATGATTTCTCCGTTAACACATCGTTAAAGTTTTGTCCAAAGGCATTGTGGGGAATGAAGTTTTTTTTTTTAGTTTTTTTTTTAGACACTCAAAACTTTTAAGCTCTCGCGGGCCACATTAGATTACATGGCGGCCCACATCTGGCTCGCGGGCCTTAAGTTTGACACATGTGATATATAGGCTTTTTGCCACTCACTCCATGACAGACAGATATTGTAACAAACCAGTAGATAAACCAGTTTTAGCGATTAGTTTGCAAGTCAAATCTAGACCACCAGACAAAAAAGAAATTTAAAAAAGTGCAATTTGTATTTATGTTCAGAGTAAAATATCATGGGTCAGTTGTGTTTTTCTTCAGTTTAGAGATTTACAGGTTACAGTAAGTGAGAGATATCTTCAGCTGTAGCTGTACTTCTCAAGAGGTAGCATTGCTTTTGATAGTTTAATATTGTTATGGTTGGTTTGGGGCAACTTTAAAATATATCACCAACCCCATACTAAAGTGATTTAAAACCATTTATCTGTTAAATTGAAGTGCAGCCTTGTTAGAAAACATCACACCATTGTCTTTATTGATTCCGTGTCCATTACTGGAAGATCTTGATGCAAGTGCAATGAATTCATTTTCATGTTAGGGTCACAGGGTTCTCTAGCACACATTGGGTGAAAGACAGGGTATGTTACAGGGCAACAGATAAGGATAAGGTTAAATAACCTGAAGTTGGAGACTTGGGGAGAGAACCAACAACCTACTAATGAAAATACAGCAGTGTGCACTGTGTCACCATTCATTCATTCATCTCCAGCCTGTTGATTCCCGTTTTGGGGTCACAGGGGTCTGCCTGATCTCCAGTGCACATTGGGTGAGAGGGGGTACATCTTGGACAGGTCACCATCCATCGCAGGGCAACATTAACTCACACATTCACACTTAAGGGGTATTTAGATTACCACATGTTTTTGGGATTGTGGGGGAAACTGGAGTACCCGGAGGAAACCCATGCAAGTACAGGGAGAACATGCAAACTCCTTCCATGAAGGTCACTGGTGAGCCTCGAACCGGCAACCTTCTGACTGGAAGGCCACAGTGCTACCCACTGTGACACCGTGCTGCCCCCTGTGTCATCATGTCACCCCTAACATATGAAAAATATTCAAAATGATTAAATCCAAGTCATTTAAATTGGTTTATTATATTAAAGCTTATCATCAGTGCGCCACTATCAAACTTTCCGTTGGAAAAAAAAAACTGTCCGTTTCAAAATAATGCTTTGAAAATGTTAATTTTCTCTAATATTAATCATTGGGTCTCGTATGTACAGAAATATATGATCTTTGAAGAGGATTATTTTAAAAAAGCTTCACAAAAACTTCACTTACACCTATTCACAGACATCAATGTGTTGCTATGTCTCAAATAAAGGTATGTAATTAAACATATTAATGAAACATTCAGAAGTATTAAGTTTAATAATTCCAAGCAAACTATGAGCAATGATTCAGAAGAGGTTTGAGAATAATTTGACTCCCATTCCACATTTGGTTCCTCCTTTGCTTTGCATTAGTCCCAGAAATCACACCACACATGTTTAGCCATTTCTGACTTTTACAAGACTGGAAACTGTGTAAATTGTCCAAGCGGAAAGGAACATAAAAACGAAATTGGTAACAAAGTGAGAGAAATGGTTAAATATACTATAACAATAAAACGGGCATTCTATGGAATATGTCTAGCATTCTCTGAGTGTTAGCTCATGGAATTCGATGTTAGTCTGGAAGTCATTAAACAACATGCCCTGCATCTATCCAAAGGCTCTCCATAGTGATCGTAGGGTAAACAAGATAAAATTTATTGAAAATCCTCCTTACATCACACATTGCATAATAAGCAGACCTTCTTCTCCCCTCAGCTCCCAAGGTGTTCATGAATCTGTCATTTAAAAAAAACGAGCATTTAGTTAAAGGGAAAAGTGCACACTACACCTCAATCCGTTCAAGGTGTAGCATTTATTCCTCAGTAGAACAAAGCATGTTGTGCTCTTTGATGATTATGAATATTATGTCACAACTATTTCGTGAAAGGATCCTTTGAGCACCTGACACTTGGAGAAGTAAACACCTCTTTCCTAAGTGAAAGACAAAACATGAAGTATTCGGTGTTGGTAGATCTGTTCATCCTCTCAAGATGTATCTGCTTTTTGCATTAGCAGCTTAAGAGTTTGCTCTATACCATTGATTCAAAAGCACGGCTTGGAAGAGTCCACGGCTTTGGAAAATTAATGATTTGTTGATATGGATTGATGAATCTCAAAATGCTTTGAACTTGGAAACTTGCTGGCTGAATTTCAATTCGGAACATTTTCTGTTGCTCCTTGGGGAAGTTTGAGTGGTTAAAATGTCCTTCTGTCCAAGTTTTGATTCCTGGGTATGCAGTCATCAGCATTTGCGTAATAAACAACTCAAAAATCGAAAAGCAACGCCATGCTCTTTCTCCACTTCAAAGTAATGATTTGCCATTTTTAAAGAAACCATTGTAAAAATTTATGAACATTTTTAATGTCGCTGCTGGTCTTTAAAAGCAAAGCTGACTGTTTAAGTTATAGCTACATATAAAAGGTAAGCTCATGGTGGTTTGATGAATGTGCTTTGGCAGACACTCTAGTACTGCGAGCGTTATGTAATTAACAAGAAACCGTTGTCGGGAGCTGATTATAAAACAAATACTTTGGCAAATAGCATTCAAAGCTGTTTTGTTAGAAAACCTAGAGCTGAAACTTAGACTCCATGGACCATCAGTCCATCATTATTTTGCTCCTTCTAATCAGGCACTTAAATGCAGGAAGCACACTTGGGAATACATTCTCATTCCAGAAATGTGCAGGATATAATGTCATTTCCAGCATATTGTGAAATAAACAATGATGTCATGCTTTAACCCATGTTCTGAAAGAGAACTGATTAGTTTCACCTAGTGCCTGTTGTAAACATGCACATCATCTGTCACTTCTTCTGCAGTATATCTCCACTTTATGCTCTTTTGAACGATGTTCCCACTCAAGAGAATCTGATGGAATGTCTACGTTTGTGTTTTCAGACACGGATGGAGCATATTTACAAAGGAATGTGACACTCTGGGGAGGATGGCTCAAATGAAGGTCATACATCATACAAATGGCTCGTTAACCTGTTCATTATGACCGTTAACTTTGAGAATGAAACTGTTCTGTTCAATAATCAGAGATATTTTACAAAATTTCAAGTTTTGCTATATTTTATACAGCAGTTTAAACGGTCGAATGCACACTGTATAATCATTTCAATTCCAAAAACAAACACACACTATTATTATATAACCAGGTGGTCAGGGTTAAAAACATTTGCCTTGAAAATACAGCCAATGAAAATGTAGATCAAACTTTTCAAGTTGTCCCTGAAGCTCAACCCAGTTTCGATTTAACGTATATTTGTATGTTGTCAACTTCAGGTCTATGTGATGACAACATTAGCAAAATCCACAGTGTTATATTGAATCTATGGATGGTTGATGGTGTGGACCTAAATAAAATCTAACCGAGTGTTAAACTTGAACTGTGGGATTTCAATGAACACTGTCCAGTATTAAACATAGCACTGTGTGAGCTCAATAAACACTGCCTTAATGTTAAACGTAACACTGTGTGAATTCAATGAACACTAGCCCAGTGTTAAATCTAGTATGATGTTTGTTCAACAAACACTTCCCCAGTGTTAAAAATAGCACTGTGTGTTCAATAAACACTGCCCCAGTATTAAACATAGCACTGTGTGAGCTCAATAAACACTGCCTTAATGTTAAACGTAACACTGTGTGAATTCAATGAACACTAGCCCAGTGTTAAATCTAGTATGATGTTTGTTCAACAAACACTTCCCCAGTGTTAAAAATAGCACTGTGTGTTCAATAAACATTGCCCCAGTATTAAACATAGCACTGTGTGAGCTCAATAAACACTGCCTTAATGTTAAACGTAGCACTGTGTGAATTCAATGAACACTAGCCCAGTGTTAAATCTAGTATGATGTTTGTTCAACAAACACTTCCCCAGTGTTAAAAATAGCACTGTATGAGTTCAATAAACACTGCCCCAGTATTAAACATAGCACTGTGTGAGCTCAATAAACACTGCCTTAATGTTAAACGTAGCACTGTGTGAATTCAATGAACACTAGCCCAGTGTTAAATCTAGTATGATGTTTGTTCAACAAACACTTCCCCAGTGTTAAAAATAGCACTGTGTGTGTTCAACAAACACTTCCCCAGTGTTAAACATATTTTGTTAAACATGTTTTGTTAAGGCGCAGTGGGTAGCACTGTGGCCTTCCAGTTAGAAGGTTATCGGTTCGAGGCTCACTGGTGACCTTTCTGGAAGGAGTTTGCATGTTCTCCCTGTGCTTGCGTGGGTTTCCTCCGGGTACTCCAGTTTCCCCCATAATCCCAAAAACATGCGGTTAGGTTATTTGACTAATCTAAATTCCCCTTAGGGTGTGAATGTGTGAGTGAATGTTGCCCTGCGATGGACTGGTGACCTGTCCAGGGTGTACCCCTGCCTCTCGCCCAATGTGTGCTGGAGATAGGCACCGGCAGACCCCCGTGACCCCAAAAGGGAAGAAGCGGGTATGAAAATGAATGAATGAATGAATGTTTTGTTGAAATTGAATTCAATATATCTTACTGTTGAATCTGAGCTTCTGAAGCACAAATGGACATTAAAAATTTTTAAAGAGTTTTGAAGATTGCTTTCATGACTGAATGAATTGTTTGAATTTTTTTTAATAGCATTTTATTTCTGATGGAACATTATTGGATTTTTACAGTTTGAAAAAGGGAGAGAGATAGAGGGGAAAGGGCAAAAGACTAAGGATCAGAATCTCTCTCTGGTCTCATGGTGTATGTAACTGGAATACCCCGATGCAGTACTCCTGGCAGATGCACTGTATTTACCCCCAGTATTATTTAGTTCGACCAGTGGAATTTTGATGAAAATACTTTAAGTGGATTCCAACTGATGATAATATATTGGACGTTTTACATGTTAATTGTTAATTAATTCCAAAAAAAAACGTTTGCTATTTATTTCTTTGACAATAAGTCATACTACATATGTACCTCTTCAACATACCACATACCTATGTCTTCAACCTTCACCCAACAGCCAGCGGCCCCGACCAAAAGTGCATAAGGTAATGAAAACTGTCATGACGTGCTGTCACAGCCTCTCCAGTCCGGTGCAACCCGCCTCGATCCCACCCTCCTGAAACCAAACCCGCGCGCCCCTCATGATAAAACTTAAGAGGGATCAGTTATGAGGAGGGAGCCCCTGACTGCGCCATCACCGGGATTTATCGCGTACCAGCTTTGGAACGTAAAGACTTTGTTCACCAACAGTTCAAGATCTCCCGCGTTCCTCCATGAACCGCGTAACTCGCTGCGTGGGCGAATTTTAGACTTTGCGCTCGGAGGACCCTTGGCATCTCCAGTTTTTACGCAATGCATTTTTGATCGTTTGCTACAAATTTAAAACTCTGGACCTGCTTTAAGGGTTAATCCGATTATTATTTTACGTTTTTGTTTTACTACTAATTGAGATTCACGGTGTGCAGCAGTTTTGGCTCCGGTAAGTGAGATGCTATAAACAAAATCAAGGGTTTTATCGTCAAATTTACTTAAGCTGCACAATTTTGTTGAATATACAGAGCTAATACTGGTAAGCATCAAGCACATCGATCTCGTTATTTTCCTGTCATAAACCTCCAGGTTTAAACCCTTAACAATGAATGGGTTATTTTTGTAATGGCGCGCGTACGTCTTCATTTCAAACTGATAAAATTCGTCTTATATAGTAGGAGTATAATTTTACAATATTCCAATATTCAAATTGCGTGTATATTTATTTTGTAGTATAAATAAAGTAAAAAAGGCAGGTGTGATCATTCATTCTATTGAAAAATAATCAAGGCAAGGTGGGACAAATGTGTCTCAGAGAAAAGGAGAATACTTAAATCATGTTTTTATAATGCATTACTATGAATTCTGGAAAATATCTGACATGCCTGTCTGGTGGAGTGGATATTTTATTATTATTCATTAGATACCTTATGCACCCCTCTGCCAGATCTGAGTAGGCACAGTAGCTACTATCAATCATACATAGAGGTAATAACATGAACATACATGAGTGGTGCTGCTTCAATCAATAATAAATTTAGTAGTCAAGATTACACTTATCTCTTTATGATTAAACGTTGTTGTTTTTTTTATTGAATATTTTAACAAATGGTGTAACAGTTTCCACCTCATGGATACATCATAGCATTTGATAGTTGCACATGTTCCAAAATGTTGAACTAGTACCTAACATGTGTAGGCTAAGTTGATTTACAAGGAAATGCAATATGAAAAGATAATGTGTAACTGTATTATTGGTGTATTTATTATTGTGTCCTAATGGGAATGCAAATGTATATTTGAGTATGGATTGGTCATTAGTAACATTAATGTGTGTTATATAATATAGGACTCGGCAGTGGAGACCAATAAATATTTGGCAACCATTGTCCATCCAAAGAAGAATGATTCTCAGAAGATGTCTCCAAATGTTGTCCCTTTTGCTTCTGCTCATCTCTGCACAGTCGCAAGGTACATCACTGAAATGCTACATTTGTTTAGTTTTGCTGCACATTTTGGCAAATCATTTGCTCTGAACAGCTTTTTGTGTATTGTCGAAAAAATCAGAATGGTGTGATTGTTTATTCATGTAAAGAAAAGATTACAATATGTATGGTATGTACAAAATAAGCAAAAGAAGATTTCAAATCCTAAAAATGCAGGTTCGTTTCTCATTTTAAATAATACTGTAGTTAACAAGATCAAATATCTTTGTACAGATTTCAGATTATTTAATGTATCCAGAATGTTTCATTTATTCATTTATTTTTGATTAACACATACAACATGTTTTAGATGCTCAACTGGAAGATGAGACCATTTTTGACTTATTCGAAACCAGTGGGATCACACGCAAGACTGCTGGTGTGAAACTGTTTAAGGGTCTTGACAGTGATGCTCCAGCATACCGCTTCATCCGCTTCGACCAGCTCCCATCTGTCAGCTCCACTGCACTCCAGCAGCTTCTTCTGCAGATACAAAACAATGAAGGCTTCATTCTAATGGCAACGTTGCGCCAAGACCGAACATCTCGTGGCACCATTCTAACCCTGGAAGGCCCTGGAGACCGCAAACAGCTTGAGATTGTTTCAGATGGACGAACCAACACTCTTGATTTGGTCTACTGGTGGGCTGATGGATCGCGCAATGTCATTTCTTTTGAGGATGTAGACCTCTCAGACTCTCAGTGGAAGAATTTAACGCTTTATGTGCACGGAGAGACTGCAACATTGTACATCGGCTGTAAGCTAATTGATAGCTACATTCTTGATGAACCTTTCTATGAACATCTGAGTGGAAACGGTGCCCATATGTTTGTAGCCAAAGGATTCACCCGAGAAGGCCATTTTAGGGTAGGTTTGATCTCACTGCCTTCAGAAATGTGCATGTAATGTCTTTTAAATCAGAATTGATATGAGATTAACAACTGGTGTGCTGTAAATTTCATATTTTTGCTCTTTTAATTTAGTGAGCATTAGCAGTTGCAGAGCATGCCAAGCTAGTTGCTGGAAACTGAATTGTAACAGATCCCCTTGTGTTCTGTAAATCACACCAAAGTTCTCACTCCAGGGGGATATAAGCGAACAGTTGGGAGTTGGCAAAGATCGCCTAACAGCAGCTGTTGTTTCTTTCAGGGATTGCTGCAGAATGTACGCTTTATCTTCGACACCCCAGTTGAGGACATTCTGGAGAGTAGGGGATGTGATCTTGGAAACCCAGGTAGGAGGGTTTTGATTATTCTGTTTAATGGGAACCATTGATTTCTTGGTTTGGTTTATTGGAACATATGGTTCCTGTACACAAAATGGATTGTAATATTTCAAATTGAAAAATTCCACATTCTAAATAGTTGGCTCAAGGAAAGGCTTTTGGTTTATGGTAGTTTCTGACTACTTAAACATGCTTAAATAAGCTCAAAATGTTAAATATTTGGAGTTTGTCCGAGGGCTATCTTGCTGTATGATCCACTATTGTGGCCTACAGCAATTACAGGATTAGATACACGTTTTTGATCACCGAACAGAGGGGTGTGTGTTTTTGCACATGCAGTGTTAAATAATATTTTTTAAATGCCATGAATCAACTGCCACCTACCAAAGTATTTACTCCACTTTGGTAGAGTAAATACAAAGTTTCAGGGGTGTTTGAGTGTCCGTGTGGACGCATTTTTTTTGTACACAGTGTGAAAATAAACCATGTAGGGACATGGCCTTAGAGACAACTGATTGTGTGTGTGGTCTATTGCGTAAATGCAGGAAGGAGGAAGACCAGGCAAATTTACTCTCTAGATGTTGAATGACTTTCGCTTGTATGCCACACACTGTGACTATTTGAATGGTACATTTGCCAAATATTGTGAATATAAGCTATACAAATCTTAATTCATTTTCCAACCTGCTTATTCCCTTTTGGGGTCACAGTGGTCTGCCGAGACGTGGGGGTACACCCTGGACAGGTCGCCAATCAATTAGTGAATTTTTGGGGATTGTGGGGGAAAACAGAGTACCCGGAGGAAATCCATGCAATCATAGGGAGAACATGCAAACTACTTCCAGAAAGGTCACTAAGAAGTCTTGAACTGGCAACCTTCTAACTGTGCTATCCACTGTGCCACCATGGCACCCTTATACAAATACACAAATCTTTCATTTTTACTTAAACTACGTGGTCTTTTTAAGACAAATTGTCCCAATGAATGCAACAAAGTGACTTAAGCCAGTATTGCCTTTTCAAGCTCATTAATGAAAACACTCTTTACTGAATGACTTCCAATGGTCTGGTTGTTTGTTATTTGGAAATGATTCGATGAATGCAGACCTTCCACATACCAGTTGATTCAATGTCTCCACCAGCTGTCTAAGAACACCAGGGACAAAAGTGTAGACCTGCACAAGGCTGGGATGGGCTACTGGACAATCATTGGAACAATTGTTCGAAAATTGAAGAAAATTGGCTTGGACAAGGGCTCTGTGAAAGATTTCATTCTGTGGAGTTGAATTTTACAGCGTAAAGTACAGGAAGACTGAGTCAATGCCCAGAGAGTTTTGAACATAGACTCAATGCCTACATTTAGTAACATCATCATGGATTAAAACACTGCAATATGCACTTAACGCACGTGCCTAACCTTCACATCTAAGACTGTCTGGGTTTGACCATCTGGGGATTTAGAGGGAGCATAGGAAAAGGTCATGCGATCAGATGAGACACCAAAGATATGTCACTGTATATGAAAGTCTAACAGAGGTGAGAATGGATTGGGCAAAAACTCATAAGATTTTGGACAACAACTGCCTTACTTCAGTAAGAGCAATGAAGTAGGTCCATGACAGGATCCACCAGCATAACAATAAGCCCATACACACAGCTAGGGCAACTGATGAATGACTCGGAAAGAAGCCATTGTCATGGATTGTCGTGGCAAGTCTCTTGACCTCAACCCAAAAGAGAACTGCGGAAGAAGCTGAAACTCTATATCACATTGTCATGTAACCATGTATTTGTGAAAACCCTGGCCAAGGTGAATTGTATTTTAAACTGGTTTCCATGTGGGCAGTAAAAACAGAGTGGGCAGTGAAAACCTAACCTCAACTGGTAGTTTGTCATTGATGACAAGCTCTTTCACTGCTGTTCGCAGCTGAAGCGAGGACTATGTTGATGTTAATTCTGCATGTATCTATCACCAAACAGAGGAACCAGTGTTTGTGCACACACAGTGCTGAATAAAAGTTTAAAAAATGCCATGAATCAACTATCTGTTTGTTTGGTAGAGTCATTACAGCATAAAAAAAACCTGGGTATGTGTGGACATGGCCTCTGTGGGTCTGTAATATAAATATAAATGTCTTTATTTGTTATTGTTTCAAATATCTACTTCATGCACTAAATCACAACTATGGTAATTATTTAAAAATCATTCAATGGTTTTTAATTCAGTCTTGCACAGTTGACGTCTTATTATTACAATAAAAATAGCTGATCAAGTGAGAAAATGTGAATAAAAGCAGTATATCAAATACTCACCTGCCCCAAAATATAATCAACGGTGTGAATAAGACCATAACCACTAGTTCACTCCTCGCATTGCTCTGAACAAACTTAAACCTTGAACCTTCTGAACACAAAACAACTTAAAAAAAACCGTAAAGAATTGCTGAGGTAGGTCTGAGACTTGAAATAGTTCTGGGTACATGTGTGTTAGATTTCATGTGAACCCATGAAACATTTTATTTGGCATCCTGTTACAATCTTAAAGCTGTATGTGTCGTGCATGAAGAGACTTTATTACAAAAGGTTTAGTTGTCGTGCTGTGAAATATTCCATGTCAGCATTCTCTGACTGTGTGGGACATGCCTTCAAAAAACATCTGTCCTTCTAGACTTTCTTCATAAGCTCACTAACATCTGCAAGCAAGCCTTCGGCACTATGATATTTTCAGTGCTCAATATAGTTTTTAACCAATTTGTTTACCCTGTTGACCTTTGTACCTTTCAAATTGCTGAGATGGAGATTTTTGGGATGAAGTGCAAATTCTACAAAAGTTTCTGTTAACAAGATGGCTGTATTAGTCTGAAACATACATCATTTGGTCCTTCACACAAAACTCATTAGTTTATATTTTGCTTCTTCTATTATTTCTCGAATATGGAGGTCTGTTACACTCTACAAAAAGAGAAAGATCAAAATTTCAAGCTAAGGCAACCTAGTGCAATATATATTTCTGTTTTTTTCACATTTATTTTTTTCACTTCAAGTTCTTTTACAAAGTACTCAAAGTTGTTCCCCAGATAAATATTTTTGTTTACTTAGTAGCTCAACATTTAAAGTTTTAAGTTTCTGAACTAAAGAAAGTTTTTTTCTTCAAAACTGTTGAATTATCCCTGAAATCTATTGCAGTTTGTTGCTTTGAAATCTTGAGCATTCGTCTTTTTACAGTGTGCAAACTGTTTCAGTGTAAGCAGTGAAAAGAAGAAAAGTATGTGAACCTTTTCAAGGTTTTCTGAATAAATGCCATAAAATGTGATCTGATCTTCATCCAAGTCAAATGTATTGGCAAACAATTCGCCTAAATATTGAATCTTTCACATCTACCAAAAACATCACAGTGCTGGTAGTAAAAGAGAACTCTTTAGAATTGCTACAGACACTTTCTGTAATATAAATTAGTTCCAGGTTTCAGAAAAATATAAATTTTACAGAAAACATTCTGTTGTGGACTCTCTCCGACGTTTTGGGCTATGGTCCTGTTGCAGCACTGCGTTCTACACAGTTTCAGCTGATGGATAAATTTCTACATTATTCTCAAGAATTATCTTCCCCTCAATGACTGCAAGCTGCCCAGGCCCTTATACAGTAAAGCTGACCAAAATCATGATGTTTACTCCAGTATACTGTACACTAGAAGAGATGTTTTCATGAGGTGTCAAGCCCTTTCTTTGCTAGATGTAGAGATCTCTTGCCTTTTCAGCATTTGATGTAGACTCGTGAACAGGCATACCTTCAAATCTTTGGCTGTTCTGCTGTGTTCTTTAGCTCATCGATACGTTGTGTAGTGGTCCTGTGTAGTATTTGGTGCATTTCTAAAGTCTTTGAAATATTTTCACGTAAATAAACAATTTTTGCCTGTAGATTCCTCCAAAAAGCAGCACAGTGGTGCAGTGGGTAGCACTGTGGCCTTCCAGGTAGAAGGTTGTCGGTTCGAGGCTCGCCGGTGACCTTCCTGGAAGGAGTTTGCACGTTCTCCCTGTGCTTGCATGGGTTTCCTCCGGGTTCTCCGGTTTCCCCCACAATCCCCAAAAACATGCGGTTAGGTTAATTGAATAATCTAAATTCCCCTTAGGTGTGTGTGAATGTTGCCCCGTGATGGACTGGCGAACTGTCCAGGGTGTACCTCCGCCTCTCGCCCAATGTGTGCCGGAGATAGGCACCGGCAGACCCCCGTGACCCCGAAAGGGAATAAGCGGGAATGAATGAAGGTTCCTCAAAAAGCTGTTTCTTCTTAAAGCCAGGTCAGACTGTCGCAGATGCTGTCACACCAAAGGACCATCTGGAGCAACAACCAGTAATCGCTAAATTCACTCTGCGACAGAAGATTTCACACTGCACGCCTTTAGACAGAATCTATTAGAACTTTGTCCGTGAATTGTCCGTAATTGTCACCTTTAAATGAGTCTGCGAGAACTGGATAATTTTGTGCAGATTGTATGTTCTTATGAATGTACAAGTTTGGTTAAGGATTTCTGTAATCTTTTTTTCAGAGGAAGCAAATGTTGTGAGAGAGAGCACAGAAGTTGAGGAGGTTCCATCTTCAATCGCCACTAATGTAATTGCCCAGAGTCCAGATGTTCCAGCCACCAGCTCATCAGAAATGATGTGTGAGCGCTCATGTGAAGAACTGGCAAACCTCTTCCAGGAACTCAAGGGTCTCAGAGTAGTCGTCAGCAATCTCATTGATGGCCTGCAGAAAGTGGTTAGTCCTGTTGGGATTTTTTTTTATTACAGATCCACGTGTAAACCTTCCAAACGGTTATGTCATTTTAATCTTATTTTCATTCCAAGGTCTCACAGCAAATCATTGTTGACGTTAACCAGTTTTGCCATAAGTATAGCTCACATTTTTGAGACCAGTTATGATTGTGGGCACAAGAACAACATAGCTAGTCTATTATTTTCTATTAACCACCATGAGAGCGACATGAGCTCAGCATGTCACATCACTCATGGACAAACAGAACAAATTCATGCCTTTCTTTAAATCTGTGGAAAGTCTTGATTTATGTAACTGTTTTTTTTAGACAGAAGAAAATACAGCAATGAAGGAGTCACTAAATAAGATGCAAAGTCTGTCAGAGCAGAGTATGTGTTGGCAAGATGGCCGAATGTTTGAGGACAAAGAGGACTGGATTGTGGATAGCTGTACGAAATGTACCTGCCAGGATGGAAAAGTCGTTTGTCGTCAGATCACTTGTCCTCCAGTGGCATGCATTAATCCATCTTTCCTCGATGGTGAATGCTGTCCAGTTTGCCTTCGTAAGTGCATATACAAATAGCAGACATAGAACCAAATTTGATGTGAACTATATATGAGCCATTGATTCATTTTACCTAGCGATGGACAGTGAAGACGGCTGGTCTCCGTGGTCTGAATGGACGCAGTGCACAGTCACATGTGGGAGCGGAACTCAACAGAGGGGGCGCTCTTGTGATGACACAAGCAACACATGTTCAGGACCGTCCATTCAGACACGAAAGTGCAGTTTAGCCAAATGTGACCGCAGAGGTATAAACACAAATTACACGTGATGACTGGCAACCTGATACAGTGTGGGACATTACTGTGACTTGTATTTACAGTTCGTCAGGACGGTGGGTGGAGCTTATGGTCTCCTTGGTCATCCTGTTCAGTAACATGTGGGGAAGGACTGATCACACGAATTCGTCACTGCAATTCCCCTGTTCCACAAAGAGGTGGTAAAGACTGTGAAGGGGATGGACGTGATACACAAAGCTGCATTGGGGAGCCTTGTCCGAGTAAGTGATGCTGACCATGATGGGTTACATATTTCAATAATCTTCTTACCCACTTATTCCCTTTTGGCCATTCTCCAGGTCACTTTGAGAGAAAGGGGTGGAAAACTTGCCATTTTCCACCAGTTTTTTTTATTAACAGTACGATTCACCTTAATGTTTGTATCAGCTTCCAGTCTCCACTCTGTGTGGGCTTCTTTTGGAGATGTCATAAAAGACATGTCACTCCGCTACATCATTCTAGTATCACATGGTAACATGATAGCGAATGAGACAAATGTACAACCCCACCATAAATTGTGTTACATGCAGCAAAATTTTATCACAAACACAAGGAAGACAGGTCATTATACATTTGGAAAATTAGCTTAAAAAATACTGCTCCATATGGCAGTGTGAAACCAAGGTACGAAAAACCCTCTGCAACAAGCACATATCAGACTTAAGAAAAAATGTTGCAGGAGGGGGTAGGAAGATAATTCTGCATGTAAACAACAGCCATTTTTTCTGCTGCCTTTCCTCTGGTGCTGGTCCGACTTTTCAATTTATGGTGGGTTGCATGCGAAGGCTTAATGTCCTTAAGTAGGAAGGCAGAGCTTCTCATTATCTTGTTCTCTCTGGGGAGTTGTTTTGTCTCTAACAATGGCTTTGTCTGAGGCCATCTAAAAGAGATGAGGGAAAGCTGAAAGTATCCCTCAACTCAGCAGATAATTAATGTCCATTTTGTTCAGCATTGCATGGCCATCAGTCTCTTTCTGATGATGTCCAGTTTGTAGTTAAAGAACTGCAATGACCACTTATAGGTAACCGATGCTGAACATGCACTTATAGGTAACTGAACATGTACAGAACACGGAACAATAAAGACCATCATCAGAGTGGTGTTGCTCATGCTGCACATGTGGGGTTCATTGCTCAGTTGAAAGGCTTAGTGTAAAATACAAATGAAGGCAGCAAGATGAAGATTGTTTGTTGTGTTGCACAGTTTAACAATGAAGTGACAAATCTTTCTGGATTATCAGTGACCAGTCACACCAATCAGAGAAAAGTATCTGCTTGGCCCAGTTCAGCCTGCTCTGAATTCTCTTTTAAAAAGGAATTGCAAAGTACAGCTTAAGGGATCAGAGTGGTGGAAAAGCCCCCAAAAGCATGTTGAGTCAACCTGTGCCATTAAAAAACTTGTTGGTGGAAATGTGACTGCATAAATCTACTCAAATCTACACATGAGGATTTTCAAATCTTACATATAGTGTCTGGAAGCAACCTTTAAAGGGAACTTCTGCAGACCATAAGTTTAAAGTGCAGTGAACATGCTATTATCTGCGTTACTATGTCACATTACCTTTACCAAACTTTAGCCTGGTCTCACATTAAGGTGACATACTTTCCACATCTTACTGTACATTATTTTCAGCGATGCAGAGTTGGGCAAGTAAATGGTGGATTAAGAACCATATAAAACAGATGATTCAGATGACTGCATGGTTTGGCATCCTGCTTTTGAACATTTTCAAATGGTACATTGAAAAGCTCTGCCAGAAAACACTGTCTACGTGCACATTAGCCTATTTACTCTGGGCGTATTTCGGAACACAGATGATGTTGGGTTGCATCATAAAATTAACCACAAGCTGTAAAATCAACTCCAGATTTGATTACTTCAGTTCATTTTTACTTCAGCTTTGTTTTACTACTGAAATTGTATTAACCTCAATTAAACAAATTTCATGCAATCAAGCGTAATGGCAAGCAGAGGTACTTTATCATGGTAAACATGTTCTGCTATCCACTTTATTTAACATTTGCTTTTTTCATTTTAGTCTAGTTTGAGTATGGAGTGTCTTCAAATGTTGTGCCTCCTCCTTCATGTAGTTGAGGGCGGTTGGGGTCCATGGTCTCCCTGGGCGACATGTTCCGCTACATGTGGTGGGGGTTTAAAGAGTCGAGCTCGAGAGTGCAACAGCCCTGAACCCCAATTTGGAGGAAGGAAGTGTCTTGGAGATGCCATTGAAAATGAAGTATGCAACCGACTGGAGTGTCCAATTGGTAAGAAAAACTAAATTAGTAACTGATTTAGGGGACGCTTCTTAAATTCCTAAAAATCACAAAAAGAAAGTTCACAGTATAAATGTCAACATTTGACTTCATACACATTTTCTTCTGAAATTGAAAAGAAATGGTTGAATTTGTCTTAAAACTTCTACTGTTGTCTTTACAGACAGCTGCCTTTCCAACCCATGTTTCTCTGGAGTTGAGTGTAGCACAGCTTCTAACGGATCCTGGGAATGTGGGCCTTGTCCGAATGGTTATCGTGGAAATGGAACTGTCTGTGAAGATGTGAATGAGGTGAGCAAAGCTATAGAGAGTCTCCTTTTTGCCTTGTCAAGTGTACAACCGCTGTAAATGGAATGCTGCAAATGTACAACATCCATTTTTCTTATTCAGTATCTGATGGTCTATTGAACTGCAGGTGTGAAAAATATTATTTTAACATTATTTTAACATCACATTACAGAGAATGCAGCGAATTAACAAAAGATCCATCTAAATCATAGCAATATTAGGTCTGACCACCAACAGCAGCATTTTCTCTTGGTAAACTTGCATGCACATTTCAAAGGAAGTCTCTTCAGGTCTTCATGTTATCCCAGACACACTTGACGACTTTGAGATTAGTACTCTGTGGGAGCACCACTTCCAGTATTCTTGTTATTCTTTGTGCTGAAGATAGTTCGTAATGACTTTGGTTGTATGTTTGGGGTCATATTCATTTGGGACAAATCACACACTTCCCTGATGTTATTGCATGATAAATAAATATCTGCCTTTATTTCTCCTTATTAAGAGAATCGTTTATCCTGATAGACTCCATTTGCTGAAATTCAGCCCCAAACATTTAAGGAACCCCAGTCATGTTTCACTGTTGCATGCAGACACCAATCAGTTGTCTCAAATTTTGACTAATCAGTCCAGAGCACCACCTGCCATCTTTTTACAATGTAAACCCTAGTTTTTGTTTTTTTTTTGTTTTTTTTTACAAACATTTTTATTACATTACACAATAATTCAAAAACAATATCAAAATTGTCATTATTTCAAAAAAAAATGAATCACAACGAACAGTTTTCATGTTTTATAACAAAAATAAAAAATGTTTAGACAAAAAAACAACCAGACAAATGTTTTGTGACAGAAATTTTAAAAACACAAGCCATCTCACAGGCCTTGTACTTCCAAGGATGATCCCTTCTTTTCACCACTAGATGCCATCGATTTCCGATCTTTAAAATGAAACTGAAAGACGATTGTGCTCAAATTTTTTTCTCACATTTTCATTCGAATTAGAGTGCAAACTCTTTTCATTTTTATTTAAATATCAAAACTAAAAACCTTTTTGAAAGCTACAAATTTAAGATCAAATTAAAACAAAACCTGGATTGCATCATTGCTCATTCAAAACAGATGCTATGACTGTCTAACGAACCGGTGCACGCAGGGACTTCTAAGGATTAATTACAAATTTTCATTTATGTAATCACATATGATACACATCCCTGTCTCTGCAAAATAAAAGCAACAAAAAAAAAGCGAGAATGATTGCTAATGTTACACAAAAAATGTTTAGGGTATAAGAGATTCTTTAAACTGAAGAAGAAAGAGGATAAGACATCAGGAGTGAGACATCACGTGTGATGAGACATCAGGTGTGATGAGGTATACAGGTACAGGAGGTGAAAAAGGAAAGCAACGAGTAAAAATAAGAAGAGCTGGCAAATATTCAATTGCAATTTTGCATGGAATATATTTGATAAACCAGAATCTTAATGCAAATTGGGATTCTATGTACAACAAAATGATACGATAATTACAATATAATTTAACTTGTAAGATTATGGTATAGATCTTGTTTCATAGAGCAACGATTAAAAACTATTCCAAAATTGTTAGATGCAGTTGTCCAAAAAAGAGGGAAGAGACTCAAGTGCAAGAGATCGGGTTTAATATAAAAAAAAATGCAAACAAGCCACAGGCCCACGGCCGGAACAGTCCAAGAAAAATTATGAAACTAATGAAAATTACAAATAATCCACAGGTCCCACGGCCGGAATAGTCCAAAGGAAAATAATAATTATTAATACAAAAAGAATCACTGGCACAGGGCTGAAAGCTCCTCGATCTGGAGAAGGGAGAGCTGGAGATGAACCGACCGAATCCGGGACCACCGAGAGCACCAAAGAATTATGCAGAACAGGACAGGGCTACACTGGGGAAATATAAAAAAACAGAGAATCCGCTAAGGGAAATCCTATAGGCGGGAGCAGAGGAACAGCGAACCGACAGACACAGAGGTAATTAACGGACTGACACGGAGTAGTTGAAATGAAGCGCTTAAATAGGAAAGAAGATTAAATCATAATGATGATCAGGTGCGCTAATTAAAAAGGGAAGTGCATGGAAGGCAGAGAGAGAGAGAGAGAGAAAAGCAGACAAGGAGTAACAAAAATTGAATTTCATCTCTGTGTGAGACTATTTAAGTCTGCTTTATTCTGTTACAGACAGCGAAATGTATTTTCACCACGACGACAAGCTTGACATGACACGAATGCAGAGAATGTCTAAACAATCTTAAAATTGTTCCTCTCCTCACTTTTTTCAATCCCTTTGTGTTGTGCAGTGTGATATGGTGTCAGATCTATGTCATAAGGTGGGTGGCCTGCAGCAGTGTGTGAACACAGACCCCGGATTCCACTGTCTACCCTGCCCCCTACGCTACAAAGGGACTCAACCCTATGGAATGGGAGTGGAGTCAGCTAAAACCAACAAACAGGTCAGTTGAACACATCACCTCGCATACCACTTAGCAGCTAAGTCAAAAACCTCCCGGTTCTGGTTCATGTACTTTCAAACAGACATAGTTCCAGAAGCTGTTTATTTTCTTCCTGAACAGGTTTGTGAACCCTACAACCCCTGCAAAGACAACAGCCACAGCTGTCACAAGAATGCAGAATGCATCTTCCTCAGCCACGTCACGGACCCCATGTATAAGTGTGAGTGCCGCATTGGATTTGCTGGAGATGGCATCATCTGTGGGGAAGACTTTGATCTGGATGGATGGCCCAACCAGGATCTTGTGTGTGGAGCCAATGCTACCTATCATTGCAAAAAGGTCGCTTTTCTATAGCTGTTACGATGAAAAGTACTTGTATATCATAATTAAACAAATCATCACAACTCACCAGAAGATCTGTATCCTCTAGGATGTGAAGGATCTTTGGAGCTGATCCCAACCATTTCAAAACCCCCTCTTACTCAGCTAGGGTTCCTTTACACAGGGAAAAAGGGGCGTGATCAGCTGAGAGTTAATAACAAGCGTGGCTTGCATACATGGAGATTAGTGCAGATAAACACGGCAATCCCATAAATCAAGAAGAATTTGAAATTCAGGCTGGAATGGCGACTGAACTCTCTCAGGGCTAGTTTTAATGATAAATAAAAATTAAATAAATAAATGACACTTCTGTGTGCACATTTGTGTGCGTTAAAACCTATTTCCCCAGGTGTTTGTGTGGTAATTACATCATACTTTAGTGTCTGTATTTCATGAGGTCACTGACTGAGGAGTGGAATGATGTCAAGTAGGACCCAGAGCTCAGATGCTTCTCAACTTGTTGACTGTTGAGTATAGTGATCATTGTAAACAGTGGGAATACAATCAAATAGCTGCATAATTTGGTTATATTTGTTTAATTTCACACCTGAGTGAGAGAGAGATTCAAGAAAATCAACATTCATGGGAAATTATTCATTTATTGCTTGTCCCAATCGGCCAAATCTTTAGAAACTTTCCCTTGTGTTTGAGCAGGATCCAGCGAGCCAACTGCCTTGTCACATTTAAGAAAAGAACATACTAACTACATACAAACTACCTCAAGAGGAACTATGGGATTGGATTTTTCCCTATGAAAGCCCTTTTTGTGACCAATCAGAAATAATGATGATCCAATAATGAAAAATGAAAATCAACCCTACTATATAAAATGTATGTGAACAACAATTATTTGGTATTATCAAATTAAAACACATTTATTCATAAAGTGCTTCTTGGAATACAAATGCCGACTATAAAGGTTGTAGTATTTGTGACATCACACATTGTTTATATATATATATATATATATATATGTATGTATTTATAGTTTTTTTTTTTATTAGAGCAGACAAGACAGTAGAGAGAGACAGGAAGAAGGGCGGAAAGAGAATAGGGTGGGATGGGAGAGACGACAGGCTCGGGACTGTAACCTGCGTCGCCCTGCGCGACCGTGCTTACATGTCCTGCGCGCCATCCACTACACCACGGGCCAGAACTACACATTGGTTTTTAAAGAGAGAGTGTTTCTTCACCAGATGGCTGCATTGGGATTGCTTTTGTGGCTCTTAGATGTACTTTTCCTTGTTGATGGGGTTGATCCTTTTTGTTTCCAGTACACCTGCATTTAAAATAAAGCTGTCTACAATTATCCAATATCAAGCCCTCAATTTGGGGCCATATGTCACTTAAATTGGAATGAAAACAGCATTATTGAAGCCAGCATTGAAGCAGTCCTTTAATTCATTCCAGACCTGGAGATTTAGCTAGTGTCTGCTATGGTGTCAAAGGAACATAAAATCGAAATAAGTATAATTTACGTTATTAAATCCCCCAAGACAATGGTATCAAATTAGATTGAGATATTTTGGATTTGTCCCAGTATTCTTTCTGTTATGGAATTTTGAATCATGTATCTTTTTATAGTAAACTGTTACGCCAAAAAGGGTGGGAGCAATAGTAATAATGACATCATATTTCTGCGGTGATGAATAATTGCTTGATTATAACACTGTGGACAAAAACCAAGACCAGAATCTGCAAGATATCAAAGCTCCGGAGCCTGGGAAGCAAATAAATCCGAGCAAAGCAGGATGAAGCATGTGCATTTAAAGAGCAGCAATGCACAGAATGAAGAATTGAAATTCTTTCTGCTGTGTTTGAATGTTTACTTCGATTTTAATAACCATTAGTGTCAGGTCTGTTTCACATTATGCAAACAGTGAGGCAGCTGTGTGACAGCTATGACCATTTAGTGCAGTCAATATTATTATAGCATTTATTACTCTGCCATTAGTGTCTATGATTCCTCAGGAAACAATGGGATTCCAGATTTTGTTCTTACCGTTTGTTATTATCATAATGTGTATTTTAATATCAGAGTGGGAAACTAGTAGAAAGTTAAATAGTTTCTTTTTCAATCGCTGCAGGACAACTGCCCAACGCTACCCAACTCTGGCCAGGAGGACTTTGATAATGACGGGCAAGGAGATGCTTGTGATAAAGATGATGATAATGATGACATTGTGGATGAAAGGGTAAGGCAGTTTCACAAATTTATTCACTTGATTAAATGCTACATATACAAAAAGTAAATACAAAGAGAGTGTGTGGTCTTATGTGATTTATATCCACCAGGACAACTGCCCACTGATGTATAACCCCAGGCAGTTTGATTATGACAAGGATGATGTCGGAGACCGGTGTGATAACTGTCCCTATGAACACAATCCAGCTCAGACCGACACCGATAACAATGGAGAAGGAGATGCCTGTGCTGTTGACATGGATGGAGATGGTACTAAACGCTTTTAAATTATGTTGACCAGGTTTGGAAATTGGCTTGTGACGAACATCAACAAATGTAATAACAAATGAAAAGGTTTTAAATCATAACTTTCTCATGGTAATCATATTTATTTATTTAAATTTTAGGTTAAATTCTTATTCAAGTATATTCTAAATAAGCAAGGTTTATAAAAAAAATGCTTTGTGTACATTGAAAACATTTTTGAAAATCAAAACTCAACCTCGTGTTTGTGTGTTTAAATGAATGCAAAACAGTGAAAATTAGTGATGGGCGGATCGATACTGTGGTATCGATATATCGATACTCACCCGTCATTTTTTGGGTATCTATCTAATGACTAAAGTATCGATACTTATTAAAACATTATTTAAAACATAAAAACAGAAGAAAGTGTACTATATTGTTCAATCGCTACACCTCTTCTGGCACAGCTGAATGGACTCATCCATCCAATCAGAGTGCGGGAAACCCAACTCTGTCTAGCTAGTTATCATTGTCAATTACAACTTTATAGAGGAGCACACGCTTGGCGTCAACAAAACTCTCCCTCTTTTAGAAACTCTTACTTTTTAATTTTTTTGGGTGGAATATCATCAGTGTAAATCTTGCCTCTAAAGTTTACTCCCATGTAACATTAACATTTATTTAATCTAATTTACAGTATTAGGACTGACATGCCTCCTTCTTTGGTAATTCTCCCTTACCAGAGGAAATATGTTGTATGTGCATATGATTATTATATTTTCAAGGCTTTAATTTTTCTCATAATTTCTAACATATACATTTTTTTTAATACAGTGCACATTTAAGATGTCAGTTATATTAAAAATACTGTTCAAATCCCATTATACATTGTTTACTGCTCTCATTCAGCTGATTTACTTTAAATGAAGTTCATTAAAGTTCTTACATTTTAATATTTGGTTGTGGTTCGTCCATAGAATATTTATCTTAGATTTTTCTTGTAGTATCGACATCGGTATCTAAAATTAGAAATTGTTCAAAATTTCTTTAATTCGAGTAAGTGCAAGAAAATCACTTTGTTTAAAAGCACATAATGCTCAAGTTTACGTTAATGTGTTTAAGAGGCTATCCCAGCTGACCCAGATGTCTACTCTTCAACCATTTGAGCAACTTATTTGTAAATCAATTCAAACTGGAGAAACATTCCATGAGATCTGAGAAAGGAGGGAAATCATGCCGTGGTTGCCCTGCAATGAAGATATGGAGATTTAGGAGAAAAATAGGACATGTATTGGAAAGAATTTCATTCAGAACTGGCTATAGTAAATGCCGTAGTGACCAAGTGCCATAGTTGCAACTTTATGTATACATTGAACACCGAAAGTGTTCAAGAAAGAACCAACTTCCTGCCCAAAAGCCTGGAGTTTTTCTTCCTCAATTGGGTCCGCCCTTGACGAAGACTTGAGCATGAGCTCCGCTGGCCATGGCACAGAGCAGAGGAGCTCAGTCTCCAACCCCCTCTCTAATAATTTCCCAGGACCCAGCCCCTGTGATTCCGCCACTAAGCCTCAGCGAGCCCGCTAGAGTGACCATCGGCAAGTCCGAAATCGACCCCCTGTCATCTCATCTGGGAGCCTGGTGCAAACTTACCTCAGTCATTTCCTTTCTCAGGAGTTGAAATCACTGAACACGCGAGAACGACTTTCGGTAGAGCACACTCGGGCCTTGCTGTCTGCCCATGCAGTTTTTCAGAGGCTCCTGGGCATATGGTAGCCACACCCTCAGTGGTTGCCCTCAGGCTCCTGCATATGAGACCACTTCAGCTCTGGCTTTGTTCTCAGGGTCCAATTGTGGTATGGGGACGAGGAGTTCAATGACTGTCCTGTTGCCTCCTTTACCTGAAGGTCTGGGTGTCCATGGGTCCAGTTTCACTCCCACTGCAGGAGAATGCAGATTTCATCCCGTCTGCAAAGCATTTTTGGGACAAGTTCAGCGAGGCACAGGTGGACACAGTGAGGCACAGCTCTTTCGCTCCCTATCCCTGGCTCCTCTCAGGACTGACACACTGACATATCTGGCTGCAGCGGACACCCAGTCCCTACCTGCTTTAGTAGTAAGGACTTTGGACCATGCGTTATCACCCTTCACAAGGTCCTGCTACGCTGACAAGTGGGGTCGGTTTGTCGATTGTTGTGCTTCCCTCAATGAAGGAATGCCCCATCAGAGCCGTGCTCACCTATCTCTGGGAGGGGTTTAATTGGGGACTGTCCCTTGAGCCCCTCAAGGTCTACGCTGCCACAATATCCTCCTTTCATCTGACAGTGAGACCAGGTGGTAATCCTTCAAGCTCTGCCTAGGGAGGAAGCAGATCCAGCCCAGGGTTCACTTTGTCCCATTTTAGCCCTCCGGTATGATGTGGACCGTACCCGGGAGTTTTGTAACTCTTAACGATGCTTCTGTACCTGACCAGGCTGGGGGCAGAAGGAGCCATCATACAGGTTAGAATGACCTTTGCTGCTAACCTTCTCCAAGATTAGCATCATCCTCTATGGAAGGATCTTGGTCATGGCCTCTTACCAGAGATTCCGATTAGTCATCTACTATGATGAAAGAGAATGTCTTGGTTAGTTTCGCACCCTGAAGGAAACGTATTTCCTTTTGCCATGTCCTTAAGGTCAGTGATCTGAGGATCCGAGAGGCAAGTGGGTTCGGTTCTGCTGAATGAGGTGAAGTTCTGCTGGGGTTAAATGCCCAGCTGATTGATCAAATCACCTACACTTGCACAATGATACTTCAGGGAATTAGTGTTATGCAAGTAACCTAGATGTTATAGCTAGTCATCCAGGGTTTTGACCAACCATCAACCAGCTTAAAGCATGTTCCAAAACCCTGCTTGAGCTGGTCATGCTGGTGATTACACTTGGGTAAAAAAAGAATACTTATTTATTTTTCAAAGTACTGCTTCACGTTTGTTTTTGGGCACCAGAAACCAGTTAAGGTTGTTTATATATTTGCTAAAAATGTATGAGTTTGCATATATTTGTTTAAGTGAGTTGTGTGCATTTCTATTTTTCAATTTTTTATCATTGGGGATTGTAGCGATTTAAATCATAATTGTCATGAAAATTGAGTCATTATTATTATTATATAAATCCAGGTTTATTTATTTCCTCTTGAGTTAGATACATTTCATTTTTTTTTTCATATCTGCTGGCAGAGATTCTTAATGAGCGAGACAACTGCCCTCTCATGTACAACACCGAACAGAAAGACACAGATTTGGATGGTGTTGGGGACCAGTGCGACAACTGCCCATTAGTCCACAACCCGCAGCAGGTCTGAAGGAAAGCAGGGTTTGGAAATTTGTTTTTCTTATTTAACATTAACAAGTTAACATTTCTGTAGACGGATGTAGACAATGATCTGATTGGAGACCAGTGTGATAATAATCAAGACATTGATGAAGATGGACATCAGAACAACATGGATAACTGCCCCTATGTAGCCAATGCCAACCAAGTTGACCATGATGGAGATGGGAATGGAGATGCTTGCGATTATGATGATGATAATGATGGCATTCCAGATGACCGAGATAACTGCAGACTGGTTCCCAACAAAGACCAAATGGATTCTAATGGTAAAGAACATATTTTTTATTATTATTTTAGAACTTTTAGCCTTACCCCAGAGTGGAAATAGTGATGGGTGCAATTGTTGATTTATGTCCTGGAGCATCATGTGAACATTTGTTCTGCAGATTGTTAGAGATTTTAGATAACTGATTAACAACTTCCAGAATTTCCCTCTGGGCTCCTCACACCTGTTTTCATCTTACACACAACTCTGCCGTTAATTTTGGTGTCATGCAGTGGGTTGTTGCTTGGACGTTGTTCATATTTCCAATGAAGGATATCCAAGAATCTGTCCAATAAAAGAGAGAATCAAAGACAATGTATGAAAAGCAGGCAGAATAGTGACACTGATTTTTTTTTTTTTTTTTGGGTGATTTCCTGGCATTAGAAATGTTGGCGATTTGCACTTCACTGTAGTTTTAGGGAATATTTTAAACTCAGATATTTTCGTTTTGACATTAAGCCTAAATGGTATAATAGTGGACTAAGTTCTTTGTTGTCTGGCCATACTTACTGCTCGGTTTTCTTTTATAAGGAAGAATTGAAACTTAAGTGGAGTGAAAGTTGCCTTGGCATTACAAAGGATGCTCATTCCAGCCGCCCTCTGAACTTCATGTTCTAGTTGAAGCTGCCATGGTCTGTTGGGAGACTGTAGATCTTTGAGGTTTTGTTGGCTCAGTGAGATGATCCTTTAGCTCTGGGAAAAGCCATTGTTTCCCAAAAGTAAAGTACCTCTTGGCAGGGACTACAGTGATTTGTCAGTGGTTCACAGATCAAATGTGTGAATGTTTCAAATCTTAGATTTGGATTTTGAGGCCAGTGAGCTTTTTTATTATCATAAAGTAATATTTAATGCATTGCTTGATTCTGGCTTATGGAGGCTACATCAAAACTACGTTACAATTTGCTATGATAAATTATCTTTAAAACAGCAATGCTTGATATAATTTTATACCAACAACACCAACAACCCTTTTAGGCTTTAGAGCGAAAATCTAAATTGTTGAGACAAAATGACAATTTATAAATCTCCCAAAAATCATGACAAGGTCAAAACTAAGGCAAATCAAAAACAGCAACCAGAATTAGTGCACACCGCAAACTGCAAATAAAGAAAACGATGGAAGTGGGAGAACTAGTGAGCTCATTTTCATGGTAGACCTCTTTATCAAAGAAAAAGGCATCCTCTGGTTCTCCACTCGCAATAATAGAATGAAAGATCTTGGACATTATTTGACTGTGAAAGTAAATTGAAAATTTCTAATGTAAAATGAGTTAAAAAAAATATCCATCCACCTGCAATCAGTTATAACGTTTCAGATTGAGGCAGAGAGGAAAAAAAATTTAAACATGGTCTGCCCTGTGTGTCCCTGTTCCAAATCAGTGCATCAAAACAAACTGCTAGAACAAGGTGCGGATGGCTTACAGCAGTTGATTCTATCATAGTTCAATATTTATTTTCAAAATGGATGATGAAATCTTGGCAGTAGTATCCAGGTTTAGTATCAATGCCATGGTTGTTTACCTATACTTCCTGGTTTCTGCCCACCAGAAAATTTCTTTGATGAGTTATGATATCTGTCAGGTAGAAACCGAAACTAAACGCTTAAAAAACACGAAACAGATATTTGGACAAAGGACAATGAAAAAAGGACTTTCAAGGATACACAATCAGGAGAGAACGAGCAAAAGGTGGAGTGATAACATCATTGAGCAAGGAACAACATGTGAGGGGTAAACAGTTAACCCGAGGGCACATCAGGACATAAACTGCCCATCCATGCCCATCAAGATATGACAAAACATTAGATACAAGATGCACAGAGTTTCACTGGCAACATGCAACAAACTAAAGCTAAAAAGACATGATTTTGAGATTTTGAACCCTGACCATAAACCGAATACTGAGACAATGCGAAACTTTTGAAAAGCTTGACTTTATTTATATAAAAAAATAGCAACAAGAAGTTAAACATTTGTGTATTTTCTCTTAGGAAATGGACGTGGTGATGCTTGTGAGCACGACTTCGACAATGACAATGTACCTGATATCTTTGATGCATGCCCTGAAAACAGTGGCATAAGTGTGACAGACTTTCGGAAATTTCAAATGGTTCACCTCGACCCCAAGGGAACCACGCAAATTGATCCCAACTGGGTTGTCCGAAACCAAGGGAAAGAGCTTGTGCAGACTGCCAACTCCGACCCTGGCATCGCAGTGGGTGAGCAAATCATACTTTAACAGTCGTTGAAAATTCAAGTTCTGATATTGGATTTAGAATTTTGTTGTCTACAGGTTTCGATGAGTTCAGTGCTGTGGATTTCAGTGGGACCTTTTATGTGAATACAGACCGAGATGACGATTATGCTGGTTTTGTGTTTGGGTACCAGTCTAGTCGCCGTTTTTATGTAGTAATGTGGAAACAGATCACACAGACATACTGGGAAGAAAAGCCATCGAAGGCATTTGGCATCTCTGGTGTCTCTCTGAAGGTGGTCAACTCCACCACAGGCACAGGGGAAGTACTGCGCAATGCTTTATGGCACACAGGCAACACCAAGCATCAGGTGAACTCTTCTCTCGCTTTCATCCAAATTCACTTTTCTTGCCATTACTAACAATGCACTGTCCAGTAAATGCCTGCGATTCATAGCAGGGCTGTCCGTCATGGTGCTTATAGTAATGGATGGCTCTGCTATGCCATATTTTTTTTAGGTGCGCACTCTGTGGCATGACCCAAAGAATATCGGCTGGAAAGACTTCACTGCGTATCGCTGGCATCTCATCCATCGACCAAAGACTGGCTTCATTAGGTACAGATTCCAACTCCAGCTTGTTTCGGTCAACGGCGTGTCCAAAAGACATATTATTTCATATAAAGCAATGTAATAAATATAATCATGCAAAATAACTCACCACCTACATAGCACACATACTTTGTAAAAGGCCATGGTACACCTTGGAGAGTATTATGCCACCAAATGCAATGCAGATTAATGAATATATATATATTATATTTACATTTTTACAAACCTTTATAAACTTTTTATAATAATTAAAATAATAATAATTTCTTTAGTTTATGTATCACTTTTCTGCCAGTAATTTAATGACACTTCTGTGCTTTTTATCGTGTAAGCATAAAGGCATTGGTACACTAGGAACCACACAGACCACAAGAAAGGCCCCATGCACCACTTCCTACACCAAATTGCAATCTTCTCAGTTGGTCTACCATTCAGATACTAAACACCCAACCCCGTTAAACTTTAGCAAGCCACCAGTGAAGTTCTCATAGTTCATGGGTTCTTCCTGGTACTCTGTTTATCTTCAAAAGATCAAAATGATCACGTTAATTTAACTCTGTTACGAGTGGCAACGTGTGCAGGGTGTACCACTCCAAACCTTTTCAGTGTAAACCCCTTTTCTTAATGTGTGTTCCATTTGACCCCCAGAGTTGTTGTGTATGAAGGCAAGCATATCATGGCGGATTCGGGTCCTGTTTATGACAAGACATTTGCAGGAGGACGACTCGGTCTGTTTGTGTTCTCCCAGGAGGCTGTTTTCTTCTCTGATCTCAAATACGAGTGCAGAGGTGAACCTCATTTTGGGTATACTGATTGCAAAAATGTAATTACTAATAATACAATACATATTAATATGCTCCTTTCTCTTTTTTCAGATAACTAAGTGTGATTGGAGTACGTACTGTGCCTCCAGACATGAACTTTTATAAAAGCAGAACTGGACCAGTGTAGCTCCTGAGTAAAGAAGACTCTAGAATAAGTAAAACCAAATGGACAAACCGGGGGTGCCTTCGTGGACACCTATGGAAACAAACGTTTGTCAGCATTGCTTTAGATTCTCAGTTAATATTTGCACAAGTAATCTATGTAATGCTACAATGAGTCCTGCCATCTTGAATATAAACCCAAAGCTCTTGGTAGCAGAGGTTTTGAAGTTGTTTTGTGTGTCTCAGATAATTGTGTTCTTTATATGCTTTTTGTTTCAATCATATGGGAATATACTATGGCGTATTGTGTTTGGGGCGAGCATTTATGGCAGATGTATTATATTCAAACCCGTTTTCAGTCTACTGTAACTTATTTGTTATTTTTCTGATTATTACTTAACATTTTTATATTGCATCCCTTGCTGACAAATTGTAAATACTTATTTATTTGTTTACATTTTAAGAATGAGGTTGTGCATATGTTAGGTTACATTAATGCCAGTACACTAAGTGAATGAGCTGAATGTTATATTGCTGAAGTAATTAATCACAGTATGTTGTAAATCTAACAGAAGAGACTTTGCTTGAGTAATACGAAGTTCCTACAGTAGCATTTTTGTGACCTTTAAATCAACCCCATGTAGGAGTATTCACTATTCAAATTAAAACAATAAAGTAAGCAATCGTATCAAGGTGGGCATGAGCTTCTTCAGAAGCGAGCGGATTAGTGCAGGAAGAAGAGGGTTTCAAATAAAGTAGCAGCTTATGTTTGTCACTCAGATTGAGTGATTAGCAAAGCTTGCATCTCTGAAGTTGCATCAGGTTACTCTAGAAAATGTCTCTATGTCTAGAGTTGTGGTGTCATGTAGAAACTATGAACTGTAGGGATTAATTTTGGGGCCCCAAAACTGGCTAACCAGTAGTGTTTGGTTCTGACACCCTCTCTTTACAAGGAGGTGCACTACGAAAAATATTTTTAATCCTTTCTCTAAAGTGTGTCACATGCATCTTACTTAAGACAAAGGGGTGTAACAAGCAAAGGGTTTTAAACCGCACAGTCTCTCTCTCTCTCTCTCTCTCTCTCTCTCTCTCTCTCTCTCTCTCTCTCTCTCTCTCTCTCTCTCGCTCGCTCTCTCTCTCTCAACCTCATATCTACCCCCTCTACATATCCAGTGTTTAAGTTTAAAAATCCACATTTTCTGTTAAATCTGCTTAAACCTTGCTTCCAGAGTTACTTGGTTTAGGATTGTTCATCTATAATAAATGCTACTGAGAAATAATATTTCAAAAGCACATTAATTAACATGCTATGCAGTAAATATTATAATCTCAAATGTTTTTTTGTTTGAAAATTTTTAAATACAGAGCACTTCAGTTTATTCAAAATTCATCCGCAGTAAACAGCTTGCTGCTAATCACATTTTGGGTGATTTGATCATGCAGGTCATTTTTTTATTCTTGCAATTTCATGTCAATGTGTGAAGTTCTTTTCGAAAACGAATTCTGTAAATAAAGGCACAGTAAATCCAAATTCTTTTTGATGATCTGACTAGCTTCATTTAAATTTTTTTCATAACTTTGCATAAGTGAATTTACATATAATGATTCAGTTATCAATGATTGGATGAATGCTGCTCAAGGACAGACATCAGCAGGTGCAAGCTCACCTTGTTTGGATTGGACCAGGTGTCGTTTCCACTGCATAGAGTTGAACTTAAGGGTTTATGGAATATTTATGTATATTTCATGATTAATATTATGAATGTTTGGACATTATCGCACGTGAAAGCCATATAAAGTTAAACAGACAACTTTTCCTGATTAAAAAAAAAACATGATGGATAATACTTGACAACAAGGAATAAACTCATATGTTAGATTAAAAAAATAAAACAAATATTCTACATTTCTCATATTTTCTAAACATGTTCAAAAATGAGCTCATAACATGAAGACATTGCAAAAAGCACTACAGGAGGTGTAAAGGCAGAGCATCATCCTTTTTTTTGTGAAGGTGAACACAACTTATCTTTCCATTTAATTTGGACATTAAACATTAGCTTGATTGTTTTAATGTACATCTTAATGGTGTAATGACATCAACATAAATTATTATCTAAGTGTATTGTCAGCAATAGCATACACCTCTCAAGAAAACCAACTTTTCTTTTTTATTTTTTTCAATTTTATCAACTTTTAATAAACAGAAGTCCTGTTGTATTTGAATTTTCTTATAATATTGCAATTTTTTTAACAGATCCATGACACAAAAATCTGTGTCATTTTAGGTATACACCACACATCGTTCTCAATGGAGCCTTAAAGCTCCCAGGCAATTTCATTTAACAGTTTATTATGATCAGTTTCTTCCATCAAGCAGTGACATGAAGCAAATTTGCGGTTTATTTGATATTTTTGACTATTAGTTCATGTGCAGACTATTATAATATCCAAGATTACTTTCTTCTGTCCTTCTGGTTGTACTCATCAATCTTTTTGGACGTTTTCGGGGAAACTGGTGATCTAACTGATCTTGCTACCCTGTTAGATTTTACTGCCCTGTCTAACTTTGAATGTATATTTGGTAACAAAACACTGATAAAGAATTGTAATTACGGTAAGCTACAAATCAAACTTACAGTATAGGTCTGTTTAAGGTTATGTTAAAACAAATATAATACTCAGAATTGTATTTTTTTTTTGTACAATTTCAGAGCTGTTGTAGAATTATTCAGTCAATATTTGTAAAAAAAAAAAATGCTGGGGTTGTTACTAAACAATTATACCAAGTAGTGCCACTAAAAAAAAATTAAATTAAGTTGTCTGTGTGTTTTATACATGTTTATTGCATTATTTCACAGTAAAGAGACACAGTAAATACAATTATTAACTGGGGTCAACTGCTCTCTGTGGGAAGGAGACAGAGGAAAAAGACAATCAGTCATCAATGCTCTTTCAGAGTATAATGCTCGTTGTCTCTGGTCTCCTTTTATTCCCGTCTTTATGAGTGGAGTCAGGTGTTCCTGGACTGTGCTGATTGTGTCTCCCAGGTATGTGTTATTTGTTAGCAGGAGAGTGCTGATTGGAATGGACACATCACAGAACAAAGGGCAGTAAAATCTGATGGGGAACCAAATTAAGTCCGTTAGAACATCAGCTTTTGGTAGAGTTAAGGCAATATTCTGTATTCAGTATCTGACCAAGTGTCCACATACTTAACAATGCTGCAAAGTGTGAATGCCTGTGTGGTGATGTGAGTTAGTAAACTAACACAACCGCTGGGTGATTGAGGGGAGATTGTATTGACAGATGAAGACATTGCCGAAGTTCTTTTGCAGACGTATATGCTTCTTAAACGCAGACAATTTAAAACACCAGAGAACATTATGTGATGTAACTGTTGCTGTTGAATGATGATTTCTATTACTTGAATCTTGTGGTACTGTTATTCAGTAGGGTTATAAACAGATCCAGCTGTGCTCACGGTACACTGCAAACCTAATCACACAGATAGTACCGTGAACTTAAAGCTTGTGCAGTAATTTTTGAACGGAGGCAGCTGAGCAGGGAGTCTCCTGAGGAGATTTTAAACCTAGTGCTTGTTTCAAGATCGTATGCAAAAAAAGAGAAAGAGGAAGGTGGAGATCTCAGAGGATAATTCTTAGAAGTTATTTTGTTTCTCTGTGTCTTGAGAGTGCTACTAAAACTAAAGATTTTGCAATGTCTCATATGACTGAAGCACCCTGGAAATTAAATAAATCACTTGATATAGTACAGGGCCACAGTGTTCTTTACTGTTTTGAACAAAACTATGTGTTAGGTCAAGCTCTGTTTGACTCAAAGGACAGCTGTCTCATTACTGGGAAATAATGCAATAAACATGCGTAAAACACACAGACAACAGTTTTATTGAACTTTAAACCAACAGAGCCACTTTGCTCTAATACCTCAAGAAAGTGTTTTTTTTGTGGCAATATTTTATATAATTGTTTAGTACAACCCCAGTATCTTTTTTTAATTACAAATATTGACTGAATAATTCCACAACTGCTCTGAACTTTTACAAAAATACAATTATGAGTATTACATTTGTTTTAGAGCAAAAATAGAAATTAATAAATCCCTCAAAAAGTAAAGACAAAGTCAAAACAATGTAAAATTTGTATCAAAATACCTGACTAACCTCTCCTAAACATTTATACAGTGCTCCAAGCACTTTTTGCACTCTTTGCAAAACACAAGCCATATCACAGGTCTTGTACTTAAAAGGGTTATCCCTTCTTTTCGCCACTAGATGGGACGGATGGCACCGATTGGGGGTCTGTAAAATGTAAGACAATCACACATTTTAATCAGAATTACCTTAACTCTTGTAATGTTCATTTTAAACGAAAACTAATAAACTTTTTGAAACGTACGCATTACGTTTGAAATCAAAATTGAACAAGAGGTGGATTGCATCATTCCTATAAAATTCATAACAGTAGTTGGCACCGCACCGGTGCATGCAGAGACTATTAAGGGTTACAAATGTAAATGAAAAGAGCACAGTGAGAACCAGGTGAGTGGTCTCTTCACATCTGTATCTGCGTACTGATTCTATCTGCTGTCATCATTCTAGAACCAGCCGGTTCCAAGTATGTACAGATGCCTAATGTGTCATGGTGAGTAAAGTGCCGTTGTCAAGCAGAGCCCTTTCAAGTTCTGCATATCTCCCTAGAACATTATCATGAATTCAGAATCTAGGAAAACAATCAGTTATAGTAATCTCATAATAAGGCCAAACAAGGTTGTTCTCGTAACTCTTTTGGAAACACAAGCTTACCATATGCATTAAGATCGGCCCATTTCACAGTTAAGGAGCTTTTATAGGGGTTGGGGGGCAAAGTTCAGAATTTACGAACTACTAGATCATTTGCAGTGACCACATAAAAGATGCAGTGGTTAGGTAGAGTCAGAGACAATGCTGTGATGTAATGTTGGCAACTTGGTTGCTATGAGTGCTTTCAATACTTTAGTGGGTAATAGTTTAGTGAATGGAAAAGTGTCCAGCTAATTGTGCATATCTTCTTATTGTTGTGAAGTATTATATATCTCATTGTTGAAATATGTTTGGAGTCTTGTTTGAAATTTGTTCTTAATTGCATCATACATTAATTTTGTCTCCAAAATGTCTTGACTTAGAGACTCAGCAGGGAATCTGACTGGAATCTCTGAATTGGAACCCTGTTGAGCTGAGCGTGACTGTAGGCTGTGGAAAAGTCCTTCAAGCCAATCCATCTTGCGGGAGAAGCTTCAGAGTGGAATTTCATCGTATTATCTTGGCAATTATACAGCTAGAAACCTAAGTCCTAGTAGAATTCAACTGAGGCAAACTGCAGGTTTGGTGTTTGAAGAAAATCTAATTTATGGTTTGCCATTATTTACTGTTTAGGTTACATTTCTGTGATTCCAAATTTGTGACTAGTACTGAATTTTCTAAATGTTCTTTTGCTATGTTCTGCTATGTAAGTCAGTTGTTAATTAGTATTTAAACCTTGTTGACTTTCATTGTCAAGGGTCAAAGGGGTCTAGGGTCATCCCAGTTTAGTGTCCATACCAAGTAAATTTGAAAATGTGATTTATACATATTGAAAGCAAAATGCATTCTACTTTCAAATAACTTTAAAATAATTTCTCAAAAACTTGTTTTAAAACGTTTAAGTTTCATTACTTTATTAACCATTAAATGGGGACTTTCAAATGATTAATAATGTTTTTTAAGTGGTTAATCTGTTTTTGTTTTGGAGGACAAAGTTTGATTTAAAAAAATTAAACCACTATTTATTAAAGATTTTATTCAATATTTTATTTGCTAGTCTTGTCATGTAAATTAATGGGAATGGCATGAAATGGGCTTTAATCAGAGAATTCAGTGTTTCAAGAAAAGTCTAGCATCTGTGTAGGGCTAAGAAGAAAAAATACTGGCCTGCTACTCAGCAGTGGTCCCAAGTCTTCTTGAACATTAAGTCCCTTTTATCAACTTCGAAAAAAAGAAGACCTGAGAGGCACAAGTCAATCTGCTGAAAGTCCAGTTTTAAGTTTACACAGTCACGGGTGGTTTGGGGAGCCATGTTGCCTGCAGGTGTGGGTCAATTGTTTATATCAAGTTCTTTGGCAACAAAGCTGTCAGCATGCCTTGCTCCCCTTTGCCAAGACCCCTTTTTGAAATGATGAATTAATTTTACTGCAGGAGTCTTTCAACAAAACCAAACTACTAGTATCTAGTTTAACCATAAAAAAACTGCATTAACCCTAAGAAGCCCCTGCACGCACCGGTGCATATGCCAATTACAGCATCTGTTTTGAATTACCGTAACTATGAATGACACATAATTTTGACTTCAAATATAAATTTAATGTAAAGAAAAAAAATATTTGTTAAAATAACTACAACTGGGGTTGTACTAAAACAAATCAAGCATTGGCACCAAAAACAGTTTTAAAGATCATATTATAAAGTAGAAAAAAAAATAAAAAAGACTCAGCTTCTAAGGGTTAACCCTATTGAAAATCAAAGCAGGTTGCACTCACAAAACTTGTCAACTGAAGCTTAATGATTTAAAGGGAGGCCCAATATAGTGCGGAAGGCATATTACAGTATATTAACACATTGTTCAGAAGGCCGACATTGGTCACATAAAAAATTCACTTTTGTACAATAGCATAAAAAAGCATGCCAAGAACATGCAAACTCTTCCCAGAAAGGTCACCAGCAAGCCTTGAACCAACCACCTCCTCACTGAAAGGCCACAGCTCTATCTACTGCACCACCTTGCCGCCCCTTTACAGATGGAAAATAGTATTAAATTTTGAGATTTTTTAAAGGAGTATTTATTGCACCCACAACACAGACCTATAAAAACTGAATGGTTAGAAAAAGACCAATCGCAATCAATGATAACTAAATATAATCACTCCTCCTACTCAACTTTCTGTTTGTCATTATGTGTTTTTGGTTGTTTTAAAACCTCACTTATTTTCTAAACACAGTTTTATTCAAACAATCTGCTGACCCAGATATGTCTAAATTAATTTGTGCTTAAAACACCTTCATTAAAATTTGAGAACCAGAGAGAGGCCATGGTTATTTGGCTTCATTAATCAGATACTGTCTGTTAGGGTTGTTTTTTCCAAGTTGAGATATTGAACAATAAGAAGAAAGAGATGTTTTCCTTTTATCCATATGTTTGCTAAATTGCTTTCTCATGCTTGTATTAAACTCACCTTCATCAAATTCTGGCAGAACACAAGGCATTCCATTTTTAAGACTAAGGATGTTGATTATGATTAAGCTTGTTGTTCCGAAGAACTCATTAGAGAAGCTCATGGAAATCTTGCATCTGCTTCTGTCATTCACATCAAGGTAGATTTCCGTGCAAAAGGTAAAAAGGCTAATTCCAAGCAAGTCTGATGAAAAAAAAAAAACAATTATGATTTAATATCAAAGTTTCAATTATTTAAAAATGCATTGCAACCACAAAAACTTTTTGATTATACATACAGATGCTTTTCTTCAGAAGCATTTCAAGGCAATGAGGCGTGACTCGGGATGGATCAGGAGAATATAAGCTGTGCCACATTCAGCCATGAATTAGCTTTCGATGAAGTTCAGCACATTTCAGACACCAGCCACTTTCACATTTTTTCTATGGTTACTAAGCCAAACCTGTCTGAAATGGGTAGCTGACTGCACTCAAACACCCCAAAAATGTGTTGAGGTCATGAAGGAAAGATGCAGACGAATGAGGAAAGCATTTGTCCAACTGCCAAGTGTAGCAAGGTCAGACTCCAGGAGACCCCTTGGAATTAGAATCATGCTAAATTCTTCATATAACAAGCGACAATATTCACTTTATATCATTGAAAGAGTAAAAACACTAATACACATTGCAAGAGTTTACATCATCGATTCCAAGAGAAATCCACATTTCCATGTCACGTTAAAAAAATTCGGACCACAACAATTTTCCTTTTTTTTCATGTTCAGTTAAACAACTTGTGCCTCATTCTGTAGAACTTAGATTCAAAATGACTTGTTTCTTGCCATGTAATTGTTCGCCACAGTTATATAGATCTAAAAATAAAAGTAATGCAATTAATATTAAAAATATTCCAGAAGAAAAAGATTCCCACGAGACAGATTCTTGTTTCGACTCCTTCTGTCATTAACTACTGAAGAAAGTGCATTGGAGAATGCCAATGAGTTTCTGCCAGTGGCCTTTAAAAAGGGCGATATAAATCAGCCGCTTTATTCTCAGAGGAGTCTACAGAGCTCAGTGTGTTCATCTAAGCTCTGCATGGGCTGCACTCAGTGTAAGAGCCCCTGTGGGGTAGACCTGCCAGCAGGGATGTCTTTTCCAGATGCCGGCAGAGATGTCTTTTCTCTACACTGCAGCCTACATGTCCAAAATTGACCGCAGATCTCTATGAGCCAGGAAACTTCTCAACCTGAAACATATGGATGTATGTATCCTACATGTGGCCCCAATCAATGACGTGCCCCAAAAACTACAGCTGAAAACACACTGAGTGGCACCGTATGCCAAAGCACGCAACCTAGCTAACGAGCTCAGCTGCCAACTGGGCATATGGCATCAGGCCGCATGTGCGTCACAAGATGGCAAACCAGGGCAAGATGTCAGATTCGTCTTGATCATAACTTTCGGCACTATTTCAACATTTCAACAACCGGCGATTGGCCAGAAACAACCCCGACAGAAGGCAAAAACACAAAATCCAACACTGAGTGAATGTTTATTCTGGCTTGAGACGTTTTTATGCATTTACTTCCTGTCTTAGCTGAATATAGTAAATAACATAAGTAGCTGAATCATGTAAAAGAAACATTTCCTTGTTGGAAAGTGTAAAAAGTAATCCCTAGTAAACAGATTTAAATCCTGACATGAACAGAGATTTTTTTCAAATCGCATTTAAAACAAAGCCACATAACCCTTTACTGGCACTGGGTTACTATCACTAACCCTAACCTTAGCACTAACTTGATCCCTTACCCTAAATCTCCTGGACTGGAGTGTCTCTTTTGATGTCCCTCTGGGGCAGGGGGCACCAACCTTTTTAAAACTGAGAGCTACTTCCTGGGTACTGATTAATGCAAAGGGCTACCACTTTGATACCCTCTTCTGAATTTATTAATATTTACGGATATTCATCTCTGCATAGACAGTGATCCTGTCTATTATTTCTCACAATGAATATCAACAATGAGTTAACAGGTAGGGAACAGATAAATATTAATATGCAACACTTTAAATTTATATTTTATATAGTGCAAGTGTTTTGTAAATTAAATGATATATATATATATATATATATATATATATATATATATTCAAAACACTTTAAAATGATCACTTCTACAACAGTCCAAGGAAATCACATTATCCAATGTACAAATAATAAATCATATAAATGCAAAAGGTGAGCTAAGATTAAAAAATATTGTTAACATTTTAACATAAACCATTTTTACATTTTACAAATGTATTGAACTAAACATGAACTGGACACTAAATCTGGCATCTGTTTCTTTCAGTTACTGGGAAGCCTGGCATTGTGAGCGGTTTACCAGTATCAGGCCGGAGGATCCCCACGCCACTAAAATCAGGATGGGATAGACTCACAGGACTAACAAGCCGTTCGGAAAACCCCAAATTCACTTCTGATTTGAGTACTTGCGTGATTTGATTTGTAGTTAATTTTATGTTGCTATGTTTGGTTTGGCACACCCTACCCCAGCACTTATTCTACAGATTCTTAAAATGGGGATTAACCCTATAGCACTAACTGCGAGCCTAATTATAACCATAACACAGATGCTGTGCCGGTCTGTGTTAAAAATGTGGATGTTATTTTAAAAAAGTTTTTTTTCACATTTTGAACAAAAAAATCACATCAACACATGTTGATTTTGAAAAGAAAAAAAACGTCCACACAAAAGTTGAAAAACCCCATAAATTACTTTAAAACTCGACCAAACCAACAGGTGGCTAGCATTGAGTACTCAGCATTGAGTTTTCAGAAACAATATGCTATAAGCCACATTAGCACAGTAAACCACAACATAGTCCTCATACCCTGAAAACGAAATGAAAAAGCTAGGAAGAGCTTTTTCAAAACAACGCAGCATGGCCATTGTTTTCCAAAGTGTGCGGTTGAAAGTAAGCAATGCTATGTTTCACAGAGAAACATTCATATAACGTTGTACTGTTCTCAAATCAGACCTGAAAGGGCAATCATTGAAATTAACAATGGACTGCATTGGAATAAATCCAGTTCCACGTGTCATCTCTGCTAAACAATAGTTGATAAGCCAATGGAAATCTCATCAAACTGAAAGTACACAGCCCAGCTATTGAAAATAGATCAAAAACAACTTCCACTGTAGTTAAAGTGACTAATCTCTGATGTTACGAGCTTTAAAATCTCCACAGGCAGGGAAGTACAGTAGACAGAAAAACATCAAAGCACTTTTTGTTGAGAAATGTGAACCATAAATTATACCCAGGTGTAAGGTTTGAATCGGTTTAAAGGACTATAACTCTGAGCATGTGGCATGTTAAATGTATTTTTCCACTCATAGTCGAGGAATGCAAGTATACGTGTTCAGGTGACATAGTGGCATTAAAAAACCTGTTCAGGAGAATAACCAGAGCAGGTTTCTGACACATTACAGCCAGCTTGTAAACTGTTAATCTCCACACCTTTACAGCTTTTGGGTAGCAGAGCCCTCTTGTGGTCATTAAAAGAAAACTCCATAAGGAATTTAAAGTTTAATCAAACATTGCTCTATGGTCTACAATATTTTTTACTGCCTCAACTGTCTGTTAGCTGTCTGTATATCTTTTTTATTAGATTTTGGACTTTTGTTGTAATTATAATTTTTATAACACAATGTTATAACGGTTCAACATGCTGGACCTACTGTAAACTCCTGGTTGTATTCCTGCTCTAAATGTATTTTTTAGAACTAATATGGTATCAAGAATTCAAATGAAAAATTGAGTACAGTAAATACTCAATTGTGTACATTTCGGTATATCGTGGTAATATTGATTCTGTTTGTTTTCCACTAGTTGTCTAGTGCAAGCATTTCCTGGGTTTTTTCACTAATGATTTTAAAAATTGCATATTTATGAATGAATGCATATTTATCAGCCCATCTAGCAAAACAACTCATTTATTTTAATATGAGCTGGAATGACGACGTCTGTAATAAGTAATACTGAATTCACTTGAAATGACATTTATTTCGAAACACAACCCAACTCATTTGTTTTTCTTTCAGCATAAATCACTATAAATGAAACACATAACACTACAAAAACCTTAAGGAAAGCTTTAAGGAACATTACAGTGTTAGTTAATTTTGTTAGATCTTTCAAATTTCAGCTTGTAACACAACAAACCCTCACTAAAAGATAACACAAAACACACCACTCATGTAAAACATTCAAATCCCATATAATGGAAGCATATAGCAGCCCGCAATGTTCTTGAATTTACCTTTAAATCTTCAAAAATACATTTCGATTGTAGAAGACACTGTTCACGGCTTCAACATGCCGACACATAAGATTAATCTAGATTTCATGCAACATGGGTCAGTTGATGCTTTCCATCTTGAATAGTCTTTATCAATTAATGTAAAAGGTTAATTAGTTGTATTCTTATTATGATAATAATGAGCGACGTTGTATTGAATAAGCGCTTGCTTCTGCTCCGGGATCTACGTCCGGTTCATTGAGCTGCCAATCAAAACCATACTAGCCAATGAGTGCAAACCAATGTTAACCCCACCCTCATGGTTTGTGCCAGAATGACAAAACGTAACTTTCAGGATCGCAAACGAAAAATTAGAAAGCAAAAGGGAAGTTGCTGAGAGCGTAATCAAAACTCTGCAATGCAAAATTAAAATTGCAAATGAAACAAGGAGGAAAGGAAGGAAAGAAGGGAGCAGGGATCAAGGGAGGGAGGAAACAAGGAAGGAGGAAAGGGGACTGGAGGGAGGAGGAAATTGGGAGGGAGGAAGAGGGAAGCAAGCAAGAAGGGAAGGTAGGAAAGAGGGAAGAATGGAGGAAGGGAAGAACAAAGGGAGAGGAGAAAGAAATGAAGGGAGAGGGAATTGGAAGGGAAAGAAGGAAGGGATGGGGGGAGGGAGCAAGGAAGGAGGGGGGGGGAATTGGGAGGGAGGGATGGAGTAAGTAAGAAAAGAAGGAAGCATTGAGGGAGCATTCTGACACCTGTATAAAGTGAAATCATTCAAGCACCACAATTGACCTTTTAAAAAACGAGCACTCCTCTAAGTTCCCAGCTTTGCTTTTGAGATCAGCATGGGGTCTGGCCATGACTCTTGACAAAGATTTCTAATTAGCATGCTCTTTCCCCCGGTTGTCATCTGTGATAGTTTAGTTCACTTTTTTCCAAAGCAAAGTAGGGTTTGCTCACCCACTAACTCCTGGCTATTCACCGGTGCTTCGCTGCCTCTGAGTAAGACCGGACTTCTTGAACTTATTGATCAAACTGAACCGTGTGGCCCCGTCAATAAAAGAACTCTCTTTGAACTTGCATTTGAGTCCTGTGCTTTACTCACACTTTACACATTGAGAGTACAAGACATGGATTTTTGTTTTTTTTTTTGCTGCAAAGAAAATTATTATTGTTAATATTTTAGTCACTTTAAGTTCCTGTAAGTCCATTAATGTTACACAAAAAAGGATTTTGGTGTTTTACAACATTTCCTGGTCTGTTCTTATTATCCTACAATAAGCTCATAGAATATTCAACAGTAAGGCCTGTTTCTCATATTGCCTGTGACATATGTGTTCATAACTGTCATAGTAGATTACTTTTAATGCAACCCAACAGTTAAAGAATATCTGGCTTCTTGTAGAAATGGTCAGATGTATTTGACCGCAACAACCTTCACTACTGAGGCTCAGGGCACTCACATTTCACTCCATCAGCAGAAATAAACCAGATGAGAAACCTACAATATGAAAAGACCACTCTCAGGATGTGAATATTCTTCAACACAGGGGAATTTTGATTAGATAGAAAGAGGAAGCATGGCAGTCCAGCTACTCAAATGCAAGAAGTCCTGGAAAAGAGAAGAATCTCAGAATGAGAAAATCAGAATGAGCTTTATTGCCAGGTATGTTTGCACATACGAGGAATGTGAATTTGTGCAGAGGCACTACAGTGCAACAGATTCACAAAGACAAGACAAGATACAGGTAATAAAAAATAAAATGTAAATCTAAATTTACAAAATAGACATTCTAAATTCACAAAAAGACATTCTAACACAGTATAAAAGTACAAAAATAGACATAATATATAAATTAGCTGACTAAATTGGGACACATGAGGGCTTTCACACTGCTCTTAACCCCAGGTTTTCAGCGTTCTAAATATCGATTTTAACCCTAGGGGGAAAAAAACATGTTTCACACTTGTAATTTAAAAGCAAGATTAGCCCCGCATTTTATGCAGAGTTTTGAAACCCTGCTTCGGACCAGGGTTAGCCCCCCAATTGCGATGATTATGGTGCTAAGTTTGTTTAGTGTGAAATGGAGCAGTGTTTGCTTGTTGCTGCTAAACGCCGGGGTTTAGTATTACCCAGGGTCAACAATTTCAAGTGTGAAAAGCCCTATGGCACCTACGATGTAGAACTTTATAGTGATTTTAAATAGTTTTTTTTATCTTTAATCCGTAATGATTAAAATAGTTAACAAAAAAGGTTTTGAAATATTTAATGTAGTAAACTAATATGAAGTACAAGTTTCACTTTTAGAAGCAAGTTATTGAAATATTGGAAAATATTTGACACATCAGAAGAAATGTAGAATGTTGTTGCTCAAAAAAAAATCATACAGCAAGATGTAATGAACAGGTAATAGATTTATTGATGATAATGTTGTGTTCAGTAATTTGATGAGATCACTGAGATCAATTCCAGCTATTCTAAACAAACACAAACATTTTCTTGTTCTCAAACATCTTTGGTAGAAACCACCTAAATGATCCACAAACAGGAAAAGTCTGCTGTAAAACTTTCACATCTTTTGTCATTAACTTAGACCATCATGTCCCCACCCTGTCAAACTTGTTCTTCCAGGATAAAAGGCCATAAGCAAGAGTTACTGAATTGCATGGATCTTTCACTTGTAGTATCACCTCTTTGACACAGCTGCTAAACTATAGGCCTATCTGTCCTTTAAACGCAAATTCCTAGGGTTTGTCTTACTGGGTGCGACCTACTATAAATGTGATGAATAGAACCTGCGTCAGGTGGAGGAGCAAGACGTCAGACTACCCAACAATACTACGGCGAAGGTTGCGTCGTTAATATTCATTCAAAGATAGTGACGCGTTTGTAAAATAGTCCAATGGTTGTGAGTTAATCTATACATATTCATGAGGTAGTGAGCGTTTTACGCTCGCTTCGCTTCATTACTATGAAACAAGCTCTCGCTGTAGTAGGAATAAAAACCGGTTTCGAAGCGTCCGTCACATCAGCTCCGGGAAATGACTGGAAACAAATAAGAAAGTAGCACTTATAGCAAATGTAAGCGTGTTAATTCACATTAATTTGTTACTTAGAATTATCTTTCTGTCATTCGTCTACCTTTGTTAATTATCTTTCCGTGGGGACAATGCTTCAGTGTCTGTCGGGAACTTCGTGTATGCGTGCCATAGAAGGTTACAGGTCTACGTGGTATTTCTTAGTTTTAGTGCTTGGGTATTTGTTATATTTGATATTCGGGGCTCTAGTGTTTTCCGCCGTGGAACTGCCGTATGAAGAGCTGCTTCGACGGGAGCTTCGGTCGGTCAAGGAGCAGTTTTTAGAGGACAACGAATGTCTGAGCGATGAGAGGCTGGAAGAGTTTCTGGCCCGAGCTCTAGAGGCGAGTAATTACGGGGTGTCGGTCCTCAATAATGCCACGACGAACTGGAACTGGGATTTCACCTCCGCCTTGTTCTTTGCCAGCACTGTGCTTTCCACGACAGGTAAGAACAGACCTTCTTTAACACCATTAACGTAAAAATGCACTTGGATGAGCCACATAGTCAGATGAGGAGGAGGAGGAGGAGGAGGCCGGGGTGATGTCATTCGGAAGGTCGAACTGTCCCCTCTGAGATATCTGATATCACATCTGAGATCAATGAATGGTTTCTTTTTAAACCTCGAGATGCCTGAAAATGTCTATCATAATTTTCATATTAATACAAATGCAAATTATGACTTATAATCCAAGGGTAAAACGTTTTTAAAGAGGCTTAAAAATGGTCCACTTCCTCAATAAAAGGCAAGAGTCAACAAAGATTAAGCTCTGATTGTTTGCACTTCCTATACATAGTTCCTCTATAATTAAAATGAAGACATAATTTGCTTAAGGGCCTTGACAGAAGTAAATTAGTTTTGTCCATAACCAATAAAAATGCAATTGCCATTATTTTCTACTCAACCATATCAGAGAGCATTTAGTTCATATTTAAGTACAATACTGTGCAAAAGTATTATAGTAAAAGTAAATAATGTTCATCAACTAAATGAAGTGAATGAACAAAACTTAAATCTAAATCTGAAAGGAACATTTACTGTGACCACTCTTTACCTTCAAATAGCAGCCGTTTTGAAGGAACTCTGTGGTTAGGTTGTCCCAGATCTTCTGTGGATTTAAGCTTCCTCACATCCATCTGTCTTTTCATGTTACCAGACACATTCGATGATGTTGATATCTGGACACTGTTGGGGCCTCGCTATCACTGGCAATACTGTTCTTCTTTGCACTGAAGACAGTTTTTCATTACTTTGGCTGCATGTTTGCGATCTTTGTCCTGCTGCAGAATACATTTGGGACCATAAGCCTCCCTGGTTTTATTGCATGACCACCATTAATCTTAAACCTTAAACTCCATTCATGAAAGTTCAGCCTCAAATGTTCAAGGTACCTCCATTATGCTTCATAATGTTATCAATCACTTTGTTTCCTTGTCTGATATATGTATCTACAGTCCTCAGTGTTGACCATTATTTGTAATTCTTCAAAATAGTTTCAATAGCACAACTTGAAACCCCAGTCAGAAACCTATTTCTGGGAGAGACGTTGTTGATGCAGTCTAACTACCATGTGTCTTGTTGCTGTTCTCAATCATGCCATGGCAAAAAAACTTTCTTTCTCAACCTCACTTTGGTAGTGGAGTTTGAAACTTCCAACACAGCTGTTTCAGTTCATGACTGGGTTGCAACCCACGTGTTTTATTTATGACCATTAGCACAAGGGGCTAAATTTTGTTTTTTTCAGTTACTTTACAATACATTTCAATCCCCCTCCTGCAATATACATGATTTATCGAAAACAGCTGCTTCGAAATAACCTCTTATCTTCAAAACCCCTTCTCTCCAAATGCCTATGCTTTTTCTCCATTCAGTGAGAATTTCTGCAGGCAGGTAGAATAAGCATAAAACCAGAGTGCTGCTAAAGACAGTGCTAATGTGCTAAACCAGATGTAAACACACACTTACATTAACTATTGACACCTTCCACACAGTAAAATCCTAAGAATTAAATTAACTCTACTCTGAGTATATTTGGTCCCACTCTATATAGAGTTAAACCGACTCTGAGAAAGAGTAATTTAATAATCTATTTTCTTCATGTTTTTCCAAATCTGCATGGAAAATGCAAACTAAATATTACTAATTAAGAGAGGGACCAAGTCCACTCCAGAAAGAGTAAAAACAGACAAAAATAGACTGTTTATTTCAAATAGAATTATTTAAATAACTCTCCTTCAGAGTTGGTTTAACTCTATATAGATTGGGACCAAATACACTCTGAGTAGAGTTAATTTAACTCTTAGGATTTTACTGTGCAGGTCTGCGTGGTGAGCTTAACCTGACTGGTTAATCATTGGGGGTCAGAGGTTTGAGTAGATTTTGAGAGAACTCCCAAAAAAGTAATATAGGGTCACATAAATATTTACAAATGGATGTTAATTCAACTTTGCATATATATTTGATGATGACACTAACAACACTATGTTGTACATCTCAAGTACATAGTATATTTTGCTTAATTGTTCCGTTTGGGAACTTTCTAAATGAAAGAAAGCCACCCTCCCATTCCTTTGTGGTTTTGTGAGGTCTTTGGTTAAATCAGTGTACAGTATATTTTCTGTTTAATTCTCACAGCTTTCTGCAATTACATTTTTAGGAATCATATTTTTAAGGCTTTAAGGTTTCATAAATACGTATTAAAGGAGTTGCCCATTTTTTCACAGTCCTTATGGAGCACTGCTGTTTTTTTTTTTCGATGCGGGTGAGCTGTGTGTGCTCTGAAGGGTATCTGAAGGGTATCTGAAGGATAAGCATGCATGTGTTTAGTATCTCCAAGGATTATGTAACCTTATCAAGCTGGATTTAAGTATTAAACTTCATATTCATTAAGTATGCACTTCATATTGTTGCTGACGTTTCCGTTTGTAATTGAGACGCTGATTGATCTTTTGTTTTTTAATTAAGATGATGATTTTTTTAACCACTGACTCCATATTTAAGGTTTTTATCCCTGCTCCTCCCCCAGGCTATGGCCACACTGTTCCCCTTTCTGACGGAGGCAAGGCCTTCTGCATCATATACTCAGTGGTGGGCATACCATTCACCTTGCTGTTCTTGACAGCAGTGGTCCAGAGGATCATGGAGTTCAGCACCCGCAGGCCAATCGAACACCTTCACCGCCGATGGGGAGTGTCTAAACCTATGCTGGGAGCTATCCACGCCAGCTTCCTGGCTGTTATAATGGTCTCCTGCTTCTTCCTAATACCTGCCATCATCTTTTCGGTCTTGGAGGAGGAGTGGAATTTCCTGGAGTCTTTCTATTTCTGCTTCATCTCACTTAGCACCATTGGTTTGGGAGACTATGTACCCGGCGAAGGTTATCATCAGAGGTTTAGAGAACTTTATAAGTTGGGAATTACACGTAAGTATTGGTATATGATTTGGTTTTCTTATAAGATACATTTGCCTGATGGATAATGCATCAATTCCAGAAGGAAATCCTTCTTTCCACCTGATGACTAATAATATCAGTAATTTGCAGTCAATGAAACTTGTAAACAACTTGATATTTCTAGAGCTTAGCATTAGCTTCTTAAACTTGTCTCCAGCTTTTTGTTGGACACCTTTACTCACTTTAAATATGTGGCTTTCTCTCCCAGTGTACCTAATATTAGGTTTAATCGCAATGTTGGTCGTCCTGGAAACCTTCTGCGAACTTCAGCAGCTCAAAAATTTGAGGAAGATGTTCTATTTGAGGAAACAAAAAACTGAGGACCGACTGAACATTGTGGATCATGATCACCTCTCTTTCACGTCTGTGTCTGACCACGCATCCACATTTAGAGAGGATAAGACTGACGGGTTTCCTGATGCAATAACCACCACTTCACCATCTGCTACCTTGAATTGACCAATGCAGTGCCAAAGCTTCCTGAAATGCTGTCTACAACTCTTCAACATGTAAACCTTTAAGAGATACCTCATATTACTTTATTGTGTTGCAAGTGTGAAGCCTAACATGCAAAAAAAAACTTGAACCAACAGCTGGAGGTAATTTATTGCTTAATAGCCACAATCACAATGTAATCTTCAAGGGTCTGGGTTTTCATGTAGCAGATGATTTTGATTCATTAGCATATATTACATCTTGATACTCAATACTATTACAGGAGTTTTGACATAATACATAATATATGCAGAACATCATCTTATAAATCTCGCAAACACAAAGCAGGAACTGGTAGAATCTCTTTGTATCCTCAAGAAATAAATGAGGGTGACATAGAATGCATAAAAAGACCCATGTTATTCATTCATTCCATCATTTTCCAGCCTGCTTATTACCTTTTGGGGCTACGGAGGTCTGCAGCTCACATTAGGTGAGAGGCGGGGGTACACCCTGGACAGGTTGCCAGTCCATCGCAGGGCAACATTCACTCACACATTCACATCTAAGGGGAATTTAGATCATTCATTTAACCTAACCCCATGTTTTTGGGGATTGTGGGGGAAACACACCCTATTGAATCAACCTTAGTTTAAAAAATGAAACATAGACTTTAATCTTCTCCATAGGTTCATTTTGTTCTGTCACACACACAGTCCAGCAATGGATATGAGCAATCACATTCCACAAACTATTTAACCCCTTTAAAGGAGGCAACAACCCCATTTATAGAAATGTAACATGCTGTCGAGAGAACTAAACAGTAGCTGTGACTATTTTTACATGCTGGTCAGAGTCGTTTGTGTACTTAGTAAGTCTAATACATAAAATGAAATAGAACAAGGTTCTTATTTGCTCAGTTGTATCCCAGACTGTTTCAACAAATCAAAACCTGTAAATGTAACCTCAAACCAACAATTTGATTCCCAAAGAAAGCAATGCTCCAGATTGAGTATCGAGCCAATGCAGCCAATTTGAAATAAGCTGTTGTAGATTATGTCATTTAATGAATACGGCAAATGTTTCACATAACAAAGGAAGCCACACAAACAACCCCTTTATTAATCAAGAGCAAATGTTCCATTAGTTGGCAAGAGTATGAGATACCAAAAGTATGAGTAGCTTAGAAAAAGTATCAAGAAAAGACAGAAAACTACGACAAAATATGACAAAAAAGACAGAAAACCATGATACCAGGGTTCTGCTAGACAATATAGTCACTATATACGATTTATAAGTTCATTATCTGGACCTACCTAATATAGGGAAGGAGGTGATGTCATATCCGGTCGCATCGGGTGCAATGGGAGTCATGCCATACTGTGCTATGCGTCTTCACCACTAAATACAACTATAAGTATTCTTTATTAAACACAAATTATTTCCTTTTACATCTGTACATACGTGGCAATAACATATATTATGCAATTAAAACAATTACCTTGGCAAGAATGATTGAGATCTCACAATTTGCAGGTTTGTGGGTGATTTGAAGCTATTGAACTGCTGCAGCGTGATTGTGCTCATTCCAAAAACATGGTAATTGGCAAAATCAGAATATGTAAGATGTGGTAGTGCCTTTGGGTCTCTCGTCATGATTTGGTATTTCATATGGTTCGATATCATTGATTACTTTCAGTTTAGCTAAATAACATGTTCAGAAAAAAAGTAACAATCATTATTAATAATAAAGAATAACAAAACCTACAGTGATTCAGCCTATTTTCTAGTAACACTGACATCACCCTTCAAACATGGCGGATGCGATGATGTCACTCCTCGCGCTCTTTTGTGGGCATGATTGCCAGGGAAATGAATGTACTAGGCCAGCTGCATGGGAATGGGTGAAGATCTACAGCAATGGTGTCAAAATCCATTCCTGGAGAAACACAGCCCTGCACAGTTGGGTGCTGTACACTGAAGGACGCCACCATTGAAAAGAGAAAACCTAGAATTTGGCAGAACGTTGCAGAATTCACTTTCGACCTTATATATCTTTGTATTATTTTCATTACATTATGTTTGTGCCTCAATCTTAACTTGCAATTCTACAGGTTTTTGACTTTTTTTCAATTCCACATAAGAGGCAGGTCCTTCATTATATTTTTACTCGGTTTGGTTTTAGAGGAAATTGAAGATTATTTTATGTTTATTTTGTAAAAGGATCAGACAATCGCTAAGGGATTTTTTTGTGTGTGCGTGCGTGTTTTTTCCTAAAGACATTTTCTGCTCCTTCAAATGCTGGTATTGATGGAGATCGTGTTGAACAAGCAAGATCGCTTCGGAGCACCCAAATTAAGATATTATAGAGATGTGGAAACTTTGTGTTTTATGAGGGAAGCAAATTAATAATTTGTTTTAACATTAAAATTTTTTGTATTGCACATGCAAATGAAAGGAGTGCTTTTGTTGCATTTTTATGTTGCACTTTAACAAAACAATAAACTGGAGAATTAATTTCTGTGTGTGTTGTGATTTTTCTCTTGGAAATATAGCCAGGAGTTGTTCATTCACTACATGTGCAGTGTTGAACACAATACAGTTTACAAAAACCTCTTTAGCGTGTTAATAATTCATTCACGTTTTCTTAACGCATCAGAACACTGACCCAGAGTGCTGCTTAAAAGTGGTAATGTGCTAAACCTGATACTTTTCTGCTGGTGTTCTGCTACTGACACCTTCTGGGTCTGTGTGTTAGCTCTGCATGGAGTGTTTAACCTGATTGGTTATTAGGTGGGGCTTGGTTATTGAAAGACAGAAGTGTTTTGAGCTTCCAGAAAAAGAAATAACTGGAAGCAAACAAGCTTTAATTAAATGATTTAGCACTTTAGCAATTCTAACATGCCTGTTTCCCTTTTCAACATTTGCTAAACTTTCTTGTGGCTCGGTCAATAAAGCATTGTGCTGACAACACAAAGGTTGGGTGTTTGATACCCAGGTAAAGAACTTGTTTACATTATTCCTTAAATCGTACGTCACTTCAGGTAAAAGCATCTGAGAAATGCTAAAATGTTCACTGTAAGTTGTTTCTGTTGTGTTGGCGTTTCACTGGCTTTGTGGCCCGAGCAGCTGTGCAGTCTGTTATCAGCCCCTCAGGATACCTGCTCGGGCTCGGTGTTGTTTTAAGATATTTACTCTGCTGTTTGAAAGAGAATTTGATGCCATCCTACTATAATGGTGCTGAAATAAAGCCGAGGTTATGTTAACAAGACCCTGCAGCTGTGCGCACCTTGATAAACTGTAATGAAACAAATTTAAATTATCAAGAATATGTCATGAAATAGTTGGTTGCACTGCAGTGCTTGCGGAGGTCTAATCATACCAACATCTAATTGGTTTTTACTTAAAATACATTATAATTTTAAAGAAAATGTCACTTTTTCTTGGCATTTTTTCACGTTTCCTAGCAGAGTCGATCTGTAGGGGTGTAACTAATACTAACTTGGATTAAGGTTTTTAGATTCACTGATTGTTTAGTGATACTGAGAATGTGAATAAACAAACATTCAGAGATGATAATGAAATGTTTTGAATACAGAACCTGTGTGATTACTGAATACAGGCTTACATAATTATGGACTCTTGCTGCAGCTCATTTAAACTATAAGCTTGATAAACGCACAGATAAGCATAATGATGCACACCGGAGCATTTTTTATAGCAAAAGAGAGCAGATTTTTTCAAAAGGAGTGATCATATGGAATATGCGGTCACACTTCCTTTGCAAAAAATGTCAAAGATAACTTCATTCAAACTGTAGCATTGAGCCTTCTGTTGTGCCTGCGTTCATATTCACGACTTACTTGCTTTTAGAAGTTAAACATTAGCCACTCATTTCTCATTGAGATCTCAAGTTAGGCTGCAAAAATGTTAAACTAGCACACCCTAGCACTGAACATCTACTGATCCTTCATCTTTTGGAGCAGATTCATTAATGATTGCTTAATCTAATGGCTTCCCATTTTACACTTGTTTAATACTGGAGTTGGCTCTAATAAAATACATTTCTTTAATAAACTAAGCATTTTGACAGATAAAATTTATTTCTAAAAGGAATGGCGACCTTATGAATCCAAACAATGAAGAACAATAAAAGCTTCCAATTGCCTTGAATGCCAGCATGGAGAGCCTTACTAGTCTCTGACAACCACCGAGCCGGACTCAGAGATTGTAGGACGAGACAGGATGGGAACACAAGGAGCCAGAAGGTAAGCATTCAGAGAGTTGTGATGATTACTCTCACAGTGAACAGAGAAACACAACAAGCTATATATATCCTCTCTGATCAGCACATACGAAAACCGGTACAAACGAATTGAGCCCACTGGTGTCTTCTACAGTGCCCACCACCAAACACACCCCACCAGTCCCACACATCCATAAAGGGCAGTGCGGGAGAAGTGGCTTGCCCAAAACCACAACGGCAGAGTGGACCTGGCGGGGAGCAAATCACCTAACGTATGGTTCTCTAGAGCAACCAACACCGCCAATACACCACTTGCCACCCTAGTATGTATACATGTTATTGTGCTGTAAGCCACAATAGCAGCGTAACAGCAACGTTTCGTCCTCCGTCTTAGTAAACAAAGCAGTGACACCAATCATTGACCAACCCCACCATAAAAACTCTGGAAAAAGCATTTTAGGTGTCTATACACAAATGCATTTCAGAGCACTTTCAAAAAGACATGCCTTGGCAGGCGTTTTCAAAAGTGCGTGCTTAGGTTAAAATGGTGCTGCATTTATGTGTGGATGAACTATGTAATAATGCAGAAAACTCACAGTTTTCAAACTATGGGCAGGGCATCAATCCTAACAGAATAGTCATTAATTTGAACTATGACAATGTTACTGATGTTAAGATGAAAAACTTACGAGGAATCAGAGCTAGCAGTTTAATACTTTCGTTTACTTGTTGGGGTTATAATTACAAAGATTTTTTTTACTCTCATTTGTTTGTCAGTTTCTCCAAATCTGTGCAATTCCCGAAACAAAAACTTTACTCTCTTTAATGACTATATGTAATCAAAGTTTTAGTATTTAAAATTACTAAAACATATCCATTTCAAGATGTCAAAGTTAGGATGTGCTTCTCCCTTCCTTAAATGTGATATGACAAGATTTGGTGCCAGCTGTAGTTATCCTACCCCAATGTTCCCCTTGAAGAGAGCAAACTATTGAATGCCGCCAGAGTTATTTATAAATGTCTCCTTTTAACTTTGTCTTTGGATCGCCCCTGAGTAATCTCTGCTCAATAGTTCCCGACCAAGATTTTTCAATTAAACCCCCTCTCCCATGGCCTGTGTTTATCCAAGCCAGTCTGCTTCATTAGCTGTCAGAGCTCGCTCGCTTCAGTGTGTGCCAAGCTCAATTTTTGAGTTCAGCTTATGTAGCTTCTCCTCACTCGGCTCTCCAGAAGGAGTGTATTGATGGCTCTGTCAGAAGTTTATGCTTAGCTAAGCTTGGGGGTCCTGACTGAGGTTTGTGCTGGGATTGAGACGCTGCTTCCAATCGATTGGTGCCAACCAGTTACAGTCAAGTTCTCTGTGTTCACCCCACACACATACACACATTGATGTGCGCACACACAATGGGCCATCTTTCAAAAGCTGGCGGTGGAGCATGAAGCTGCCACACTGCAGGGAGGATGATGTGACGGAGCAATGCAGAAAGAGGACGAGACGCCGCTGCAGCCAAGTGCTCAGAAACTGAGGTAAAACTTTTACTTTGAATAAATGGTTCTCAGTGGCTTTGAAATAACATTTCAAATGCTCTATTGACATTTTATATATATATATATATATATATATATCATACAAATCTTATTTTATAAAGATAAAATGGTTTATAATTAAAATTATTATTCTTTCAAAATATGTATATTTACTTTTTTGACATGTCCTAATTTGACATATTTGTGTAAATAACCTTTGAGATGTTATTTGTGTAAAATAAATATGTTCAATAAAGAAATTCATTTTTGCTTATTTTAAAATATTTTGTAATACATTATTTGATGTGTTTACTTCTTTGCTGATACATTTATTTTGATATATATTTTTCCTATTTTCTTGTATTTGTCCCTCATACAATTGAAACTTAGTAGTTTGGTTTTATTTTTTGACTCCTTGAAAGAAAGATTTAGAATTATTTAAGATCAGGACCCCCAGGATAACTGTTATATGATAAAGAGCTTTACCTATATATATCACAGAGACTTATATGAGAGCTTTAATTAGGGAGTAAAGTAGCTTTAAACACACTAAGAAATAAGACCAACCACATTGTTTTGCTGTCAATTGCCTTGAAAGTGCTGCAAAAATTACCCAAAACATTGCTGTGCATAAAATTTTTAAAAGATTTGTGTTTTATGTCAAACAGTAACTAAACAGTAAACAGTAACTGGAAGAGTTTTAAATTATTTAACAAAACTGACTGGCGGATGAAATGGTGATTGTATTCTGATGTCCCTCCTAACAATGATTTTATGCTTAAATACACTATTGTGAATGGTTGACCTTCTTCAGGGGTATGAGAAAGACTTCAGATGTGAGCCCACGACGTCTGTCAGATATCAGTCCTCAGATAAGTCAGCTGAAAACCCTCTTTGTTGAAGATGATCTAAACGAAGAACTGAAGTCATCGAGGTCAGTCGAGTACATCAAAAATGCATCCATCGAAGAGCGGATTTTGAGGATCACTGGTTACTATAGCTATGAGCCTTGGAGAACATCTCACAGAGGTACTTGATTCATGCTGGTACAAGTTAAGATGAAGCTATTTACAAAATTACACTTATTAGTTTCATTTATCCTTATATCTACATTTTTACCTTTTGTTTCATTGCCTCTTTTACTTTAACTGCCTTTTTGTTTAGCTGTTTGGATTTGGCTTTCAGTGAAACAACAATTAAGGCTGGCATAAACTGAAATACTGACTACTTTCTTACCACTCTTTCTTATAACTGCTTTTTCATTGTCTTGATTTTGCCGTTTAGCTGTGATGAGCAGAATGTAAAGGGGTCATGAACTGGATTTTAAATGTTCTTGGCTTTCTTATCCAATGCACATCAAAAAATTAATGAAGTGATGTCATTGAATATTAATTAAAACCAAGTAAGAATACTCTGAAATCAAGGTTTAAATGATTTAACAGAAAATGCGGATTAATTTAGCTTAAACATTAGAGATGCCATCAGCTAAACACATATTGCATTGAGAACAAGAAGATAGTAAGGAGACGAAGAAGAGCTGTGAGAGGCCATGTAACTAGCAGCTTATAACTTTCTGTTTGTGAACTAACTCCCTGTTCTATCTCAGAAATGAATGAGACAATAAGATTATACATTTTTTTCTACTACACTAACAGTCTTCTAAGTTTCTTTGGATGTTTTGGAATTCTAGGCTACATTGCCTATGAGAACATGGGTTAATCAAATGCCTGTGTGTACATTTGAAAACAACCATTAAGCAACACACTCAACTAAAAAAATAAAACAAAAGAAGAGTATATTTAGCTTCAAACAGTATTTATTAAATTGTTTATTGATTTGAGTAGAGCTCTATTTCTCATCAGGTTGTCCAGTTGTCTCTTTTTTGAAAAAAAAAAAAATCTTCAAGAAAATGAGTTCTTCCAAACACTGGCTCGCTCTTTGGTATTAATTCTCTCTGTTCATAGCTCTGGCATTACTGTGTCTATAGTGGATTACTATTGGGGGAAGTAGAGTGTCCGTGGGCAACATGTATCTGTCAAAAGATCCAGCACACTCTGGATTCTCAGTTCATGACCCTTTCAGGATATTTAAAAAAATTACACAAGACTAAGTTGAATGTTCCCTTGTGCCTAGTGCTGGTTTTAGACACTTACCATATTTGAAACCCACTTACATACTGAGCCATTTAGATATCCATCAAAGCAAGCTTTTAAAATGACAATGGATTGTTTAATTAATTAACACGGGCGATGTAATTAGGACCTATAATTCTATATCCTCACACCCTTACAAGCTGATCAATCCCGTCTATCTGTGACTCAGTCTAACCAGCTTCCTCACCTTCTCCACATCTCATGGGATTGCTTGTCGGACATCAAACTACTGAAATTTTAAACAAGGTGCATCATCTGGCACTCGTTGTGTAAAAAAAACAATCAAATAAAATACTCATAATTGCACACAACGTATCAAACTGTGATACGTAGCCACTGTTGCAGAGAAATACTGATCACATGACCTGTCTCAGACTGTGGGCTGTGGTGTGACCGATAACGAGAGTTTTGTTCTGTTTGACTGACTGCTATTTTGGCACAGTCTGCGTCCTCCTAGCACAAACCATTCTGCCCTCCAGACCAACAGGCATTAGCCAAGATATTCTTCAAAGTTTAACAAAATATTTATTATTATTATTATTATGCTATTAATAATTCAGTGTTTTCTCTTCAGTACCATGGACAGCATTACATATATTTCTGCACACTAATGTTATTGTATTTAGATTTTTTTTTTTAAATAGCTGTATTTTAATATATGTATACAATTTTAAATTTCAAGTTTAATGCAACTATATATTTACAAGAATATATATATATATATACATTAGCCAGGGTCTAAGGCAAGATAATGCAGACAAACCGCAGAACTTCAAGAATGCTTCGACACTATATCCTCCAAGGACCTCGTGACTGATCGCTAGTCCAGATTACAATGCTTTATGGTCCCCATGGACCATTAAACTAGATTCAACCCCGAAACCCTAGCCGTGCTAGGCACAGGAGGTCAGAGGACAACTGTTTATGGCATCCCTTTTAAAGATATGCCTCATGAATCTCAAACGAACCCATTATCTCTCCAACAGCCCACAAGATCAGGCACACAAACTCAGGATCATTTAAAGGAACAACTAATAAACAGTGAATCAAACAATACAAAATGACTCACAACCACATGGCTTCATGTATACAGATATACATTGGACTTTGTTATAATTTCTTTATATGAGATGAATTGTATATGAGTTGTACGAGCTGAATCCTGCAGGAACCATTTAAATATAACCTCTTCACATCAAGTAACAGGAATATTCATAGTCATGTATGGATGTGTGTGTGAATGATGGTTTTCCCACTTTATTCTGATGAAGTTTTGCTTTTGATTAGTTACTTAATGCGATAGAAGAACTATAGAATAATGTATCTGTTCAAGCTTTCCTTTGTTAATTTTAGCGGGATTTCCAGTGTGCCTTAGACTGTCGTTGATTGGACAGAACCTCCCTCAAGGAGAAAAGTACAGGAACTGCCATCTGATTGGATAGGACCGCCTCAAGGAGGAACTTTCAGAAAGACACGCTATTGGTCTGAACCGCCCTTTAAAACATGTGTACCAGAATTCAAATCTCAGTTTTTCCGAGAGTTTCCGAGAGTTTGAAAGAGTTGAAACAAGAGAAAGAACAGAAGCAGAAAGAAACAGAAGAAGAACAAAGCCTTCCTAACAACGCTTCCAGCAACAAAGACAATGGAGGACACGCGAGTCGCCTCCACACAAGCATTTCGTAGGCGCAGAAGAAGTTTTGCGTAGTTTCTCAAAGTTCTAAAGACTTTCAACCAGAGCGACACTTTTACTCGTTTTCATTCCTTTCCGTTAAAGTTCAATGTTGTAAGCGACCGACTTTCTTCATCGAACGATCTCTTCACAAAGGACATCTGAAGCAAGACACGGGACATCGAATCACTTTCAGCGCAAGTAACATTCTTCCAGAATCGGTTACTTTACTGGTGCATTGTTCTAGTCTAATTAGCTTTGCCTAATAACTCAATGCAAAGTTGAAATTAATGCCTGATTGATGGTTCTTAAGTCAGCTCCTTGCTAAATGTCTGAAACCCAGAATACATTCTATCTCTCTCTTACATCTGTACGAATGTGTGTGTGTGTGTGTGTGTGCTAGCTACTTGTTAGAATAGTATTTGTCTGTCTTAGATATTTTCCAATAAATATTTACTTTTATAATAAAAGAGAAGTATCTCGTAATGTTTGCAAGTTGTTGCATTATTCTGTAGATCTTTTGCTACCGTGCTCTTAGGATTGATTTTACTGTATTTATAGTACAGTTGGTGGAGATTATTAACATTCAAACCTTCTAAATTATCTAAAACCTTTAGATAATTCCATTTGAGTTAAACTGATGAGTTTTCCTTAATATACAGTAACTACGTTACGTATTTTGGACAACAGTCACGTGTGTTCAAATGATTCCGATGCACTGTCCGAGACACTGAGTCGACTCATTTGAATCACCGATTATACCCTCAGGTATAATCAATTCCCTTATAGCTATTGCGCCATATATTCCCTTACATCATATTGGTGGATAATGCGCGCGTAAACCTTTTATAGCTATATATTTCACTACATATTGGTGGTCGAACGCGGGCACAGAATCAATCCGATTTGCAAACAAATTACGAGTTATTAATCTTTTATGTTGACTGATCAGCAGAATCAATTCTTGCTGACTCCGCTCGCTCCTGTGTGTCTGCTCGAAAGTTTGGTGTGCGTGCGTGCACGCGCAAGCAAGCCTCTGTATGAGAAACTAGAAACTTCTGTGAGCTTGGAAACTAAAGAAAGCGTACTTGCAAAATTAAGATCACTGCGAATTCCAGTGAAATTAATGTTATAAACTGTTCTAAAGTCCTAAAAGTAAACTTGATCAAAGTTTGAAACGAAAAGTAGAAATGAGCGTTTTCCTCATTCTGTTATAAAACCGTTATCTCATTAATAGTGAATGTGGTGCGATTTCCATTACAATTCATCTATTAATCCTTAAGAAACATTATTGTAGCTACTAATGTTTTCTTTTGTGCGTCTATTCACGGAGTGAATTTGAGGCGCGTTTACACGGAAAGTGTTTTAATCCTGATAAAGTTTTTGACTTGTACAACAGCGAAGAAATCCTGTTATATTTTTGAAAACTGCTTCATTGAATCAAAAGATCCGCCGAGATCTGTTTAATCTTATAGCCATTGAAAGTTATTCTGAGAGTTTAACTTCTAACGAACTGGTTTCTGTAAAAGCCAACCAATATTCCGTCAACACGTGGCATTTGGTTAAGGGACAAAGAAACTCAGTCCGTGAAATATTCTGAGTGCTGTGATCCTTTCACGAGGAGAACCATTCGAACACTATCTCTGATACAAGAACAGCGATCGCCCAAGGGCAGGGGCGTGTCTTGTGCCAGTAGGCGTAACTTAGTCGTGACGCGAGGAGGAAGACCCTCCCTGAAATTTAGGAAGTTGGAAACACACTCCTTCCGGTGTTTTGTAAACATACAAGTTGTTAGCTATCTCACAGAAAGAAGCTAACTTAGCAAATGCTAAAAACATTAGCATTGCTCACTGATTTTAACAACAGCAACCATTAGCCTTCAAGGATAAAAACATTAGCATCTGAGAATGAATGCACTGTTTGCTTGATCAACTTTAATGTGCCCTGACACTTCAACATCTGAACTAATTCTTTTATTTGGTCTCCCCTTTCTCTATTTCTTACTGTAATCATTTTATTTACATTAATTCAGGAAGATAAATAAACTAAATAGTCTAAATTCTTATTTACTTTTGTTTTCCATTATCAAATGTTTTGTTTTATATTTCAATCAATTGAAATATAGCTTAAACAATTCTTGCATTTTAGTTGGTGACATTTATTACTTATAATTCAAATCATAATTTGAATTCTACATTAATTAACCTTACAAACAAATAACTTTGACACAAGGTCATTTTCTAAGGTCAACAAATAGGTATTCCCACCTTTGATCACTTAGATAAATAATAAATTCTGAACTCGAGAGTTCCAGTCAATTTATTTAATCAAAGTGATCCTTTATAATTTCTCACTTTATCTATTCTTTTTCCATTTCTCCCTTCATTATATTTTAGGAGCAATACACCTGAGCCTTTTTAAGCAGATATCTCTATATGAGTGTCAAATAAATTCAAGAAATTTATTCCTCATATATTTCAATTCTTAGTTGTGCATCAACTAAAGACTCTACTCATAGGCTATTAGTGGAAGAGATCCACTTAATTTAGTCTCCTTTACTTTATTTCCTCCCTTTCATTCTATTTCTCTCTCTCTCTTTCACAATTCTACTTTCAGCATTTAACTGGAGTACCTGAGACAACCATCAATCATTTCTGAACAAACAGAAATCCCTTTTGAGAACGCGACCTCTTATTCATTTCTTTTATAGTTCCTTACCAAAGAGAGCATAAAAGTTATTGAACTGTCATTGTCATATTTTCTCACAATATTATTAGATACAATCTTAACGGTTTTTTTTTCAGACTTCGACCGCGTGACTGTTCGAAAACTGTCACCTTAACAGACCTCCCAGACCAGTAGTCAACTGGAAAGTGGACTGTGTCATTCCTGCCACTTTGAGAAAATATCAGCAATATTATTGCATTGTTCCTCTTAACAGAGAAGCACCAACAACTTTCCTAAAACATACATGATCCATGAGAATACATGATATGCAGTAGAGAGACATTGAATATCATCGTTTACATTTATTTTGTTTAACACTTATTTGTGTTTCACCTTTTCTTCTATTTTCTCTTTTCCCTAGTTGAAGGAACACCTAAACTTCACTAGTCTACTGAGACCAATTCAGACCAGCTTAAGTCACTAGCATTTGTGAGCACACTGAAACAACACTTAGTTTTACAACACACATAGTGTACTCCCTCACAGATTTGTGTCAGTCGATTCTCCTTCCCCCTGAACAACATGGAAGACGTCAGTGGATGGATGAGAGGCATGGAAGACAGCCTCACACCCAAGAACTCTGAACTGCTGTTAACACTTGTTCTGAAAAAACTCTTGTCACAAGATTCCAATCAGAACACCCAACATGAGGAGATGATGAAGATGACTGCCTCCCTGAGCAATGCCTTCACAACCCAGCTGATGCTCACTAACCAGCACACTGCCAACCTTCAAGAGGAGCTGAGATGTGCCCAAAGTCGCATTGAGAAACTGGAATGGAAAGCCCAAGAGGACGAGAAGCTTCAAACCAACATGATCCTGAAAGCAATGAGGAATGGCCCATGCTTCGTGAAAGCCCCAGAACCATTCAACTCAGCTGATGAGAGGACTCATGATGTAAAGCGGCAAGTGGAAAAGCTTCAAGAAGCCCTGACAGCTGCTGAACAGCGAGAGAAAGAAGCAAACTCCCTCCAACGCGACCTCGAGAGTAGACTCAAGTCCACAGAACAGCAACTGGAAGTTGCCCAGAAGATCCTTGAACACAAGGATGCTGACATCAAAGCCCTCAAAGAAAACCTGAACAGCCATGAAACTGAAATAAACATCCTGAACCAACAACTGGATGATGCCAACGACGAGCTCAACTTCATCAAAGCTGAACTCCGGCATCCCCTTCAGCCTGAACGAGAGCCAAGAAATGCAAGGAGTCCCTCAGCATCACTCCTGATGAGTCAAGCAAGGTCCTACAACCACAACCTGCCTTGCAATGACAGAAGAGAATGGTCAACTCCCACATGCTCTCCAGCCTTCAGCACAGAACCACATACTGTGAACCTGCAGAGCAAACCTATTCCATCTGGTCCTGAACAAGGAATGGACCTCAAAGACCTCGACAAGCTTGCAAAGAACATCACCAAGTTCGACCCAAGCTGCCCTGAAAGCCAAGACATCAAGGCCTTCCTAAAAGACATCGAATTTCACCTGGAGATGAGACCCCAAGTGACCGACAGAGATCGACGGTACCTCCTGAGAACCACATCCAGTCCAGAGGTGCGAAAGTTCCTTGATCGACAGCAAGATCAAGTCAAACTCAACTACCAGCTGCTCCGTGATGCCCTGATCAGAGAGTTCTCCAACCCAGAGTCTGAACAAGGACTCTCGGCTGCCTTAGAAATCAAACAAGGCCGCAAAGAGACTCCCCAGTCCTACCTCAATCGCCTCAGACAAGCTTACTTCGACGACCCGGATGAACCTTATCTGGAAGAGGATGTGAACTTCAAGACCCTGTTCCTGAGAAACCTGCATCCAACGGTGAGCTATCACCTTGACATCATGGCATGTCCTCGTAAGATGACCATCCAACAGCTGCGTGACCTGACGAACAAAGCCTTCACTAAACAGAAGATGGCTTCAAAGAAACCGTCAGCAACGCCAGACTCTAATCCAGACTCAAGCGTCACCCTGGAAGACAATCGGTGGCATGAAGATCCCAAAATGCTCCATCAAGAACCAAGAGAGCAAAAGATCCCTGTCAGTCATCCATCCAGCCCATGGGACAAGACCCAGTCACAACCTCGTCCCTCTGAACCTCATCATGACAAGCCCTGGAACCAACGATCCTACGCTGGAGGACACAAGAGAAGGAACTCTTGGAACTCAAACTGGACCCCACGAGAGAGTACTAGAGACCAGCGAAGACACTCTGACCGTCACCAGCCAGAGACAACCAGAAGCGAAGCAGTGCACCATCAAGAACCTGCTCCCAAAGCAGACTCACAAGAGATAGTCCAGCTTCTGATGAAAGAGTTTCTCAAAGCAACAAATGAGAAACAGAACAAAGCAGACTACTGACCAGAAAGACTTCCTGGTACCCCACTCAACAAACGCTGTGGTTTCAAGAACACAAAGAAACCCAGAGTCAAGCTCGCCAAGAAACTCCAAAGAACCACAATACCCTCTTCAGCTACACTCAAACAAACCCACCAATGAGTGTGAGCCAGACCCCTCTTCAGAAGACAAAGACAAGCCATGGTCCCTATGACAAAGTTTGGGACAGAACACTGACCCCTATCCGGTATCACCTGCTGACGACGATGATGACTACCATGATGATGAAGAGGATGACCACAACAATGACGAAGAGGATGAAAGTCTCTCACAGCCGAACACTGATGAAGACTCCCTGTATCCCGAGAATCTTGGTCCCACAACACATACCAAGATCCCATCAAGCAAAAGAACACCTGCAGTGCTTGTCAAACACAACCCAGACAAGGCACAGAAGATCAAAAGGAACAAGCTTGCCCCAAAGCTTCACACCGCCATGTCAGACATGCTCCAGAACCTGCCAAGAAGACAGTTCTGTCCAAACCCCTCAGAAGATAGCCAAACTATCACCAAAGTCAACGATGGAAGAAACCCACCAGAAAAGGGGGGAGCCTAATCTGACTGATATAGATCTGAACATGCATACTCCACTCTCTTACACTCCTGGCCGTAACTTCACACAAATACATGTACAGACATTTAGATGCACTGAACCTGACTTCAAGCCCTTCTCCTAGGATAGTGTAGACACACTTCTATTTGAGAACATTCACTTCTATCACCAAGGTAGAACACCATTTTTAGAAGACACCCAATGTCATAGTTAATCAACATTAGTTGTTAACTTAGCAAGATGCCTTAAGATTTATTTAACCTTCAGTTTAATCTCCTTTTACTCCATTTTTTATTATTATTATTACTACTCTTTATTCTTTCTTAGGCCTGCAACAACAATAAGGATTGCTGATATTAGGAATGACAAGCCACACCTAATATCCCAAAGCCAAATTTATCATAATGCTTAACCAAGAGCCTTTATCCTATAATGCATTTAAATAATACTTAATCCTTCGTGTTTTATTTCCCACTTTTGAATTAAATGGAAGTTTAACTTTAAATCACCTGACGCTGAATAACAAGCTTTGATATTGACATACTTCGTACTTAATCAGAAAATAAAGTACCTTTAGTTACTGCAAGTAACCTACTTCTAACAGTCTTTATACGCACCAGTATTGTGAACTGTCATGGGAATGTTAACTTGTTGTCTGCACCTGGATGTTGCCTGCTCTTCATCTACCTGTTTTCCAGTGATCGTCGACGTCCTTACTGGAACCTCGCCGATCAAAGGGGGGTCTGTAGGGTCTAAGGCAAGATAATGCAGACAAACCTAGGACAGACTTCAAGAATGCTTCGACACACTACCTCCAAGGACCTCGTGACTGATCGCTAGTCCAGATTACAATGCTTTATGGTCCCCATGGACCATTAAACTAGATTCAACCCCGAAACCCTAGCCGTGCTAGGCACAGGAGGTCAAAGGACAACTGTTTATGGCATCCTTTTAAAGATATGCCTCATGAATCTCAAACGAACCCATTATCTCTCCAACAGCCCACAAGATCAGGCACACAAACTCAGGATCATTTAAAGGAACAACTAATAAACAGTGAATCAAACAATACAAAATGACTCACAACCACATGGCTTCATGTATACAGATATACATTGGACTTTGTTATAATTTCTTTATATGAGATGAATTGTATATGAGTTGTACGAGCTGAATCCTGCAGGAACCATTTAAATATAACCTCTTCACATCAAGTAACAGGAATATTCATAGTCATGTATGGATGTGTGTGTGAATGATGGTTTTCCCACTTTATTCTGATGAAGTTTTGCTTTTGATTAGTTACTTAATGCGATAGAAGAACTATAGAATAATGTATCTGTTCAAGCTTTCCTTTGTTAATTTTAGCGGGATTTTCAAGTGTGCCTTAGACTGTTGTTGATTGGACAGAACCTCCCTCAAGGAGAAACGTACAGGAACTGCCATCTGATTGGATAGGACCGCCTCAAGGAGGAACTTTCAGAAAGACACGCTATTGGTCTGAACCGCCCTTTTAAACATGTGTACCAGAATTCAAACCTCAGAAAGGACAGAAGTTTGGAAAGTAGTACGCGAGAGTTGGGAACCGGAACAAGCAACAGGCTCCAGAAGAGCCTTCCCAACTGCTTCCAGAAGCAGAAAGAAACAGAAGAAGAACAAAGCCTTCCTAACAACGCTTCCAGCAACAAAGACAATGGAGGACACACGAGTTGCCTCCACCAAAGCTTTTCGTAGGCGCAGAAGAAGTTTTGCGTAGTTTCTCAAAGTTCGAAAGACTTTCAACCAGAGCGACACTTTTACTCGTTTTCATTCCTTTCCGTTAAAGTTCAATGTTGTAAGCGACCGACTTTCTTCATCGAACGATCTCTTCACAAAGGACATCTGAAGCAAGACACGGGACATCGAATCACTTTCAGCGCAAGTAACATTCTTCCAGAATCGGTTACTTTACTGGTGCATTGTTCTAGTCTAATTAGCTTTGTCTAATAACTCAATGCAAAGTTGAAATCAATGCCTGATTGATGGTTCTTAAGTCAGCTCCTTGCTAAATGTCTGAAACCCAGAATTCACTCTCTCTCTTACATCTGTATGAATGTGAATGTGTGTGTGTGTGTGTGTGTGTGCTAGCTACTTGTTAGAATAGTATTTGTCTGTCTTAGATATTTTCCAATAAATATTTACTTTTATAATAAAAGAGAAGTATCTCGTAATGTTTGCAAGTTGTTGCATTATTCTGTAGATCTTTGCTACCGTGCTCTTAGGATTGATTTTACTGTATTTATAGTACAGTTGGTGGAGATTATTAACATTCAAACCTTCTAAATTATCTAAAACCTTTAGATAATTCCATTTGAGTTAAACTGATGAGTTTTCCTTAATATACAGTAACTACGTTACGTATTTTGGACAACAGTCACGTGTGTTCAAATGATTCCGATGCACTGTCCGAGACACTGAGTCGACTCATTTGAATCACCGATTATACCCTCAGGTATAATCAATTCCCTTATAGCTATTGCGCCATATATTCCCTTACATCATATTGGTGGATAATGCGCGCGTAAACCTTTATAGCTATATATTTCCCTTCATATTGGTGGATAATGCGCGCATAGACTTTTATAGCTATATATTTCCTACACCAATTTTATAACTTGAGTTTTTTTTTCTTTTTGTTTTTTTTATTAAATAATTGGACTGGTTTAGACATTCGTCCTGTATGTTTCATTCACTGTTGTAGCGTGAATTGTTTGTGTCATAAACAGACATTCATATAGAACTAAGTGAATACAGTTTGGTTTTATTGACTGTCTTTTCCATTCTTTACTTCCTTTGATCCTTTGTTCACACTTGACTTGTATTCATTTGCTCTTCACAGCCCAGTGTGTGTTTCCGGTAATGAATAATAATCTCTATTGAACAGGATCTCACCTTCACATGCGCACAGCTGTCACATTTGTTAAACATTTGGATTTGAAATCCATTTTGATATTAATATTTATTCCTATTATGCACTCACTAGCCAATTTATTAGGTACACCATTCAAGCATCTAGTTGGACACCCTTTTGCCTGTACATCTTGATCCTTTGTGGCATAAATTCAAAATGCTACTGGAGTTTTGGCCATATTGACTTGATAACATCATTCGTTTGCTGCAGTTTCTTTTTTCTTTTCTGCTGCATATCCATCTCTCATTCCACTACATCCCAAAGATGACTATGAGGCCATTTGAGTACAATGAACTCATTGTTATGTTAAAGAAACCAGTCTGAGATGATTCACACTTTATGAGATGGAACATGCTGGAAGTAGCCAGCAGAAGATGGGGACACTGGAAATAAAGGGATGGACATGGTCAGCATTAAAACTCAGGGAGGCTGTGCGTTGGTGCTAATGAGCTGTCAAGAGAATGAGACTGTCAAGACTAATGAGTGTCAAGAAAATAGCTCCCACACCGTCACACCACCATCACCAGCCTGAACCATTGATATACATTGATGAACCGTTGAGCCATACTTTCATGTTGTTGATGCCGAATCTGACCCTACCATCAGAATGTCACAGCAGAAATCGAGACTCATCAGTGTGGGCAACGTTTTTCCAATCTTCTGATGTCCAATTTTGGGGATCCTGTGTGCATTATAGCCTCAGTTTCCTGTTCTTAGCTGACGTGAGTTCCACCTAGTGTAACTTTTCTGCTGCTGGAGCCAATCCGCCTCATGATTCAACAGGTTATGTTTTCAGAAATCACTGCATACCTTGATTATAAGGGAATTTAATTTTGCCCTTTCTGGCTATTTTCGGACCATTCTCAGTAAATCTAATAGGTGGTTGTACATGAAAATTGTCTGGCACCAAAAAAAAAAAAAGCCACATTCAGCCACTCTGAAGCTCGGTTCGAACTGCAACAGATCTCTTAACCATGTCTACATGCCTAAATGCATTGAGTTGCTGTATTGTAATTGGATGATTTTGCATTAACGAGCAGTTGGACAGATGTATCTAATGACATGGTTGGCAAGTGTACTGTATATTTTCCAATAGATTTCGATGGCAACTACAGGCAAATAATTGTTATTTATTCTGTATATTCTAAATATACACATGTTAAACATAGTTTTAAAGGTCTTATGATTTCTGACAATCACTATTTATTTGGTGGGATTTAATAGTGACACAATGAAACAAGGTTGAAACATTGTTTAATTACTGCACATGTTAATTAGTCAATAGATGAGATGAACACGAGATATCAAGCTCACACATCACTCATGTTGAGTGCTAATTTATGTAGTGATCTCACTGTTCTATACCATTGTGTCTGTAAATATATACAGAATTATCAAACCAGACCTGTTACAGAAACTGAATCAGTGTCTAAGATTTGTTTATATGAAGCAACATTTGAGAAAAGTTTTGCGTTTGCATTGCTGACAATGTGTTGAACATCTTTATCTTGTTACGTTAAGCATTTATAAGTGGGCGCCGAAGATTAATGAACAAAGATTTATTTGCATGAAACTAAACTCAGCCTATGAAGATAATTATAATTTAAGTGAAATCCTGAATAGTGCTTGCTAATGATTGGTGTCCAGCTGTTTGGCTGAAAGCAACTGTCGGTCATTGTGAATCTCAAGGTTTAAGTATCCCATGATGCATCAAGGACCAGCACCATTATCACAGTAGTAGATTGCCATATTAATATTTAAAAAGATCAAAATGACATTAGCTCCTTTTCTAAATGGTTTGTATTATAAATTCTGAGATATAAATGAGAGAAAGAGAGAATTGGCTGAATGGTAAAATGATAGAATGGTTGAAAAGAAGCAGAATAATACTCTACTTCAACTTTGTTTAATTCATATACTGCACAACTAAAGCTATGGCTTTTTCGCCAAAACGTTTTATGTTTAACTGATGGAATGGAAAGTTATAGAAATTCAAATTCTTTAAGCTCGGGGCAATTCCTGTCTCAAGAGCCCAGTCTGCACTCCAAAAATGTTCACTTCTTCAGTGTTAAATGTAATAGTATGCAAGTGGAATTAAAGTCAATGTTGAAACTGAAAATGAGGTGTTTATTTAACTAATTTATGATGGTGTATTAACACTTGTGGTGAGACGCGGTAGTTCAGCTCACCTGCGCCATGTGATTTGCGAGGCTAATTCTATGGGTTATATTCAATGTGTATGTTTTGACTGAGGAATCCTCTGTTACTTTATTTTGATTTTTCCTTTACTAATTGTTGTTTTCTTCCCAGGGACCAGGGTTCTGGGCAAGTGGCTAGCTGGCCAATCCAGAAACCTGAGCCCTTAAATTTGAGTATTTTCCTTCTGCTGGCCTACCTCTGCTACCTTTAAGATGTTTTTAATTAGGGAATGAACAATTGTATTTTTGCAGCTCCTTGTCTTTGGTCCTTATTTCAGAACCCACAAATCTGTGTGTCCTATTACTTAGGTTCCTGTAATACAATATGGCATTATCCTGATTTCTCTTTATTGTCTACATTTCCACAAACTGATAGAGTTTGTTCAACCCTTGTAGTATAACATTTATCAATGGGACAGTGTTTATCTGTCTTCACCTCTCTGACGCTATTGTTGATTCAACACATCATACCTTATCATACCATCATGGCTTACAACACATAGCTGATGGAAAGAATAATTGAAAAATATCAAGCGTGTGAAAAATAAATAGTTTTCAAATACAGACATTATTATAATTTTGATAAAGCAACTAATGGTAAGCAAAAATATTCTTCAGCTTTAACACATACCAATATACCCAGTTCATGTGTTATCCCTCCATCAGTCAGTTCGTCTCTACATCACCTCATACTCCAGCTAATACTTGAATCTTTCCTTTGGCTTCCTTCTAGTCTGTGGAAAAAAAAACCTCCACCATAATGGAGCGTGTAATATTAGTATTATACCACTCCATGTTCTTAGTGTTGAGGGCTCCCACATGGCCCCTTCACTCCTCCATCACTCCTCCGCTCTTACAGAAAAGCCAGATTACATTTGCAAAAGTTCAATGGCTGTTATCAAGGGGATAAATTATTTGCATTCTTTTTACTTTTTATCTTTTAAAAATGTATCTTTTAAGAACATACTGAGATCAAATATTTTTCTCTTCCTATGGCCATCAAATCCACGTGGACATTTCATTATCAGAAAAATCACCAGATGATTATGATGAACAATTTTTCTGGAATGGTGATGGGTGTTCCATTTAAGACACAGGCTCAGTACCACAATTAAATAATTTAGCTGATTAACTATTCAAATATTTCTTCTTCTCCTTTCGGCTGTTCCCAGTTTAGGGGTCGCCACAGCGAATCATCCGTTTCCACCTAAATCCGTCCTCAGTATCCTCTACTCTTGCACCAACTACCTTCATGTCCTCTTTCAGCACATCCATATATCTCGTCTTTGGCCTTCCTCTTGACTTGTTGCCTGGCAGGTCCATCTCCATCATCCTTCTACCAATATAACCACTATCCCTCCTCTGCACATGTCCAAACCATCTCAACCTGGCCTCTCTGATTCCAAAACAATCAACCTGAGCTGTCCCTCTGATGTGCTCGTTCTTAATCTTGTCCATCCTTGTCACTTCTAAACTGAACCTCAACATCCTCATCTCTGTTACTTCCATCTCTGCCTCTTGTCTCTTCCTCACTGCCACAGTTTCCAACCCATACATCATGGCTGGTCTCACTACTGTTCTGTACACCTTTCCTTTGATTCCTGCTGACACTCTTCTGTCACACAACACCCCTGACACTTTTCTCCATCCACTCCAACCTGCCTGCACTTATCTCTTCACCTCTTTTCCACACTCCCCGTTGCACTGGACTATTGACCCCAAATATCTAAACACCTGCACCTGTCCAGGGAGGGATAGACGAGCAGATTAAGGTCCATGAAATTAGAAGTTATGAAGTTTCTATGGGTGGTATGACACACTATAACTTACAGATCATTCATTTAAAACTCATTCCAAAGAGAACAGTAAACACGCACTGCTTTAGTACAAACCTACAATTGCAACCGTGAGCTGTTTTTTTGAGATGTTATCAACAAATTTCAGGAGTAGCACATACAGACAATTAATCTATTAATTCTGGGTGGTCCACCTACTTATCCTAATCAATAATCGGCAGAACTCTTCACTACAATACTCTGGTTACTTTCAGAACCCAAAGAACTCGAACAGCTCACCTGGTATGTATTTTTACATGGCAAATCTGGATGCGCATCCAAGGCCTAATTTATGCATTTGCACACTCATGAATCATATGCCAATATTTTGTTATCTTCAATAAGGTCAGTGTCTGGCCACACCCACTCTAATTTTGAATATTTCTTAAGTGCATCATATACACATGTCTCGTTCCAGCAGCGGCAATTACTGTAGCTGTCACAATTTAGTGGTTCAGGGAGACTTCAACGGTTGTGTCTTTGTACACAGAGCTGTTAAGATTATACAATGGGGAAATCTGAGGACAGCTGATTATTCATTACTGTAAGTCATAGTCCCTAAAATTCAGTTGATATCAGTAATAAAAACTCTACTTTCAAATAGAAATACATTCAAACATGTATTTTATGACATTTTATAAGTGAGTATTGTGTTTTTACCAAATGCTGGAAGCCACTTCATCCAGATGTTTGAAACTTTTGGAATGCTGTCGAAGGAAATACAACCTATACGGTGGCCAATTAGGCCCAAACACAACACAAATCAACTTTAAACTCATAGTGTTAAATCAAAAACACAAATAAAAGACAAATATTTTAGGTGTTTTTGATTTGCAGTAGCCGTTTTTGATTTGCTGCAGTGTTGCAAGTTGATTTGTGTTGTGAACTAATGGGCCACCGATTCCTAATTTTACAAATAAAGAAATTATGGAAGCGGGGGGCGCTAGTGTGCTCATTTACATGCTAGAGTTTTTGAATGTAGAGGAACGCATCCACTGGCTCTCCACTCGCATGAATAGAATGACTGGACATTATTGAACTCATGTGAAAGTAAATCTAAAATTTGACAGAATTGAGTTTCCATGTTTAAATATCCATGCCTGGCGTTTTTTCACAGTATATCACAAAAGATTCAGTGGTATAGGTAAACAACCATAGCATTGCTTAGAAACCTGGAACTACTGCCAAGATATTTTATCATTCATGTTGAAAATAAATGTTGAACTGTGGTGGACTGGAAAGGTGGTCAAGTGAGCTGCATGATAACCCTCCGCGCCTCATTCTAGATGGTGTTTAAAAACACCTTTGGCCCCTGGCTGAAACTTTATAACTTGTTTCAGGCGCAAGGATGCTTTTAACTCTGCTGTTATTTGTGCTTGACATAAGAAAATATTACTTTAATAAAGAATTAAAGAAAAGAAAATAAACAATGCTCATAATAAAACATTACATAAACAAAACATAAGCCTCACTTTCAGAAGACTGATAGTGAAAAGCACAGTGCTATTGCAAATCAAAAACATTATTATATTTTACATTATATATATGAATACAGAGCATTTAAAATGTGTTTTCATGTACATAGCTACATTAAAAACCATCACAAGTTAAGCTTAAACACCATTAATAGATGGTAAACTTACCCTGTGTCTCATAACTTGCTATAGTCTGGGAGGAGAATGGAAGGAATACCAATCTCCACTGTATGTTTTCTTGTAGCAGTACCAATTTTAGCCACAAGTTGACATACTGTAACCCAAGCAGATAAATGGTAATAAATGAGGTTTGTACACAGACACCCACCTTTGAGATGATCTTTGAAGCCCTTTTGGACTTGTTAACCAGCATTAAAAAAACAACACTGACAGCAACAACAACAGTAAGGTTGTTAAATGTTAACTGGTTGCCTCAAGATGTGGGAAGAGTAATTTAGTCACTGATTTCTTTTTTCTTCTCACTAATGGAACTGGGTGATTTTCAGTTCAAATTTGGCCACTGCAAGGTTGGCTTTAGATGGAAATTATGATCATTTTAAGCATGCCACCCAGGATCAGTATGTCATGTGTGGTTCTGAGAGGTCACACAACTTGCTTTTTGACATCATAACGCAGTCTGCCATCAAATCCCAATGCTAATGCACAATCTTCAAATATAAAGTCAAAGCAAAGAGTGAACCACTGTTCAGCCATTTTTTCCCAAACCAGCTGATAACTAACATGTTCAAAATTCAAGAGACCAAAGTCACAATCCTCAAAATGCTCATTTATGCTTCCACGCCAACATTTACCATGAACTTTGCTCTGACATGAAGTGGCTTCTCTTCTTCTCTTGCCTCCTCTGCAGTGTTTAGTCGACAGGTAATGCAGAGGAGGATATTGATGGGTTTCTCTGAACGTGAACATCCGATCGCCGCCTCTGCATTCAAGCCTTTAGCCTCTCTTGGAACGACAGTCTTACAACTGACTGACTGAGCAGCACAAGAGACTAAGTCAAACTGTCAATATTGAATAAGCCTTAATTGCAGTAAACTTGCCCGACAGAAACATAAATGGCCTTCTTCTTGCTGTTAGCTGACTTACACTTGAACAGAAAGTTAACATCAGCAATGTGCTTTTTTTCAAAGGCCTGGAGATATTTAACTTGATTAGAACTGCCAATAAGCCTCTAGATAGACTCTGGGTTCTGGCATGGATCCCTATTGGAGTTTGAGGATAAATAGAAGGGGTTTTCTAGCCTGGAAAGCACCCATAATTCCCCAAGCAAGATTTTTTTTCATTATCTGGTCTGAAGTAAAATCACAAGTGTGGTTGGAGGGTATATAAAGCATATAGGTGAGCTGTCCATGTAATGAATTTAGGAATGGAAAGCTTGTTGGGCTTATTTTTAAGGGGAGTGGTACAGAGCTTAACAAGCCCTCCTCCCAGATAACTCCTCCCTGAGACTAAATGTGATTTAAAACTGCAATATTTTCAGAAATTATTTTATAAGAAATATGGATTTTATTTAACACTAACACAACTAATATACCAAAACAAAATTACATTACAAAAGCAATATCTGTTGATTAACCTATAAGTCTTTGCACGGACCAGTCTGTGTTTTGAATTAAGTAGGAATGGCTTGATTCACCTATTGTTTCATTTTGATTTCACATATAATGTGTAGATTTCAAAACGGTTGTTAGTTTGGATATTTTGGTTTAAACTAACATTACAAGAGTTCCCTTACAGTCGAGACGCAGACGAATGTCGAGTTCTTCGACTATGGCGACTTACCGAACTCGACATTCGTCTGCGTTCCCTCCTTTAGGGAACGGGGGTTACGTAAGGTAACCTAGACGTTCTGACTTATAATTTACAAGTCAATGCAAATTAAAATGTGAGAAAATGCACAATTTTCTTTTAGTTTACTTTTACAGACCACAAATTGCTGCAATCAGTGCCATCTAGAGGTTAAAAGAAGGGTAACCATTGGGAATACAAGACAAGGCTTGTCTTTTTCACAATTCTGACACAAAAAAGCACAATGGAACAAAAAGTGTTTTGAACAATGTACAAGGTTCAAGAGAGGTTTTGCCTGTTTTTTTCTACAATTTTCACATTGTTCTGGCCTTTTCCTTGAATTTTGATTTTCTTTGACACTTTAATTTTCGTTCTAAAACATAAGTACAGTTAGTTCTCAATTTTGTTGTATTTTGCAGTATTATCAAAATGGACCTGACTTCTAAGGGTTAATTTAAGCATTTTAATTAGCAGCCCACTTTGTAATATTGCTGACATTTGCAGATCAAAATAAAAGAAATTTAGACCCAAGATCTCATCATATTAAAATTCCAGACATAGTTCTCTTGGGGAAAAGCTTTTAAACCATATTATTCAGTTTTGTCAAAGGCTTCAAATTGTTGGAATATCAATGTCCTGACAATCCCTAATAGATTTAGTTCTAATAATCATTTGCTAAACATTTGTATCCAGTCCGTCTAATTGAAATCAATCTGTTTTAGCTATTGCTGCCGCTTAATATGACAAAATGAGACACAAATGGAGAATAATATTTTACCTCATGAAATTAAATCTGAAATGCATTCTGATTAGCTTCATTCTCTGCATGGATTTCATAATGTCCGTGATTTATCCGGCCCCACGAGAGGACACTAATGATGAGAAACATCAGTCAAAGCCTCCTTCAACTGGAGAATTAGGTTAACTCAGAAGTCAGCATATCTCTAACACAGAAGAAGATCTGTTGCCTTAATCAACATGCTCGTCCATTTCATTTTTAATATGAACTTTCAGATTAATATGGAATTTTTTTTATTTTTTTTTTAAATAGCATCCTTGCTAAAACTTCTGTCGAACAAATACATTTACATGTAAACAAACACTAGCCACTGATGCCAAGATACGCTTAGCATGAGAGTCAACAACATAATACTTGTGGGAAAATATTGTGTTAATAGGTTCAGCTAAAAGCCTATATGGAGCCATCAGGAATCCAACCAACTTAAGAGAAACTATTAGGTTATAAAGCTGTTCTTCCATGTGATGTACGGCAAGCTTCTCAGCGTTCACATTATGAGCCATAGGAAAGAAATCAAAGCCACCACCAAGTTATGAACACCATAAAACTACACTCTGACTTTATGGCCAGCATAAAAATTAAAGTTCATTGCTGTTATTAGAAGAGTTCATATAATTGAGGGAATTCCTTAAAAAAAAAAAGATCAGTAAATAATGAGATGAATAACCTCCTGCTTTTTACCGACTAGTGAATCATGTAGATTCACTCTAAAGCCTCAAATTTCTTCTCCCCTATCTTTATGTGACTCATTCTAATGAATAAATGGTGAGAGAAAGGTCATTGGAGTCCCTGGATGCATGTTGGCTTTGGTACAACCTCACTGACTGTGAAAGAGGTTTTTTTTATGCTCTTCGCAGAATGTTCATTGTAAAAGTATGTATTCTTCTATATTCACCAAATGACACTTTTTATTTGTATAAATTGCATGTTGTATCTATTGATAAACCAAACCACGATTGTTATATTTCTTGTTAGCTCCTCACCATCACTAAATAAAACTATAGTCTATGGATAATCGATTGGGGACTTCATGACTGGAATAAACTGCTCTCCAGATCAAATATGATTTCATAAGAGAAGGGCTGTTTGTTAGATTATGGTAACATGTAACACTATGTCATCATTTCTTATAGAATATCAGTGGTTTATGAAACTCAAAGGGAGTACTTGCCCCAGAATCCTTGAGTCATTGTGTGAAGTGCTGTGAGGTTAGTCAGGGAAGAATGATTGAAGATGTTTTTCTCTCCTCTAACGTCATAAGCTTGAACAACACAAACATTTACAAGGGGATTGTAGAGGATGGTGGGCTTTTTACCAAATCCTGGGTGTGTGTACAGTGTGGCTCACATTAAAGTGATGAATCTGCATCTTCAACCACCAGCACGGCAGCAATTAAATTTATTTCTGAATTTGAATTCAGATCTTTTTACAAAGTCCCCAATTAAAGAGTCATCTTAAGTTCTACCGAAAGGATGTCCGTCAGAGAAGAAAACAGCACACTTGATTGATTAAACTAGCTCTCCAGGAACAGCTTGAGGAATTGGAGAGACGTCCTGCCCCCTTGTGGCTGGACTGAGACTCTGAGTCACATTTATTTTCAGTCTAGGGGTGAAATCAAAAGCCTTTGTTAATTCTGTATCTGTGGCTAGAGGTTACCGTACTGAGGGAGTCAAGATGAGGGAAGCAGAAAGAATCTAATACCTTCAAAAACCAACTTTGAATTGAATAAAAAGTCAATTACAGTTGTGTGAAAGTACAAGTTATAAAAGGATCTGTTTGATCTGCTGTATCTTTCCATTCGAGATGGAATGCTATTTATATTGTCAGTTTGTAAATTGATGTCCATTCATTATCAATTCCACAACACACACCATTTCCAAAAATAATAACTCCAATAAAGGGAACATTTAAACAACACAATATGGTTCCAAGTCAAAATCAAACTGGCCGCTTAGGAAGCGACACTGATTTACAATAATATCCACATGCAATGGTGTAAATGGGGGTGGTACGGTGGTGCAGTGTGTCAGTTAGAAGGTTGACGGTTTGAGACTCGCCGATTCATGACCTTACTGGAAGGAGTTTGCATGTTTTCCCCGTGCTTATGTAGGTTTCCTCCGGGTACTCTGGTTTTCCACACAATCCCCAAAAACATGCGGTTAGGTTAATTGAATAATCTAAATTCACTCGATGTGCGCTGGAGAAAGGCACTGGCAGACCCCCCTGGCCCCAAAAAGGGAATAAACGGGCTGGAAAATGAATGAATGAATGGTGAGAATGGGAATTGACAACATGTGGAGATTATCGGCATTTAGCAAGACACCCCCTCAATAAAGGAGTGGGTCTGCAGTTGGTGACCACAGATCACTTCTCAGTTCCTATGCTTTCTGGTTGATCTTTTGGTCACTCTAGTGGTAGCATGAGATGGAGCCCACAGTCTCACAAATGGCTCAGGTAATGCAGCTGATCCAGGATGGCGCATCAATGTGAGCTATGGCAAGCGGTTTTTCTGTGTCTGTCAATGTAGTGCCAGGAGACAAGCCAATACATCACAAGACAACCCTGAAACAACCTCCGTCTTTGTACAAGGAGGAACAGGAGGAGCACTGCCAGAGCCCTGAAAAATGACCTCCCACAGGCGACACATGTGCATGTGTCTGTTCAAACGGTCAGAAACAGACTCCATGCATGATGATTGGCATTTGCCCGAGAACACCAAGATCACCAAATCTTGGTAGGTACCCTGGGCTCTTTACAGATGAAAGCAGACTAACACTGAGGCCATGCGATGAATGTGACAGATGCTGGAGATGCTGTGGAGAATGTTCTGCTGCCTGCGATACCATTCAGCATGTCTGGTTTGGGTGGCATGGTGGCACAGTGGGTAGCACTGTGGTCTTTAACTGAAAAAGTTGGCAGGGTGAGGCTCACCAGAGACCATCCTGAGAGTTTCCATGCTCTCACTGGGTTTGTGTGGGTGTCCTCTGGGTACTTCGGTTTCCCCCACTTTCTCAAAAAACACGAGGTTAATTGAATAATTTAAATCCGCCTTAGGAGCGAATGTGTGAGTGAATGTCTGTGTTGCCCTGTGACACCACCACCTCTTGCCCAAAGTGTGCAGGCACCAGACAAATAGACTGCCTCCAAATAATTCCTTCAATAAAAAAAAAAAAAAAAAAAAATCGGAAAAGGTTCAACTTTTTTGCGTTTTTCACAATTCCTGGAAGCGATTTCAAATAGGTTTGGTATTTCTGTGGTTCTGTAAGTAGGCAATTGTATGATAAACAAAGCCAAAACTGTCTATAATAATGCTATTATTGTTGTGTGTTTCTAAAACTGAAGGACTGATATCCTGAAATAAACATACAGTATTTCAGAATATATCTGTATCGTTTTGATGAGGATAATTTGTCCTTCCTCTCCACACATTCTCAGGATCGGATGAACACAGTATTTCATTTTCTCTATTTTATTATTTTTTTTTTCAGAAATTCATCATCACTTTGAATCAAGACACCTTTTTCTTTGCGAGTTTTGGTGAATTTTAGTTAAAATATTTATATTAAAGTTAAAATATCAAGTGTGCAAGTCTGTTGGATTTTTGCGTAAATACTCAAAGAAAGACGCAGACTTCACAGGAAGGTGTGTTGATGTTATCAGACAGTTATTTTGACATTATTATTAGCAAGATACTTGAAAATGTCAAGATTGCACTTAGCACTCTGCTCCTTTGGCATAAGTGAACACTTGCAGGTTCACGTCTTGAAATCTGTTTGAATATGCAGATGTGCTAATGTTACAGATTAATGACAATAGCAGTCTGATCTGCATACAGAAATATGTAGCAAAAGAAAATCTGTTCCAAGGTTCATTTGCAAGCAAAACATAGAAATGATAATGATAAAACCGGAGTATTGACATAAATGCATACATAATGTCATCTGTGTTATCAAATTCAAACAGATACACTTTAATCAATGCAGTATTATTCATGCTCACATCATTTCAGCATTTAGCAGAAATAGATACAACATAGATAAGCCATGAGCCCTCCACATGCTACCACCAACTGTACAGGGTCTACATCCCCATTAGTGCTAAATGACCTCATGGTAGAACCGTTGTGGATTACCTTCGCAATCTTACTCCAAACCCCACCAAATAAATAAATAAACATTTGTACATTTGTAATAATTTATCTGTGTAAAATATGTCAGTTTGTTATTTGTTAACAAATGGTTTCCTCTTCCTTTATGAAGAAGCACAGAGAGCCAGAGCTAGATGTGAGAATAAAGGTAAGTTTTTCTATTTTTCTGAATGACTAACAGCCTTGTGATAGAAGTGTTCAAGAAGGAATAAAGTGGTATCTTTACCCATTTTACCCAGGCCTTCTGTGGTGACGCCTTGTGGAGTAGTTCGACCAGTTGGTCACAGGTCTGGTTTTCCCTTTCTGCCTCTCCAGGATCACCATAATTTTTGCCCATCGGTTCATCTCTACTGCTTTACAAAGACAGCATATTGCAGATTAAAAAAATATTTACATTTAACCAAAAGGCTTTTCAAACTTCATATAAATTATTTTTATATTTGCTAATTTAAAAGCTTTACTTTCTCTCTTACCCATTGTTTGCCATACCATTCTCATTGGTTAAGCTCCACACCACATTTCTACTAACCTCATCTTCTAGATCCTAAGTTCTCCTCCTCTCTGTGGTTCATCATCTCCAGTCCCCTGTGTTGCTTCATATTGTGTGTTTCAACAGTGCTTTGTTTATTTACTAAAGTTGAAGGAACTGGATGTTAGAGAGCCGTGCTAGCAGCCTCTGAGAAACCCAGAACTGATCAAATGTGTTCATTTGTGTTAAAAGTTATTTTGGATAAAAGCGTCTACCACACACTCCTTTAAAAAAAAGGTTATTTTGGTCATTATTCACTGGTTTGCTAAATACAGATCCTTGTCATATATATGGTCATATAAATTATGTTTATTTATTTCATTTGATGCTGAGTTCTAAATAGCACTTTTGATGATTGGTATTAACTATGACTTGAACATTGGGTCAAAATAGCACCTTTGAAGATAAGTCTTGTTCCCCTATAATTATGAGCAAAGGAACCAAATTTGGTTCTATATTGCCTCTTTTTTTAGAGTGAGTGAGTGCATACAGTGTGTATCTTAGCAAGTCTGTTCACAACACATGACAATAACATGTTTTAGAAGTGAATTACTTGAAAATTTTCTAACAATATTTTTGGCAAGAGTAGTCAATAGGAATTTTAAACGAAATATGATAAAAAAAATTAATACTAGTCAATAGGTGTATATAATTAATTATTAATAGGAATTCAATTAATAACACTATTACATATACAGTGAAATGCATTGCACCATAATGCAGTGAAAGTATCTTATTCCAAAGAGAAAAGTAATGAAAAAATGGCAATGGCCCTATCATATTTTCATAGAACCCTTTCTCTTATACTATTCATGACCTGACAAAACTGAACAGCAGATTTAAAAAATGTCTTTAGTTTCTTCTATATCTTCTGACATACATTTACAGAGACCTATAAGAGCTGTAATAACTGGGACATTAATGTAGAGACATTGTGCTTGAGATCCTCATGCCTCTGGCAGATTGCTACAGGAGGTCACTAAACCCCCTGGAACCTTAAATTGTTGTAATTTTCTTCATGATGGGAAAAGGTACAGTCTGTGCCTAAACTATAACATGAACATAACATACTGTAATTTTCTGAGATTAAAGAGAAAGGCAAGCATCATATGTTAGCATTTCTAATAATGTGGATGTAAAATAAATCTTGTTGTCTGCTTATTAACACTGAAATCTAACGAATCCCTCTATCCAAGTGTACATGTGTGGAATATGCTTCAGAAAAAAAAAACATAGATAAATACAACATAATTCATTAAATTGCTAAAAGTAAAATTATGAAAATAAAAATAACAAATTTTAAGGAATCCAATTCACATCACATAAGAAGAAACCAATCCCCAGTCACCAGATGCACAACTCACAAATGCATATGTGGACAAGCCACCTTCATCTTGAAATAAGGTGCTGTAAACTGATGCAACTAAAATAGAGCTATGCAGGCAAAACAAGGGGCGTTTTGTATGGTGGTATTTGTGTGGGCAGTGCGGGAACTAAGGATTTTTATCTCGGATTCTACTCAATATCAGATGATTCTGGGGAACAATGTCCAGCAATCAGAGATAATGTTGGATCTTTCAACAAGACAATGACCCTAAACTCTGCTCAAAAAAAGGCATTCATGAAGAGGAACAAGTTCAATGTTCTGGAATGGCCATCTCTGTCCCCAGACATGAATATTACTGAAAATGTGTGGTGATTTAAAGCAGCGATCTATGCTCGAAAACCATCAAACCTGATTGAACATGAGGTGTTTTATAAAAAAATGATCCAAATTTCCATAGGCCGAAATCCAGAATTTATTCTCAGAAGCTATTGAACGCATTTAAAAGTTATTATTTCTGCATAAAGAGGATGCAAAAAATGTCTGGTGCAGAAATTTATGCAAATGCCTAGCTTTGCTTAAATATTTTTTTTGCAGATTAAACCATTTATCTCTAATTAACTTCTCAATTTATCAATGTGTTTGTCTCTCAAATGTAATATTTACCTGAAATTTCTTATCCAGATCACCTGGTCCATAGGAAAATCGTGAAAATGTACAGGTGTACCTAAACTTTTGCATTTAGCTCTATTTTTCATTTTTAAAAGGTACAAGGGATGTCCCTCCCTAATTTACATCATTGCATGAACATACAGATATGCTCTCTGCTCTGGGAAAAGTAGTGGTACTCTAAAGAGCTATTTTTTTTAAGTGGAGGAACGTAAAGCACTGGTATCTGCTACATCCCAGTTCCACTTCCTAATTCTCATTTCTGTTCGACACAAGATTTTACAGCCATCCCTGCTTCCCTCTGGACCATGCTTGCCTCACCGTATATATACTCCCCATTCTCTCTACTGGCACAGGTCTCCTCCATGCAGCTCCTGGTTCCATTCCAGTGTTGTTTACATGCTATTAAAATAATTATTCTGAATTTTACATTTAAAAAGTTGGATACTTTAATCAAATAACTGAAAACAGTTAATCAGTTTCAAGTAAGTTTGTTTTCATTTCAGCAGTCATTTCGTTAATATGATGCACATTAAAACATGTCATATGTGCTACGACGAAATGCAAACCACGCAATCTGAACATGGGGATTAACTCAGTTTTTTTTTGCTGCAATTCTCAGTTAGCCCATCTATTTTGTATCCCAAACAATACCACCTCCACCTGACTTTGGCCCATGTGTAACACAAAATATACATTTGGAAATCAGGACATTGAGTTAATGTGCTCAATAATGTTCTACAATGTACACCATATTCTGATTTGTTCCCTACGCAGCTTGTGTTTCACACTGGAAAGATAAAGTAGGAAGGGACGCGGTACACTGTAGACTGGTCTGATGTGTATTCTCCTCACAGGAGGTTGACCTTGAGGTGAAGCTGTTACTGCCACACGCAGCAGGCTGCATCTCAATGGCCACTGGCCCACATTGTTCCCTATCCAATCAGAGGTAGAAAGAAAGAAAGAAAGAAAGAAAGAAAGAAAGAAAGAAAGAAAGAAAGAAAGAAAGAAAGAAAGAAAGAAAGAAAGAAAGAAAGAAAGAAAGAAGGAAAGAAAGAAAGAAAGAAAGAAAGAAAGAAAGAAAGAAAGAAAGAAAGAAAGAAAGAAAGAAAGAAAGAAAGAAAGAAAGAAAGAAAGAAAGAAAGAAAGAAAGAAAGAAAAATTGGACAATTTCAGTCATGCAGTAATCCTACATCAGTGACAATCTAAACCAGTGGTGGGCAAGGAGGGCCAATGCCCTGCACAGTTTACATACAACCTTTTTGAAACACACTAGAGTTCACTAATTTATCTTCTTTTTGGATTGTAACCTGTTACTTGTGTGTGACTGCTGAAGCGGGGCTGGAACTAAAACTAGCAGGGGCTGCAGCACACCATGGAATTCTTTGCCCTCCCATGATCTACACAGTCTTTCAGTCATTGCATGTATTGATTTTGCATCATCTTCAAAGGGTTCCCACACTATATACAGCCAAAATACAATTTTATATATGTTACAACCCTAGTGGCGTTAGAGGCTGTAACAAATAAGTTTGTTAAATGAAATTATTAATTGATTTTTTTACAAGGAAACGAAAAGCATTGGAGCGCAGCAAAGGATATTTATTTACAATTATATACAAAAGAAGCCAGAGACGCACAAAAACCTAACCTAAACAAACCAAACTACCAAGGGGGAAGGTACTTCTTTCCTCTCTCACCTTGCAACCTAACTTAAAAACAAAACAACAAACTCACGCCTTCGCAATCCAATACAAAAGTCAAGGAGGAAATAAAACAGAGGCACGTGTATTTCAAAATACGCCCCACAGCAGTGTCCGAAGTCGTGCTCTCGACAAAACCCAGCCACTGCCAAAGACACAACCAGGCACCAAACGAAAATGAGCGATCTTCTGGCGGATCAATGACAAAGCCCCTCAGATCAACAAGGAGTCGTGCTGCCACGGCCCAGCGGACCCGATACACTTCAGCTGAAACGAGATAATATGTGGAGCCGATGGATGACAACATGAGTCGCAGGTGAAACCGTGAAATCATGAACCGGGCCTAGACCTGCGTAAGAAAAACACCAGAGAAAGATAGAAGAGAGAGAGAGAGAGAAAACTCAAACCAATAACTAATGTAAAAATAAATAAACGGCACCCCTCAGGCCATAACAGTATAGCATTTAATGTATTAACATACAAATCAGAACATTGAATTGTGAAGAGTTTCACAGACCTCAGCCAATGTTTTGATCTGTTGATATTTATGTTTTAGCTGCGTCTGAGAGTTTTAGGAGTAACCAAGTTCATAGAGGAAGCAGATATCAGGGTAATAGTGGGAACACGTAAAAATGAGCTTTGAATCTTAAATAAAATTTTGTATAGAATGTGTAAATTGACTAGAAGCAAGTGCAACAGTTTCAGGACAGAAAACTGTCTGTGTTCCAATCGAGGTGCTCTGTTAAGCCGTGTTCAGACTGTAGGACTGTCTGAGGCAGCATCCAGTCGTTGCTGAATTCACACAGCACAACAGATCTGCGACAGAGGAATGCACACTCTTTAGACAAAATCGTAAAGAACACTTTGTCTGTGTTCTCAAACTGCGTCTCTCAACTAAACATTCACAAGAAAATATTTGAAAACAGTGCAAGGTTACCTGTGCCAGACGTGCAAGATGTGCATTATTATGAAAAATGTGAGCATGCAAGTTTTTAATTAATTTATTGGGTTCAATAAGACTGAAAAGAAGCTGCTTTTGAACCAAAATCACTCTTTATATTGCAGTCTATGCTATATCTCCTCTGCAACTCCACGTTGCCACATATTACACTGCCCAGCTCCAGATATTTAGCACACCGAATATCTCATGACCAGCCAGCAACTCCCCTGCGTCTCTCTGTACTGCACAAGTCTTTGGTACTGCACAAGCTATGATTTGCATGCGATTCTGGGCTGTCGTTCGAGATTGTCTGTGAGTTCTGAGTAAGATGAAGTTTATGTATTGCATTTTCAGGTACTGAAAGCATGAACCAGTGTAGCTGTTGAGGATTTAGAGAGAGTGGGATGAATGCTGTGATAGAAGACAAAGCAGAATTGATGTGAGATTCAAGTGACAATGATTGGTCCTGGACAGCCCCTAAACTTTTCTGTTGATTGATATTCACCCAAGACAGCCATACAAGTGACCGCTGAGCTCTAAAAGGACACAGAAATGGTAATAGTGTCCATTTTAATGCTTTCTCGAGTGAATAACAGTGACTTGCTGACACTCTAGTAAAGTACAACTCAACCTCTCTCAAAAGGGTTTCTATTCAGGTCTATATTCGTATCATTAAATATACAGAGATTTAATGGAATGAAGTGAGAGAGAGAGAGAGAGAGCATTAAACACAAAAGCAAAAGTTGAGGTGGAAAATGTCATAAATCTTTTGTAATTTTCAGCATTCCCTCAATTCCATTAGCAAGGTTTGACAAATATTCTCTGACGCAGTGGTGACAGAAAGAGAAAATGAGGGCTCACCACCCAGACAGGTAATGTGACTTGGCGTGCCCTAATTATGTAGGAAGACAGCTTAGACCCTGAGTTAAGTGGATAGGAGAAAGAAAAGGAGATTGCAAAGTGAGTGTGAGTGTGTAAGAGAAATGAGAGGAAGCAACAGCTTGTTCCTTTAAAACGCTCAAGATTACAATTGCTAATTTATTGTGAAAACCACTCCATCAGCTTGGCAGGCTGTGGCTTTGCATAAGAAGTCGGGAACATGCTCGTAAAAGGGTGATATGTAGAACTTCACATTGCATAAATTCATCTTCTGACTGGCTGAGATCACTCTGAGAAGGAGGAGGGCATGCATGTGATTCAGGGATAGAATGATGTTAGAGCAACCTCGAGGTTTCTGAAAGAGCCAACGTGAGGCTCATCCACATGCAGACCATTCGGGATTCACTGGAGCTGGAGTTTAACCAACATTTCAAGTTCAGCTAGCATCGCTTGAAAGCAAGATTATACTTTGTAATTGCTTAATAACAGAATGACTTCCCAGACACAGTTAAGTGTCAGGTTTCTCAATATGATTGATTCCACTGAAATATAGACGACAGACGGCAGTCAGCCACTGTGACAAATCACTGAAATAAAGGTGTGATTTAAACCAATAAAATATGCTGCATGAACACCAATGTGCTAAGACGATTTTTAAAAAAAAGCGTGAGAACTGCTGCGCTTCAGAGATAAATTTGAGTTTAAAATGCCTGATTGTTTATGATGTAATTGTAACCATATTTAAATCATCTCACTTATGGCTAGCACCAGTCGCCTACATTTGCAGGACTACATTTCTCATGCTGCTAAAACCATGCTGTTTCTTTGAATATGGATACATATTGTAATAGTAAACTAATATTCTGACATACAATGACTTACCACCTCATCAGTAAAGGAATTTTCTATTGGCTTCCAAAAAGTCACTAGAAGTTGCTAGATCACTTGCCATAGCTCCATGAACTCATGCATTCGAGTTAATATCTGCTTTCATAAGCACAAACATGGTTTGAGGAAAATCTAAAATTTCTATTCCAAAGTTCATAAAGTATCTCAAAGTCATACAAGCACAAACATTTCAAATCCATATTTTAATAATTAAAGAAATATTTAAAAAGCTGTTTTGTCCCCTAAATGTGATAACTCACAAAAAGATATAAATCCAAGCATCAATATAAATGTTTGTTTTAAATCGAAATACACAATAAATAACAACATGGATATAGAATCAAAAAGATATTTCAGCTGTGTCAGAACCCGCAGACTCTCTTTTCGCCTTCCAGTGACTTTGGGATGTCTTTATTGGACTTTATCGACTATGATGAGCTGGAAAATGGTTTGATTCTTTGTGGAATGATTGTAAAATGACTCAAAACTTTTATTGCAGATGACCCCCCTCCCCCAATTTTAGCGCAGTTTGGAAAAAAAACTGACAAACTGACATTACATGGCAAGTATCGTGTTTTTTTTTTTTGTTGTTTTGTTTTTTTTTGAAAATTGATTATGGGCTGTGAAAAAATACACTTCAGATTTGGCAAATCATTGTTGTTTTTATTGTTTAATCTTGTTGTTTTAATTGCTTTTTTATGTTGTTTTTAATTTTTTTGCATTTTGGAATCAAACTCCTCACATCCTCATTACACCTTTGACTAAGCAACGTCGCCTACTTTTTTCAGTGCTTTATTAAAAGTTTCACAAATACTTTTATGTTAGCTCACAATAAACTTCTAATAAACATTATATTTTTTCTACAAACATTAATTGACAAACATAAAAATGTAATAATAACAACAAAAAGAATTTATAACCAATGGGACTGATAATATGCTCAGTATGGATTCCAGATTCCATCTGTTTTACATTTTGTTAAGTGATGGATTTATTAAAAAGTATTGTCTGCTGTAGTTCTTTTCTTGGGGGCATCCAGCAACTAGTGGTGGCTTTATAATGTACTTATAATGCATTTTCTCGACAGAGAGAGGGAAATGACCTGCTTTGTGCTACCCAATCAGAAAGGGTGAGAAGAGATGTTCTTTCATGGCAGCTCCCACATATTTCTGAAAAGAACACATGCATTCCCATAAAGTTGTGAAAAATCTGCTAAAAAGCTAGCCTAAAGCACTTTATTTTTGTTAGTGGCTATTTGAAAAAAATAAACTACACTGACTGGCAACACTGGGTATTGCGGAGAAAATAACAAATATATCAGTGCTTTAAAATTACATTTTTTGAGCTGATATCCAATGCAATAATAATAAACATAATGGTTTTTGGTTTTCTTTATTTTGTTTTTTAAATTAGATTTTTAGATTAAATGAACTTTCTAAACTGCCAGGCAGAGGTATGGAATGAACTCAAATGCAAGAGTGGAGATCAAACAGTGTTTATTTATAAAAGCACCAAAACAGTTTGTGGCTACGGTACAAACACATAGAAAATGATCCCGTAACTGTCCATCCGGGTTACAACCCAGGTCTCTGGTGTGGAGACTTGAGTGTGAACCACTGAGCCAAAGAGGCAGTTGTGTTGGACCCAAAGGAAAAACACTCCAAGAGGCAATCCAGGATACAAGGATTTTGTAAAAAAAAAAAATTCAACTTCAAGATTCTTCTCAATTAAACAAATAGGTAATATATCCAAACACTCAACTCAGCTTCTTTTCGGGATGAGGAATAAAAATATTCAGTATAAAAAACCTAAAGAAAACTCCACGAGGGGAGAAAACAAAAAGACTAAAAGGCAACAGGAGAAAATAAAACAGTCTTACTGGACGTAGCTCAAGAAACCAAGGAAATGCACAGCAAGTTCACTGAAGCTGACTCAAAAACTGACTGAAGACCAAAGAAAAAGTGACAGCTTAAATATACAGGCTGTAACGAGTCACAGGTGATACAAATAAAGTAAACTAGAACACACGAGGAAGAACAGAAGGCAGCGGGGAAACACGAGGACCTCTAGGGCAATGGAGACAAAGTGCAGATGGTGACAGTAACTGGTTAACAACCTGTCTGGTTAACAGACAAGGGATTAAATATAACAGGTTGAACAACACCTGGGGTATAATAATAACTAGGAAGAACAAGACTGAAGGATCATGTGACAGAAAGCCGATCACATGATCGAAGCAAAAGGAATACATAGAAGATATGAAAAAATGGCTGAAAATTAGGAAAGAGAAGGACGAGAGTATAGCATAAACAGGATGAAACCATGTTAATTTCCCACATTTTGATCATGTACATTCATTAACTGTTTTTTTTTTCAGTGAAGACAGTATAAAACCCTATTGTAAATGGATAATACCAAATGCTACCATGCGTGATGTTGTGAAAAATTTAAATCTATGTGTGCATAATGCATTTTGATTTGTTCCACTTATTGAAGATTCATGACTGTGGGGTTTTCATTACATGGTGCCATCAGAGGAAATCTGCTGAAAGGGCTACATAAGTCCATCAGAAAGTCTGGCATGTTTGAATGACAGATGGAGAGCTGAATAATGCTCCTCAGATTCCTGCCATCGCTTTGCCAAAGACAGAGGTACTCAGTTGCCATGGAGGCAGATGCAGCATAGGCGGCAACACACACTCCGGGCTAAATAATGAAATGTAAATGAGGGCCATTGGAAGTTGGGTGAAGACAGAATGTATATCATGGAGCTCAGGAGATCTGCTATCTCCAGACTCACTCATAACCCCTTCACCACCATCTTATCTGCCAGCCTCGGGTGAAGTTGAATAAACATGCAAAACCCAGTGCGAGAACTTTATATTTTGAAGTGTGCTCTTGAGCTGTTGATTCTGGAAACATACCAGATTTGACATCCTGAACTACAGCATTATTAAAAACTTTGGGGGTCCAGAGCATGGGTAAAATTCAGGTTGTAAAATTTATGTTGATTTTTATGAATACTTTTAAAGATTTTTCGTGTATGTTTCTGTATGTTTATGATGTGCTATGGACATATCATTGTAAAAATTAATTTAAAAAAGTTTATATCTGTATATTGTATGTAAATAATATTCTACATACAAAAAAACACATCTGTTAATAAGTACAAAAAAAATTTTATGAAACAAGGGTAGAAATACAAAGCAAGTACACTTATATCAAGAAGATCTACAGTTACATAAAGCAGTAAAACAATTGTATGTGTATGCTCTGTCATTCCAAAGCCAAGAGATTAATGGTGTTTCAGAAATATTAGATTCTTCTCACCAGTTTTGTAGATTTCAGGCAAAAACTAAAACAAAACTAATCCACTAGTGGTGTCCCGGAGTGCAAACTTGGAGAAGTGGTGATCAATCACAGTGGGGTCTATTTGTCTTTAAACAGCTTTACATTGCTGAACTGCACTACTGAGGGACAGTGAACTAAGGAATGGATGTCTCAAATAGAGTTGAATTAGGCAATTATAGACAAACTGCAACTTACACAATCAGGAAAGTAGATCTAGACTAAACGCTAACAGGTAAAACCAAGTCCTTGCTTGTAATAAGCAGAGAAGGCTTGTAAAGGTGACACTTCTCCCAGAGCATCACGCTATTCTTCCCCCTCTTTAAAGAAACTTTCATCACCATTGATAATAGCTTTACAGTAAAACAACCAAATTACCTTAAACAGTGCAATGCCTTTATGAATTTATTTGATATTGTAAAAAAAAAAAGTCTTAGTCTATAGACTTTAACTTTCATTTAATGGTTAAATAATATGAATTGATTATTTGTCTAAAATTATTTATTAAATAATTATTATTCAAATTAACTTTTTTGAAGGTTTAGACATGAGTAAATGGAAGATTGTTCTGTGTTTTAGTGAAGTAAAATGAGATTTACATTAGAAGCTGTTTTCAGACCAAGATAATAGGCATTTTTTGAACATTTTGTCGCAGTGTTGCGCTTCTCTATTAATGTACACAGAGCAGGACTTTGAGTTTGACTTGATGTGGCAGTGAGAAAAAGATATGAGTTGTTTTTTTAACTGAAAATCAATGCCATCTTTAGTGCCAGACAGTCGATCGGTGTTGTATGGTGAGGCACTGGTGTTTTCCGTCAAATTTAGAATCATATGAACCCTACACAGCAGCTACCAAAATCTCATCCCTTGTTTAATATATATTTCGAAGAAGTTATTCTTCTCATGGACTGTATAAAAATGCAAAAGCTACTTCCATTGTTAGCCATTCTCAAGTTGTTTCTGGCATCCTATATTGAACAATTTGCGTTAATGTATTTTTTTCTTCTTGTTTTTTTTTTATTTTTTTTTTTACTGTTCACTCTGTTTGGAGTGTTGGTTGAAATTTCCTGGAGTTTATTTAATTTGTATATTGTAATAAAAATGCATATATAAAAAAAACCCTAGCTTATTTACTTTTAAGTTCAGTAACGTTAACACATTAGTGCAACGTTATAAATTACTCACTTTGATGAAATGCACCATGTCTGTTAAAAAACAGCAAATAGTATCACTTAACAGTTATAGACAAAAGTAAACTAATTATTTGATACGAGCTGTTTCAGTATGGATACCAGAAATCTAATCTTTTTAAACTATATACCATTTCAGCCCTTTATTGTTTATAAAATGCTCATTCCTGAGTTTGTTCGTTGTTTCCATTTGTTAAATGCTGTAACTACCTGCCACAAAATGTATAAGTCAAGTTCTGAACATAATACAAAGGAATTAAAACATTAATGGCTAATTTAATAAAAAAAGTGTAACTTACAGTTCAAAACTCCCTGTGTCCTGTCCTCTCGCCATTTCTTCCTGGCTTGAAAGCTGTCAGTGAGTCTCCATCGAAGAGCCAATCAAAATCATCCTTGTTGTTTGCGTCATCAAATTGAAACATAAACAAGCTCTTTTAAGTACGTTTAATTTCAGTACAATAAAAAGAGCCTAACTAAACTAAAAGATTGGAGTACATGTACAAATTATTTGTGTTTATTGTATCCAAATCTTTTAAATGCATTCAACTTTAGGTTGAGTGTACACAAAAATGATTTATATGTTGATAGCCTTGCAACACAGAGACTCCATAATGATACTTCTTGTACTGCTGATTGGCTACAAACTAATGCCATAATTTAAATACACGTTTGATACTTCACTTGGATTGTAATAGATGCTATGAGAACATACATTTTTCCCCGGTATATATCTATAAATAACCATTTGTAAAAGTAGAGAAAAAATCTGTGAGCACAAATAAAATACTATGAAAATTTGGAGTTAACAGTCCAATTTGTCTCTCTCATATTCACATGCACTTAAAGCAGCAAAGCCAGATGTAAACAGGCTCATGTTTATATCCGTCACAGCCGTGAGACACCATCACTTTCTACAAACTCCCTTTTGATCTCAGATGTGAAGAGGGTGAAAAAGGAACCGTTTGATTTCAAGTTTTGTGAACCCATTGCTCATTATTTTAAAGGGCTCCAAAGTGCACAGAAATAGGCGCTGTTCAGGTGCAGGCTGTGACTTCGGCGGGTTTTTATTTTCTTTTCAGACATTTGTCAAGTTTGTCTGCTCTGAACAGTAAAACACTCATTGATCCTGCTGCACGCACATGAGCGTGTGTGAATACAAAAAAAAAGAGAGGTCTACATTTGCATAGATAACTTTCAAGGGGATCTTAATCCCACATGAATCACCCATGTCAGCGAATCGGGCAGTAAAAGTTACTACATCATTTATAAACTCTGAGGTTTTGAGGTAATGCTAATCTCACATGATTTGACACGTCAGTGATTAGCATTAAATCGAAGAGTTTGTGTTTTCTGTGAGTGTTGTATGCATTTCTCGCAGATAGAATGATTTTGTTAATGCAACATGAATAGACAACACAGCAGACATTAACGTTCACTTCTTTAGGAGAAGGTTAAAAACAAATATGACATGGATCCATTTTACTTTGACCAGCTGTTACACAAAACTTATACAAAACTAGATTTCATTTTGTATTCATCTGTAATTGGAAATTGTATGAACTCACAAGGAATAGTATTTTTTACCATTTGGCAGTTTTCTGTGCTCTTCACTGCTTACAATTTCTATTTAAAAATTGCACTATTTCTATTTAAAAGGCAACACTATCTTATATACCCAACACCACTAGCTTAATAAAAGAGCAAATAAACAGCAAAAACATGAAAAGGATTTAATAATTTATTAAAAATGTATCTGAAATGACTGTGAGATTTGAAGAGTCAGATTTTCTCCTCAGGGACGGTGAGTGTCAAAATGGATCGAGCGCCAGTGTCCTCTGCTGCTTTATTGTGTTTCATGGCCATAAACAGCCTGACCTTGGGTTTTCTGAACAGACGGTTCATGGCAGTTTTTAGAACCACAATATAACATGCACATCTGAGCTGTCCACAGAGTATACCCACACACTCATATGTGGGTAAAACAAAATCACATTTTATGATCTTTTTAAACAATGAATGGTAAATTACTGTGTCAAAAAATGAATATTTTAATAATTGTTAATATTTTTTTTTGTTGGGCTGTGTGCTTTGGGTCATTGTCATGTTAGAGGCCCCGCTACGACCGATCTTTAATGTTCTGACTGTGAGAAGGAGGTTTTTTTCCGAATATATCAAAATACATTGCTGTTTTCATCCTCTCCTTAATTCTTTGCAGTCGACCTGTTCCCTATCCAGAAAAACAGCCCTAGAGCCTTATGCTTCAAACTCCATGCTTCACTGTCATTTAAGGACTTTTTCTCATGATTCCTCTGTTCCCTGACAAACTTTAAACTGGTCTGGTCATGGGAAGGGGAACCTTGTGTGTAATGCATGATTTTAAATCATGACGTCTTAGTGTATTACTGATAGTAGCTTTTGAAAGGGTGGTCCCAGCTCTTTTTTACAGAACTGACGAGCTCCTCCAGTGTAGTCATTGGCTGATTTTTCACCAAATCCTCTGTGGGGTACCAGTCCAAAGGGCTTTGACAGTCACCATTAGCCTTTGGGGACATGATAAACATATAATGTGCTTCATCGGTTTGTTCTGTTGATCACATATGGACGTGAATTAGGAGAGTGCACGTATTTAATGCACTGAGAGGAGGATTAAGCAAAGAAGAGGTGAAAAAGTAGTTGTGGGTTTTTTTCTGTTCAGAATGCCTGTATGAGAAAAGGCAGCTAAAGTGATAGCATCTAATACTTGTTTGACTCTCAAGCTTCCTCTCAAAACCAATTTAGTAAAAATGCATCAAGTTAATTTGAAAAAATGGTGAGCTGTTCCAACTGTTAAGAACTTTGAACCCAGACAATGTGTATGTCATCAGGCAAACAGTTGCCATTATCAGTCAATGGTATCCTACCATTCATGTTTTATCAAAAACATAACCTGTACATTCACCAGAGACACTTTTTAGCACACCGATAGCTTTATGTAACCCTTACTCTACACATAACATTTTTGTTTTTACAAAATACTATTTTTTTCTGTTAATCAAACTTCCTGTAGGTGGAACACTTGCCTATAGGCGTGTGTGAATATTTTGATGAGGTTGATCTTTCTAAATTCTGAATAACCGTTCCAAAAGACCATTCAGTTCATTCAAGTAACCGTGAAGAGGCACAGCAAAAGAAAGCTATGGCTTTTCATGGTCATGTCTTTCTTATCGTTCTTAAGTTTTTTATTTTACATTTTGCTTGTGTTTGCTTTCATTTTTGTTAGGCATCTCCAACATATGAAGTGCTTGTCTTATCAAGATAACAGGGTGTTGAGTGTCTGCGGCCAGGCCTTCAATTGGGCCGTGCCTTTATGTTTTCTTTACAAATAAAGCAGTCAATGCATCTACACAAGAAACATCATGACCTCATGACCTCAGCCCTTCCAGCTATACAGGGAGGCAGATACTATCAGAACACTATTCCTCTACCTTGAATTCGATCTCACCCTAGGTTTGAGAGCCGTCTCCTGCAGGATATTACAACTGCCACATCAACCAGAAGCCATCTAACCTCTTGCTCCTGTTCACTACTATGGATGCATGCAGTACATTGAGAAGATGTACCGTTTGTCTCAGGAAGTCTATCTGTCACACTTAGTGTCTTAACTTAAAGTTCCACAGTTTTTCTCCCTGAATTAACTTCTTCTATAAAGTTAATTCCTTAAAGGATGATTTAGAATTTCTCCTTTTTCCAATGTTTTTTTATCTTCCAATATGGCATCACGTACACTTTTGTGACAAAAAAAAACAACTACACTCCTTTACACTTATGTGACCAAAACATATCTACACACACCGCAACATATACAGTGATTCTACACTGCCCCAGTGTTAAATGTATTATTGTTGGAGTGTTAAAGGGTCACAGCACAGATATTAACATGTATACATTGGTCTCTGTGCACTGAATACCTTAACCTGAACTGTTTACTATATTTTAAACAATGAGTTTTTTTTCCCCTCTTTTTAGGTCATTTTGGCACTTCCTGCTTTAAAAGTTTTTCAGCGATACTCTTACTTCACATGGTCTGTTTATATGAATGACGTTTCATGTGTTTATGTGAATGTGTTGAAACAGCATAACTTTGCATGAAAGTATTGTTTTACATGAAAGTAAAGTAACACACACTGGGTCACTTTACGAAAGAGTATTTTTTGAATGGTTACTGAAGGATACACGTGCATTTGGTTTTAGAGAAAGATGCCGTTCCAATTCCTGACCAGATAAGCATTTCTATTATCTTATTTTTTGGCCATGTACATAAAACTATAATTAGTTTGAAGTATTATTAAAAGTTTGAAGTCTACTTAAATTTAAGAGACATATAGCCTTGTATGGTGTTCCTATCTCCGTGTGTATTCTGTCCATTGCTATCAGACATGACTCACATGATAATTTCAACAGTAGTAAACAGACTGAAATTACGTTAAACATTGGACTTTATTTCGGGACCACAATATCTGTAGCTCTATGAGTGTGCTCCCACTATTAATAATGATTACCAGAGACCTTACTTACTGATGTCCAGAAGCATATGAGGAATCCTTCATTTCAGCACTGCTTTCTTAAGCACAAATACATTCAATCATTGTTTCAGAGAAAATTTGAGAGAAAAGGAATTTACCCAACTGTTAAATATGTTCTCTGTTCCATTTATTTTGTCTTTTCTCCTGGTCTTTTATTTTGTAGCTTTCTCTTATGTTCATGCTCCGGCCTCTGGGTTTCCTCCCCTTTTTCTTTTATTCTGGCCCCTCTCCTGTGTGGGTCTTCCCTCATGTGTTCCACCTGCTCCTATCCTCTGGTTTCTCATTTCCTCTTTATCCCGCTCCCTTCTTAATGCCCTTGCTCTCTTTTCTCTGTACGGGTTCATCGTATGTTAATTGTACACTGCCAGGTCTTGGTTTTGGTAAGCTCTTCCTCCTTGGTTTATTATAGACCTGCATTACTTTTGTTGTCTCCCAGCTGTTCTGGTTGGGCTCATTTCTGCGAAGTTTAGCCCTTTCCAGGTTAATTTATTTATAGATTTGTTATTTATTTGTTTAATAAATAAAGAAAGAGAGTTGATCCCATTATGTGGACTTGAGTTCATTTGACCTTCCTTTTACAATCTTTGGGAAGTGCCCTTAACATTTTTATGCAACTCCAGTCAGTTTTTAAAACTGAGGTGTGAAAGCAGACTGTTGAGTCTCAGGGGTGTCGAGACTCGTTAAACCTCACATAGTTTTCGATTACTATTGGGAAAGTAAATGTTTAACTCATAGTGTTACATTTAACACTGGGGCAGTGTTTCTATAAGTCTACACCATTAGTGTTGTTTTGACATGGAATTTAACAGTGTGAAGTAAACCACCAAGAAAAATCTAAAGAGGAACTGTGCCTTTTTAAAATTTCTAACATTAAAAGCCTTGATAAAATTGTGTATGAGCGGCATGCACTGGAATCCTTTACTCTTCAAATAATATCGAAAGGCTCTCTCAATCCCATATTGCCACATATCACCTGTATTTTAAGCCCCATTATAAACTTTTAAAGATACTATACGGACTCGCTCCATTTGCTAAACCTCAGTCAGTAGTACATAAACAAGTGACATCTCTGGTGACTAGATAATTATATATTGTTTCTAAAAAAATATCTCCATTTTCTTTTCTACATGTTTTATAAATGGCACAAAACAACAGCTCAAAGACCATTCTTTTTGAGGCATTATTGTGTGTTTCTTCTTCCCCCTCTTTGACTGAAAGCGGAGGATTTCATTTGACATGGTTAAACAGTCTCATTGTAGCAGCTTTCTTCTCATCTCCCACACATGCACAAAAGACACTAATGCGGCTGAAATATGACACGTCCTCATATCAGGCTGTGCTTAACATTAGCGGAAGCGCAGACAGATCTCTCACTTTATTCGCCTTTCATTTCAAGTTTTATCCTGGCGGCACCCAGACCCCGAAGCCACAGGCATCTGCTTTACTCATAAATTTTACTGAGAGAAATGTGGCCAGACGGGTATAGGATCATGTAGACGGCACCCTGTTCGCTTGTCAAATGTTCAAACTTCATGTAGAACATTAAGTAACAGTTTCATAAAAATAGTTTCAGCCCTAAATTCATTCATGTGGAACATTGTAGATCTGAACATGATGTTTAGCAATCTTTTCGTAGACAGATTTTCAATTCCCACAGTGTTGCCAAAAAATTCCAGAGAATGCAACACAGAATGACAGTTGTCTCAATTCTCTATGGTTTGTCCCGGTCCCAGCTATATGATCAAAAATAAATTATTTATATATAATATATCTAATTATAAATCTTCAACGACTTTTAATAGTTTTTAGCGTAAAAAATTTATGTTTCTTTTATAGTCAGCAAATTGAATCTCTTTGTTTTTTTTTTTTGTTGTTTTTTTTTTCAATTTAGATGTTTTAAGCAGGATCCTCAATCTGGTCTATTTGATTTAGGGCAGATTATATGCAGATTAATACCACTGCAGTTTATAATCCACATTAAACCTAAGCAGATACAATTATTGTTTTATTTACATGATTTGTTTTTGACGCACTTAATCTCAAACTGTTACATAAATAAAAATGTGTGAAAAATGTTACATTTAAAAGTTGTAGCACTGACTCATTTTGAGCCATTAGGGTTCAGATCAGTATGCCTGACTGTTATTAAACAACTTTTTCTTAATGTTTGGTTCTGAGCTTTCTTGTGTGAATCAATGACTGAAAAAGTGCCTTGTGCTGCATAGACAATACGGAATTTGAGAAAGAGAGATTAGAGTTCAGATGTGTATTCCATAGAGAGTATATCCATAGAGAGTATGTCTCTCTCTCAAAGAGAATCGAAGAAATTGATTTTCTGTTTTCAACATCTAAACTAAAACCAGAAACTCTAACTAATAACTAACATAGACTTATCTTTGCAGTCACTAAAATCATCCCAAATACTTTTTATCACTAATTTCCCAGTCTAAATAAATTTAGCCACTGCCGAAAACTGAAATGGAGGATTACTACATTGTCCTCTTCTGCAACATACTAGACTAATTTCAAAGTGGAGGCAGCATCAGTGCAATTGAAGGTTTACAGTGGTACATTTCTTAGAAAGAAACTGAGTAGGTCCAAGAATCCCTCAAGCAGCGGGATCCGAGAAGGATCACCAGCACTTAGACACAGGTCAAGGATATGAAGCAGAGAAATAGATGAAAGAGACAGTGTAGGTACAGCAGGGAAACAGGAGTGAAGCCAGGTACACAGTCACTCTGGAGAGCAGGTGTGAACAGCAAATCTGACAATCTGGGAGTTCCAACAGTCTTTGACGGTAAGTGAGTGATGTTGAGATGGTTGTGATTGAAGTTCTCAATCTCAATCAATGACTGCTTTCATTTAGTGGAGTATCATCAGGAGAGGTGAAGAAGGAAGGAAGGACGGATGGAAGTTTTTTTTTCCACAACAAACCATCTATTTTTCCATGGTTATATTTAATCTATGCAACTAATTGAGTAATCATTTATCATAGCTTTGTCTCATAAACCATTACTATAAACCAATTTTGCAAAGGAAACAAACTAATAACCCCTGTTCAGTGCTAATAGTGTCCCACACAAGGCATTTATTTAGTTATAAAGCTGTATTATACGAAATAATATTTCTCTCATTGCTTCTTCTTACATCAGCTGAATTTATGAATTTCAATTGCTCAGTTTGACATTGCATTTGATTCAGAATGAGCAGAATTATGATTGAAGCTTAGATTATCAGTGAACGAGTGTGACAGCAGTTGAAGTTCATCGTTTGAAGTCTCAAGGCTGAAACCAGCGGAAAAGAATCAACCATTGCACCTTAAAGTAAAACATTCTTGTGACTAACTTCTGTCCTCTGCTCTAATCCCAGTAGTGCCTCTTTTATTTCCAGCTATATAACCTTCTCTGTTTTTCTATCCTCACTCCTTGTGTCCTCCAAATCATCCACACATCCCATCTTTGTCAGCTTCTTTCTTTCTGTCTCTGTTGCCTTATTTCAAATGTGCTTTTCTCCAGCTATTTTTCTTCGTTTGCTTTGTTCTCTTTCTGTCCACCTGTCCTTTTCTCCTCTACATGGCGCCTCAATTTTTCAACCTCAACTTCTCTTTTCACGGAGTTGCATGCGAGTCCCGGGAGAGGCGAGCTGTTGTCGGTTTTTCAGGTGAAGACCTCTCCTCTGTGGACTTATCAAGGGACAGACCGGGTGAAGGAGTGTCAAAGACGCACATGTAAACACACACTTACTTTCTAAGTGCTCTTTTCAAATTAGTTTCAAGGAGAAGGTATTTAAGAATTGGTTTGTTGTCCATTTGGTTCTTTGTTCGTTCCAGACACCACTTTCATCGAGCCAACTGCTCACTTGACTTGCATGATTTCAGATTAAATAAACATTAAATAAACATTTGTTTTATTCCCTATACCCTGTTTGGATTTATGATTATTGCTGCCTATATTGTCCATGCCTTGACTCTAATGGTACTTGAATGCTGTGGATGTGCCATTTGGCATCATGATTGTTCCATGATTGTACTTCATTTTTACATTAAAAAAAGGGGAATCGGGAGGTATACCAAAAAAAAAAAGAGCCAGAACCCCACTCTAAAAATATTGAAGGAAGCCTTTCAAAATAGCCAAGAGACTAGAAACCATTTAGGGGATAGCTTTATTGTATTTTATTCATGGTGTATGCGTGATTTAATACATGGGAGAAAGCCGACTCGTTAACATAAGAGATTATAACAAAACACTAGCAGAGGGACAAAACAAGCACATTGAGCTTGACCAATCATCTAATGGCTGAAGTTCAGACTTCCTAGCAATGCTTATCACCCTCGCACATAGCCCTCACTACAGAGGTTTTCATCTCAGTTATAAATATAAACTTTCCCATCAAAACTGTTATGACCCGACCGTCATTCACATTTTGCCAGGGTATTTATATTGTTTTATTCATAGTGTGAGAGCCGGAAGACAAATACTGTCCTAGATGCTAGTGGTCATAATAGAATAAACATTGTATTTGTGTAATCTGAGTTGGGTAGAAAGATTGCTCAGCGTTGATTCAGTCAAAAGGTTATTATGAATTTCTCAGTTGATTGGCTGATTTATCATCACTATGTGGCAGGCCAAGGGTTTGCCCATATTTGGACTTCCTGTTTCCAGGGTTTACTGGTGTTGTCTCAACATTCCCTAGTCCCTTTTTCTCCTCTCTAACGTCTGCATTACTACCACATCACACACCTGTGTTTTATTAATTTGCGTAATCCGCACAAGACAAAGCATTCTTGATGGTTCTGATTGGTTGCAAAGCAGTGGCCATATGTTAAGCACTTGCGTGGTGCATGGGGCATTCTGGACACCTGTGCAAGGCATTGAGCCAGTGTGCTGTACGGTGGCAGAGTGTGGCATCCCCCCGCCATTTGTTTTCTTCACCGTGATGGTTAGCCAACCTGTTAGCCAACCATCTCATTTGATTTATTTGACCAATTATTCCACCGTTAACCCAGCTGTTTCTTCAATCATTTATTTAATTATGCAATCATTTATTTGACCTTCTGCGTCATCCTGTACGTTTGTGTGAGACATGCTCCTGCTCCATTGCTCTGCTGCTCTACTGCTTTATTGCTTTGTTGATCCACTGCTCAGCTGTTCCCACTCTTAGGAGCACACTGATGGTGAATGGTCCCTGGTGGAGGTCGCAGGGACTGAGCACAGTGCGCAGTTCTGCGAACTCCAAGCTTCAGTGTTTTTTTTTTTATTTTGGACAATTCGCCTTCCATCTGCCCCCTGTTGGGTAGAGTTGGGAAGAACATTCCTCATACCTATGCATCTGTATGTGAGTCCCATTTATGTTCTTTTTTTGTCTTTACAATAAAGTTGGTTTGAGTTTGCACCTGAGAGGAGTTTGTTTGTTCCCACCGTTCTTCAGTGTGTTCTCTCCACATTGGAACTGGACACTCAAAATTCCCCCCTAAATGTATGAGTTACCCTGTGATGGGGACCTGTCTAGGGTGTACCATGCCTTTTGCATAAAGTGTGCTGGAATCCCTAAGAACCCTGACCAAATGTACCATTTAAGTTTAAAGGGCACCCTTGGGTCACATTTAGGATCCATAAGTGGTAAAGAAGTCTCCACGGATCTTAAATTTCAAACAAATATTCATGCAAGATTAGAGGTCATATTTATCCAAACTAGATTATAACCATAATCCTTTTTGATGGATGACAATATTTAGTCTAAAAATGCACATTGACACCCATGATAATGTTTAGAGAGAGTTAGGAGCATAATTATAAGCACTTTAATGAGCTTGTTCCAAAAATGCAGTCTGATTTACAAGTCTTGGATAATTTAATATGCCAGGGCTGTAACATTGTTGTAATAAGCCATCTAAAACAATTTATTGGCTGTTCTTCAACCATAACTCAGCAGTGCCAAGCATGTTTTATGGATAATCAATCAAACTGTGAACAGCACCAGCCTTGGAATACTAGAATTCAACTTAGATGCAGCAGGCCAAACACAGAAGAAAGGACAAGAAGCTAAAACCAGATGCAGCTAAAGCAAAATATAGATTTCTCTTCAAATGAGAAATTATATTAAAATCACAATTTAGTATAGAACACAAAATCTCCCCCGGGATGTTATAAAATGCTTGAGAAAGCATCCAATGGAACTTTTTGTGGAGCTGTCACGTTCACCCTTTTGTCTCCTGGCAAATTACGGATCACCTGTATTACCTCGATTATGTTCATTGTTTACACCTGTGCACTCCACATAAGTCCAATTACCTCTTGGGTGTACACCTCACTTCTCCAGTCTCCTTTTCTACGTCAGATAATTCACATGAGCGCTCATCAGGCCCTCCTGGATCTCCCCGTTTCTTTGGTCTCCTAGAATCATGGGTCTCATCTTGTATGTTCCATCCTTTGTGAATTACTCTTTTAGATTATGGTTTATGGACTCCAACGAACCTTCTTTACTGGCACTGAATCCCTGTCAGTCTGCACCTAGTACATTTTAAAGTGCTTATGATTGCTCCCGAACTATAAGTCACTTTAGATAAAAACGTGTCCTAAATACATAAATGTAAATGTAAAGCAGATTTTTTTCAGCTTGGTGATGAAGTGGCCTTTTACATTTACATGAGCATCTACAAGTTGAACAACTGTTTTCCCAGAATTACTCACATTTGTCTCTCAACCCTCCCGGTGTTTTATTTAGAAGAGTTCACCCATTTTCCTATATCCCCATTCCATCTTCTCCTTAGTCATCCCTTTTAGTTTTCTTTACTCGCTTCTTCCTTTTCAGGATCACATGGTTCTACTGGTCTCCAGCTCATCCTAGGCGATAGGTAGGTTACACCCTGGATAGGATGCAAGATCATCACAGGGCAATACATGCATTCACTCATGAGGAACCTGGAATTATTAATTAACCTGATAATTGTTTTTGGTCTATGGGAAAACCAAAGCAAACCAGGGAAATAACACAAGCATAGTGAGAACATACAAACTCTTCTCAGGAGTAAGGCCGGCCTGTTTGCCTTGAACCTATGACCACTGTGTTGCCCATTATCCTCATTCCAATTTTTATTTTTTGTTTTATTCACATTTTATTTTAATGCAATGTTTTAGATACATTGTTCCAGAAATATTGTTTGAATAAAATACAGATTCTTTCTTGGGTGGGTTACAGTATAACCTGCCCAGCCAGTGTGAACTGAGACACGAAAATCACTGCGGAGAACCGGGTTTTGGAGATGCACTTCAGCTGATTCACAAAAATAATACCTTTGCATCACTTATCAGAACTGAGGAAATATATTGTTTGCTAGGAAAGAGAGAGATGGAACAAAAATGTTCTCTTTACTTTGTTTTCAAATATATTACATATTAAAAATATCACATTCTGATTTTACATTGCTCAAAACTTACAAAAAGTTACACGTCTCTATGCTTTTGATGAGCTGAATAGAGCGTAGCCGAAGAACTGCAGTCAGTGGGCACCTCATGGGCTCCTTCAGCTCCCGGTGGCTCTCGCAGCGTCCACTGCTGTTCCCGTTGAAAGGAAATGGTCCCTCTTTTCCCACACACTGAACAGTGTGACTCTGTTCTCACTGGCTGCATTTGTTATATTTTTAAGTGTTTTACTACTTTACAATCAGCTCTAATAAATTATCTTTAAAATAGGGATGGCAACCATAGCTTCATGATACAAGTTGACTACAGCTAAGAGAACTACCTTGTATATTTTCTGTTTTACTTAAAAATGAGATTAATTGATGTTTAATTATTTTTTTTCTAATGCTATTTTAATTCTTAAAAGTTATATTAACTGAAATCACTGACAGAATGTAGGTACCATTTTATGGACCTCTGAGAGAAACTTCTCTGACTAAAAAATACACCATAACTGACTGAGCAATACTAACTGCTGTGCCACCATGCTGTGAAAAATAAAAGTTACTAACTAGAATAAAAAAAAACTGTTCTGAAGCCACACAGCAGATCCTTTTATGACCAGTGTAGTACTGCCTGTTAATAAACTGTAATCACCTCCATACTTGCTTTGCAAATGCCTTGCTTTCATTGTCTTGACTTGTCTTCAGGGACTCATTTGTAGTTTCTAAGTCAGCACTTGTACAGTAGCAGTCCAGCTTTGTATTCATTTATTGGCAATGGGATTAGAAGTTCAATGTATTTACACTTGCTTCCTGCTGTTCAAGCCTTTGCATTTGCATTCTCATCGAGCTGTCTCAGTGGCACTGTTGTGCCCTCCACACCCACATTAAGACACTTTTGTGAAGTATGGAGGAAAATTAAATAAATGTAGTATTTGTTTTACTAATATAAGGTGTGGACAGGGGTGTTTTTTGTGGAAATTGCATAAAGTAAATAAATCCCATGTAATGCTGTAATTTCTTCGGTAATGTTATGAAGCGTATACACTAATTATTTCACCAATTTGTTTTTTCTTATGTGTGTGTGCGTGTGTGCAGCGACTGCCATTTAGTGTGTTGCTAGCTCAGACACTCACAGATCATTGATTTAACCTCAAGTCCAGATCCTCTGTTCAGCCTCATTAGAGCTTTGCTACACCAGCTCGCTTTCAGTGCGAAATGATGTTAGGGGGAAAATATTTTCATTTTAGACATGAAATAAAATCAAGTTGAAAATATATGGACACAAAGAAATATATTTCTTATATTTTACTCATAGAAAAGGGACCTTGTTGCATGGCTACAATTGAAGCTGCAATTGTAGTCACATTTGACATGACGTAATAGACTGATGAAGTCTGATTATAAATTAATGTTAAACCAATCATAAACCAATGTGTCTCACATGGGCTTCTAACTGAGGGCTCCACACCTCTGTCACATCACAAACAGGAAGTTGCATCACAGCTAGACTCTACAAGTCAGGGGGTAGTAACTCCCGCTCTCTCTCGGCCTCTTCTTTCTTAAACCTTGAAAGACCCCACCCCCTCTTGCTAGCTGCATTACCATCTCTGTTTAGCATTAAGTGTGTTTTAAAGCTAATGAAGTTTTATTTTCTATTATACCTCCTTAAGCCTTGCTTCCAGCGTCTTCATAATAATGGATTATTACAATATTTTGGTAACACACCCCTACCCCCCTTCTGAGCATGGTTGCAATCTCCTTTCCTGGGGGCACAAAATACAGAATTCATATATAAGGCTTATTGTAATACAAGATGCACTGATTATTTTTTATTTATTTTAGGGATTTTAAGTGAGCCTTATAGTCCATTTGTTGTCTCTTACAATAAATCTTGTTGCCTACCTCAATGCCAAGTACTTTCAAGATTTAGCAGTAATTTCACTTATCATTTCACTAATCTCCTTTGTCCCATGTGAGGATTAATAAAGATCAATACAACATTTTACCTCACTCTGAGCTAACCAACACCAGCTACACTCTTTGTAGTCACATGTCTTGACAGTGGAGAATCAAAGCTGTCAAGAGCCAAACTAAAATAAATCTTCTTTGAATTTGTGTTTAAGCTTTTAAAACAAGTTATGTTAAGTTCAAGTTTGTTTAATTTATATAGCGCTTTTCACAACAGACATTGTCTCAAAGCAGCTTTACAGTAAACCAACAAGTTTAAACTCAACAAAGAGAAAAAAATAATTAATAAGTGGTGTATATGTCCCTGATGAGCAAGCCTGGGGCGACTGTGGCAAGGAAAAACTCCCTTTTTGGAAGAAACCTTGAGAGGAACCGGACTCAAAAGGGAAACCCATCCTCATTTGGGCAACAACAGCAGTGTGATTTATATAAACTATGGTATAAACAGATAATATAGTAGTATAAACAGATAATGTAGTATAAACAGATGATATAATAATATTAACATAAACAGATAATATAGTATAAACAGATGATATAGTAGTATGTTAATTGCATTCACTGATATAAATGATTGATATATTACGAATCAAACTGATCACATTCTGGCTTTATATTGTTCACAACTCTGCGGTCAATTGTCTCAATGCTTTTGATGAACTTAAAAGAGCACAGTGGAAAAACTGGACTGGACTGATCTCTTAACCCTTGGATGCCCAGGGCTTTTTTGAGTGTTTTTTTTTCCTACTTTACAATTTGCTCTTTGATCTTTTACTAATATTTTTCCATTGCATTACACAATAATTCTACAATAATCCTGAGATTGTTTAAACAGTAACAATTCAGAGTAGTACATTTTGTACAAAAGTTGATAAAACAGGCAAACATCCTTTAAACCATATACACTGTCCCAAACACTTTTTGTGCCATTGTGCTTTGTTTTGTGTCAGAATTTTGGAAAACACGAGCCATATCACAGGTCTTGTACTTCGAAGGGTCATTCCTTTTTTCCCCACCAGATGCCGACCAGCTTACAAACAGTCTGAAGGACCTAACGAGCTGCATCATTTTCTTAAGGTTGGAGCTAAACTGGGTAGGGATGTGGCCCTCCAGGAACTGAGTTTGTACCCCCTGCCTTAGAGAGAAAACAACTACTGAACTTCTGTCTCCAGTAACTTCCACAAGTATTTAAGTTTATCCAACTTTTTAAACTACTAAAAATTGGCACTGAGAGATTAATAGCATTTCTCCAGGAAACCACATATCTGAGTCATTTTATTTTTTTCATAAACTCACTTTAAATATTTGAAAGTAACCGAGGAATTGAAGGTTAGTAAACTAAGTTAGGATGTGTTAGGATTTATCCATCTTCATCCTTATAAATATTATCCAACACAAACAATGATCTCAGCTTAAATTTGTCAAAAAAAAGAAAAAAAAAAGAAATTAGACTCACATCTCACTTTTTTTTTCTCTCCAGTCATGCTGCGTTCAGCATTACCATTGTCTGCTCAATCCACTCCTCTGTGTCCTCACACAAGAGACTTGGTTAATCCGACTGTATAATGTCCCATTATTTAATTTAAACTGCCCACTGCTGGCTCTTATCAGGACATTCTACTCCCTGACCTTCCACAGCTGCCGACAGGCTCCTAAAATCCCACATTAATACAATCAGCACAGATTCTGGGCCCCAGTGAACGAGGCCTGCAGGTGGAAGTCAAACAGATGGATGGGGTTTATTCATCATTTCTCTACACTGCTCTGTGTATTTTGAAATTCACAGTTCTTCGGCTTTGATTACTACTGTAATCAGTTTTTTTAAAAGGGCTTTTTACAAGTGAAATTAAATACTATTTATTGCTACAGGATCAGGAGTGAGTTCTTGTCCTGTAAATTTGCACTTCTCAAATAAAAAGAATGAATAAAAAGTTATCATAAACAGAAAACTTTCAATGCAAAAATTCAACAATACTATAACACATTTCACAAACTCAAGATAATTTATTTTCATTGTTATTACTGTTTGTAGATGCAATGTATCTTACAATTGTTACCATTTATTCCTTTGAAATGTACAGTTTACAGTAAGTTTATACCAGCTTACTTTTAAACATCTAAAATTAAAATGTTTGGTAAAAATACAATTTAGGTGTTGTTAGATGTCGAACCTAAACACTATAGCAGGTTTGGCGAGTAAAGCTGAGTAGGTCTTCAGGCATGAAACCCCCATCCCCCATATGAAACAGTGGCCGAAGGGAGGGGAGAAGATTGGCTTTTCTGTTAAACTTAAATTTAAATAGCCTGGTATTGAGCACAGACATCACGCACCTTACCCCTAACCATAAAAACTGAAACAGGGCGTGCTCCATCTTTTGCACGTGGACACTTAAACATATTTGACATGGCTATGTGCATGACGTCTTCAGGTGCTTGACAAACACTACTTGCAAACGTCACTTAATGGCTTTGCTAAAATAAAGGTGTTTTGTTCCTACTGAAAGTTTAAGTCATACAATTATACCCTAAAAATAAGACACGTTCCAATTATATCTTGGTATTCAGCATCACAATATATCATCCAATACCAGATTTGCAACCCATGTATCGTATCACCCGTTTCTTGGTGATACACAGCTCTACGTGTTTTATTCAAAATATTATAAGCATTTTTTTTATTTAAATGAACCATTGCATTTAACTAAATTATATAGACTTATCTTAACTAATTTAAAGCATTTATTTATTTTACCGGATTTCTGTAAAAAAAAGAAAACAAAATTCTTATAGGAAGAAAAATTTAAAAATCAAAATAAATTATTATATTTATTCCATAATTTGTCATTTACAATTTTATTTAATGTAAATTAACCATTTTAGGTGTTTTTTTTTTTTTTGAAATCACAGAATTTCACAATTACTGTTCACATATTAAGAAGCCGCTTGCCCAGCCTCATTTTGGATTACAAAGTCACTGTGCATTGTGTGAAATAAGATGGTATTGTTGTCTCTCTGTATGTCTGTATCAAAATATTTGGCGACTATCTGAGCTGAATATACATAGTTTTACGGACAGAGATAATTTCAAAGCTGAAGAAAGAAAAAGAACACTTCTATAAACAAGTTATCAATTCATTTCTTCAGAAGGAGCTGCACAGGGACTTCATTGAGGCAAGTTGACAATAATGTTGTTGTTTTTTTGTTGTTTTTTTTTTATTCTACAGTTTAGTCTGATTCCACATCTGATTACTTCTAAACATATTTGCAAATTACTTATATTGGGCCTGCCTGACAAAGTAAAGAACATAGAAGTGGAGAACCTTCCCAGGACTGGCTGGTGGACCAAAATCACAAGAGGCTACAAAAGACCCAACAATTATACATTAAGAAAATAAATTATGCATATAAAAATAAGGCAACATAGATATTAATAGAACACCATAAGCAACTTTGAATTGATAAACAATGGATGTTGCTTTTACATTTTTCTACATTTCAGAAACTTCATAAGAAAAATAAGTTCTTTGAAATATTTATTAAAAACAAGGGAAAGTGTGAAAATGTCTTCTTTTCTTGCCATTACAGCAATATCATTGATATAAAACATGCACATTGTTAAAATGTTTGGTCCTTACAATTAAAAGGCATGATGTTGATGATTGATGTTTTAATGGTTTAGATGTAATATTTTATCTCATGGCTTATTTTAATTGATTTTTAAAATTACTCATCAGTGCCGAGTCCATGAGTGATCCAAAGAGAAAAGAGGCCATTTCTGAGCACACAAAAGCAATCGAAAACAGCGTTAAAACACATTCAGGCTTTGCAAATAGAAGACGATGTTATGATTTATGACTCTCGCTCTCCAGCACATCATTCCCCCCCAAAAGACCAGAAATAAAACACATAATGGTAAAGCTAATGGGACAATGAGCTAACGAGTTGTTCTTGTTTCTGAAGCTCCTTGACCTTTGTGATTTTGGGAGCCAAGACTGATACTACACTTCTGTTGGACAGGGAGATATAATGACCTGCTTTACTATAATGAGCTCTTAGTGCCTATGAGAATGTGCTGTGAGAATCCGCTGATGAACTCAGTGATGCTATGTATTGTGTTTATTAAAAAAGTAATAGCCAGACAATTGCCAGAGGTGCATAGTCAGGTGATGACAACCTTTCACTGCTTCTTGAATATAGTGGTGTAGATAATATATTCACATTTAAAGTTATCACTGCAGCAAATATTGCTCCATACAATATTTTTTGCTTGGGAATACCTTTCAAAAGGCAGTTGTTGAAAGCTATCAGTGCAACATTGATTGCTCTGTGGATGGACCTCTGACTGGATGAACAAACATATGCAGATTTAAATTTAGATGTCAGTATGCGATGAGCATTCTTAGACATGTTTGATCTTCTCTAAACAACTTATTGATCTGGTCCTCACAACTCTGAGTGCTAAACTCCCTCTTTTCTACTCTCTACAACAGGTTGTGGCCCTTCACTCTGAATAAGACTATTGGAAAATGAGGGAATTATGCAGATGAATCCCACCTAAGATGCTGCATTATGAGGAATAGCTCGCCGGCTTGCTGTCTCTTCTTAAAAGGAACGTTTTAAATCCCAGACAAATGAGTCATCCGACATAATTCATTCATTTCTGAAAAAAGAACCAACAGCTCTTCATCACCATTCTTGTCATCTTCCTGTTTCAGACTTGATATTTCTACATTATGCAGCAGTGGGAGAAACAAATCTTTACACATGACCCCAATGGTCCAATGAACACAATGTGAGAGATCAAGAGATCAGAGGAGAATTATGAGATGAAACATGAGAGTCTCGTAGGAAAGGAAAGGGATTGTTTTCCGACCTCTAGTGGTCATGAAGGTGAAATGTTGCATGCTGATACAGTGAAGAATAATTTGTAGATGCATGTTTCCCTGCTCTTGCTTCTCAGATACTGTTCTGACCTTCATACAGTAAAGAAGACCACATGTATTTCTGTGTTTCAAGTAATGCCTCAAGATTTCTCTCTGCGATTTGTAGTTCATACTCTTTGCCTTTATCTCTTTGTTCATTTTAATTTTTGTGCATTCAAGTATCATTCAGTGGTCTTGAGATGTCTCTCAGAGGGAATTGGCTTTTCTATCCTTGCAACACGTGCATTATTATGCAAATGGTCTTGCTCTTTTTTTCCTTATTGCTGTACTACATTTTTATAGAAGATCTTTTTAAAGAAGACTCACATTCAGTGGAAATTAATGTGTTAAAAAAGTACAATAGTTTGTTTACTCATCCTCATGAGTTGTAATGTGAGCTGTACAACATTAAATCCATTTCCATTTAAAAAGGTAACCCTTAGAAGTCCAGAGCCTTTTTAGCACAATTTACTACTTCTTGCTCAAATAAATAACCTTTAAAAAATTTTTTTCATTACATTACACAATAATTCCACAATAAACCTGTAATACCTGAAAGTATTACATTGTGTCCTTTTTCTACAATAAAAATTAAAAAATGTAATAAAAAAATCAAAACCATGCAAACCTTTCCTAAACTGTATAACACATATGCAAATTACTTATATTGGGCCTGCCTGACAAAATAAAGTAGAGCAAAGGATAATAGAAGTCTAGACATCATGCCGAGATACAATATATGCAAATAAATAGATAAAAAATATGCTTTAGTTTAGGTTATTTTAACCATTCATTCAGTTCTCAATATCTTGGACAAAGAGAAGAACAATCCAGATGAATTGCTTTAAGGTTTTTACTCTGATGCAATTTAGTCACTAGTCTACAGACAATAAAAGGCTTTTATAAAAGACAGCAAAAGAAGAGGGAGATATCAAAGAAAGAAGAGAGACGAGAACTGAACAACTTTCACAAAGGTTAAGACAATAAAACATAGAGAAAATAAAAGGTATGTTCAGTTCTCATCACCAATGTTATATGAAGTCCTGTGACGCTGCTTTAGCCAGTTTTTAACATTTTTGCTGAAGATTTTTTTTCTAGATTTCATTTTTTTTCAGACAGAGGATTCCAGAATTGGGCTCATTTAGAGGAGAAATGAGAAAGTCTAAATCAAATCTATTTTAAAGGAATCATAAAGTCTCAAATGGTTGGTCAGTAAGCCCTTTCAGTGGTCACAGATGACAATAAAAGTGATGTTGAAATCTACCAGAATGTAAAGAAAAAGTTGACCATTTGAAAAGTCACAGACTGAGCTTTAAATGATAAAGTTAATGGAAAATATGTTTTTGACGTGTAAACAATGGCAGCCTGTTTATCTAGAGTTTGGAAACATTTTCACAGGACATCATGGCAGACGAAGCGTTCCTGTTCATGATATCAAGTCCAAATCAGATTTTCTTCCATTGCTGATTTAATAAAGGCATTCTTGGTTGCACAGGAGGACAGAGAGCAAGAGATGCCTGTGGACTTTCAAGTAGGAGCCACAGTCCATAATGAGGAAGGGATGTGGAAGAAAACGGATTCTATCGTACCTGCTCCTTTTATCCAACTTTATCCAGGGCTGTGGTGATCGCAAAAGTGTTTAATAATCATCTCACATCCTTCTTGTTGAGCCACACAGATCAAATTGGGTAGAAATATCCTATTATCCTTTGAATGGGTGAGTGGAAGATGGATGAAACCTTCTGGGAGGTTCACTCAAACACATGGAGTCTCATTGGACTGTGATTAGCAAACATATTATTAGTTTGCCTGACAGCCAGCATGATCATACAGTAGCAGCCTATTGGCGTAGACCATTATTGAGGTGTATTCAAAATCTTGAATGTCTGGTTGAGGGTGGAGGACTCAAAATCAATGCAAACTAACAATGCAAACTGACTCAAAGCTATGCCAGAGAATGGGCACGGCTGAGAGTTAAAGAGTGCCACATCAGTCGGATCCTGCATGACAGAGGAACTGTGAATGGATTAAAGGAAACAGAAATTGAGATCTTGGGACATTCTTGATTTGTGGTTCATGTAAGTTCTTATTTGTTAAGTTTAGTTTTAAAATGTGTGCTGGTCCTCTGGTATATTTGTTTAATGTGTTGTGAAAAAAAAATGCTAAATCATCACTAAAATCAATTGCTTTGGATCAAGTGGAATAGGTTGAACTGAAGCAAATGAGAAGCTAAAGCAGCTTGAACACAGGAAGAGCTTAAACAGGTTTAAATCATATGCAATTATTTTAATATACACACAGTCTCAAAATATTGAGAAACTTTGTTTAGAACAAAACTTTGTTGTGTTGCCAGTTGTCGAAAAAGTTAAACCAGAAGTTGAGCTCACACCAAATATGACCTGTTCAAGTTCAATTAGACAAAGTGTCGTTATTTTACTGTGAAAAGTAGTCACTCAAATGATTTCAAATGATTGAATTCAGATGTTCCCACCACTTCCATGACCACATTTGTTTAAAACCAAGCAGTTAAGGCAATGACTAGTGATAGAGATATGTTCTGGAGAGATGACACACACAATCTGACACACAAAACACTTTATGGTCACTTTTTATTTTAAAATCACTGCACCTATAGTATCCGAAAGAAGAACTGAAATTAGAAATGAGCTGCAACTATACAAAACAACGCTAATTTTGACACCATATGCTCTGCAATCGTCAGAGAAAATTTATCTTTTTCGTGACGCGATGGCAGCAGTCAGTTAGCTCAGTTTAGTGTAGCTGTCAATCACATGGCGCCGCCTAGGTTTTTTAGGGGATAATTGGGCAAATGAGAGTCACTTAAAATACTTTGCCAATGGAATAGATAAATATTGAAAATCATTTAAACTGTGGAATAGTTGTAGTTTGGCTCAATTCCATAGAGTTGTACTTGGCAGAAATTATTCTGCAACCAGCCATAGGGGGCGATCAGGGTGGTTTGTGCCACTTCGGTTTTGTTTGATTACATTTCAGTTTTGTTTTGTTTCTATGTTTTACTTTAATTTGTGCCACTTTGAGACAAATTGCTCAGTGGTCAGAGAGGACTAGAGGCTATAAGCATCGTTTTTCATAGTCAATGAATTCGACACAAGTGAACGACTTTTACTAACACACCAATGACTTTTTGAAGAATTTTGGCCATATATAAATCTTTTGAATAAGTAATTTTCTTATCACTTCTATTTAACACATTTTGTTAAAATAATTGTGAAATTTGATGGATTTGTTTGACTCTTGAAGCTGTTGAAACTTCTAGTCATAGATTTAGTTCTGAGCCTGCTCAAGAGAAATTCAGAGCTTTACTTCCATCTGCAGGAAGATAGTGTCATTGCTTGCTTCATTTTCATTTTGGTAGCACACCATTACCTCTTTGACTTCTAAACCAGATTGCACCATATTAAAATGGATCCTATTATTTATGATTGTTCTGAAATGTTCTGTTCTGAAAAGGCTACAGGATTGTATTTTCCAAGTCATCTGACAGAAAAAAGTTTGACTTGTTTAGAAGAACTGAGATGGCAACGTATTTAAAAATGTGAAAAGAAAAGATAAAATATGCTACCAAGAAGATGCAATAAAACAGGGAAAAAACAATCATGTAAAATAAAATACTCAAAAGATATTTGCACAAAACTCTCCATCTCCAATAATATGAAAATAAACAATTTTCTTCCAACAGCTCTGCCTCACATGCAATCAAAAAGATTAGATGTAGATCTCACCATCAATTAAGTGTTCATTCAGCTTGAAGCCACAGTCCATAGACTAGAATGGAATCACATCCAGCAAAATGAAAACAGAAGCTTCTGCCTATGGCGTAGGATTCCGGATTCCGCACCGACAGAAAGTTCAGCTGAGAAAAACTTTGACTTGCGATTGGAGCTACCATGAACTTTTTGATGACTCACTATGAGGAAAAAGTAAATTTTTAGGATTTTAGTATTGTTGTAAAGTAGATTAGAGAGCACAGTGTTATAATTAAGATGAGTTCATCTGTGAACAATTACATTTTTAAACAATGTGGTTTTGTGGGCATGATCATGCCAGACGCAGCAACCTTTGGTGAAATTCCATGTTGTTTAGAGGTAGTGTGACTGCCTGGTCAACCATCCATGGATCAGACTCTATGTCTGTCAATTTCTTCTTGAAGATCATATCCTCTGATATGTTCAATCAAATTGGCATCATTTGATGTTCCAACAGCGTTTACTTGGAAAGAAAACAGATAAAAAAAGGAAGACATGGAAAAAAAAAACATGGCTGTAAAAAATATTTTTTTTTTACCATTTAAATAATGGTAAAAATGTTATATTAATATAATATGTACTGGAATTACAAAGTTTAAAAACCAACTTAGTCCCACAGAGGAAAAAAAAACATTATTGGAATAAATTGCTACAAAACTACATACTCTCCCAATTGTTCCAGGCTAAATCAACTGAATATACTGAGCATTTCATTGCATGTTATATCATATTTAATAGCAGTCTGCAAATTAATTCAGCAATGTAAATGCATATTTAGTTAAGCAGTAAATAAGCATTTACAGTTAGTGTTTAAATTACACTAATGCTCTCTTTACTGTCTCATGCTGTTCATATTTCCCATGAATTAAAAAGCAGGAACAGCCTGTAGCAATCGCAAGATTATTAGATTCTGCATTTGAGCAGGGATGTGCATCTTATTTCTGCAAGTCTTTTGGAATGCTGTTGTTTGGAGAAGTACAATTTAAATCAGAAATTGGATTTATTGGATTGGATTGATTTCTTTTTAACCACATGAGAATTGCTGTTGGAAAATGTTAGAAGAAAAAAAGATTAATTAAATACTCAGAAAATAAAAATACATTAATTAATAAAAAAAAAAAACATTTTTTTTCCCAAATATGCAATAAAAATTCAAAGATTGGGGGACAATCCATTTATTTCAATAATAATTTTCAATTAAAAAAAAAATAATAAATATAGTTTTTTAAATAAATCATTGAAGAACTAACAAAACTATTCGAGAGACGAGTTGTGGTTGGAGTTTGAATTGGATACAGGGGAGAGAGCTATGACATGCCTTAACATGAATGAAAAATGTTTGGTCCCCTCCCTTCCTCTCTCTCTCTCTCTCTCTCTCTCCCCTCCTCCGTCTCTCTCTCTGAGTTAGAGAAGATAAATGCTAAAGTGCTTTAAACAACTACTGACCCCTGGCTTGTTGTACTTCACACAGGGGTTGGAAATCCAGGACTCAAATGATCTCATCCAATTTACATTTGTTGAGGTAAGAAACTGTTATATATTTTTTATTAGTTTTACAGCTTAGATTCACTAGAGCTTAACCTGGGGAAGCTCCTTTTCGGATGTTTCTCAGGCAAAGTCCAGTTTGTGTTTTGTTTTGAATAGTGACAGTTGGGCTTTCAAATAACTGAAATCAGACACGAGTGACACAAAAGAAAACTGATCTCAACTGAAGATTCAGACTCAACAGCTCAGAAGAAAAACAATTTACATACTGATACAATTGTAAGCATATTAACATTCATTACTTATTAATATATGCCTTATTGGATGTTTTTAGAAACCTTTAACCTTTACAACCTTTCAATTTATTTCTCTCCCCTTTACAGATTTTGCAGACATAAAATTAAACTTCACTAGCAAAACAAACACCTTAACCCAATAAATTCAGTAGTAACATTTGCTTTGGCCTGGACACTCAATATGTTGGGTAGGCCAGGACGATTACAGGAGAACCCCCCAGATACAATGATTTAAAGGCAAGAGTGAAAATTATGTATCTTGTGCATTAATAGACATATCATCTAATGTTAATTTACTCACACAAAAAAATAATACCAGCCTAATTAACGGTCTTTCCCTAAAATGCCTTCAACCACAATGTCCGTCCCACAAATGCTGCTACGCATGCCTCCTGGCAAAAATGTGTTGAAATGTGAGCAGTTTTTTAGATTGGCTGTCGGGAACCAGGGTTTGTTGGGCAACTGAGGTCAAGAAAGAGAAAAATCCAGGAGTTTGATTTTTCTTTTGTAAGTACATTAAAGTTCTGTCTGAGATCATTAAGTGGTCTGGCTTGAGTGATGGGGATGGCTAATAACACCAGTTTAGTGGCTATGGTAACGGATTGGATCTTCATTATCTTCATTTTTGTGGTCAGGAAGATAATCGATTCAGTTTTGCAATGTCATGTCATTTAAAATGATTTTACAAAACAATAAAATAAAAATAAATAAAATTATAGTAGGCGGCATGGTGGATAGCATTGTGGCCTTCCAGTTAGAAGGTTACTGGTTTAAGGCTCCCCGGCGACCTTCCTGGAAGGAGTTTGCACGTTCTCCCTGTGCTTGCGTGGGTTTCCTCCGGCTATTCAGGTTTCCAGTTAGGTTAATTGAATAATCTAGTTTCCCCTTAGCTGTGAATGTGTGAGTGAATGTTGCCATACTAATGCTGCGATGGACTGGCGACCTGTCCAAGATGTACCCCTGCCTCTCACCCAATTTGCGCTGGAGAAAGGCACCGGCAGACCCCCATGACCCCTGTGGGGGATAGTTGGAAAGGTGAGTTTGCTGATGGAAGAGAGCAGGGGTGTCAAACTCATTTCAGCTCACGGGCAGCATGGTGCACAATTTGTTCTTCTGGGTACCAGACAAATCATATCAAATAATCTATTGATTAGCTTAAAAGATTCATTCATTAATAGATCTTTAATTATTTTATTTTTTCTTTATTTTTTTTATCGCAAAGAACCCGGTTTTGGAAGTTGTGAAAGATTCTGATGAACAAATATTTCAGCAAAAATGTTTTGAAAAACCAAAAACAGTCAAATTTTATTTTATTTTTTTTTTCAATTTATAATGTGCTTTAGAAGGCAGGAACAAACCGTTCACTTCATATTGAAACTCTTTGCACATCTCAGAGCTCCGAGCATCTGCAAAACTAAACAGTGGGTTAAATGGAATAACTCTCTGCTAAACTCTCTGCTTTTCTACTGAATCTGCTGATGTATTGTTTTATTTTCCACACAAAATCTCCTCAGAAAGTTTCCACTTTAAAAAAATGCCAAGCTTTTAGCACCACAACAGCGATATTGTTAGCGTTTTTGGCCACTGCGGAACGAATCATCGTCACCTAACGAGAAAACCGAAGTATTTTGAAGAACGCAAAATGTTCATTCATTCATTTTCAAACCTGCTTGGTCCCTTTTGGGTTCAAGGGGGTCTGCTGGTGCCTATATCCAGCACCCAGGACAGGTTGCCAGTCCATGACAGGGCAACATTCACTCACACATTCACACCTAAGGGGAAATTAGATAATTCAATTAACCTAACCACATGTTTTTGGGTTTGAGGGGGAAACCGGAGTACCCAGAGGAAACCCATGTAAGCATGGGGAGAACATGCAAACTCCTTCCAGGAAGGTCACTGGCTAGCCTCAAACCGGCAACCTTCTAACTGGAAGGCCACAGTGCTACCCATTGCGCCACCAAAAAATTACAACATTCTAAGCAAATTTGATAAGTACTTACTTTCACTGGAAATTAAAATTGGTACAATGGTTTACTTTCCTAGCCATGAAAGCAGGAATACAATTTAGATGACACTTTTTACATGACTAAACATTTTACATGACTTTCACCAAACGTGAGCTAGAGCAGAAACCAAACGCGACCCTAACCTGTACTAAGGGGTTAAATAAAATGGAAGAATTTGTTTTAATTAGTTTCTATTTTTATTCTGTTTTATTGTTTATTTTATTTATTTATATTTTAAAGTAATAGTATATTGTGAGTATTAAATGGATATTCCTTAAACGATATTAAAAGAAACTTTTTGACAGGTTTGAATAATTATCGCTAATTCATGATAAAATCAACATTGTCGAACAGGATGTGATTTCATGGTACACTCACATGAGGGCAGTATTGTGTTGAGAATGTATCAATCAGCTCAAAAGGTACTTAGTTGCTTTTTATAACTGGGGGCAGCATGATTCAAGAGTGTTAGTACTCCAGCTGCTTTTATAGTAATACTGCTAGAAGTTCTCTATGTGACACTTGCATTTAAAGGTTTCATACATTCGAGCTGCATGTGTTCTATTATGTTTTTTTATTCTTTTTAAATCTTGTGATTCTCTACATGAGGAGGGCTATATTTACCTGCCATTCATGCTGCTTGCTGCTGGCAGTTTATAGTCACCACTTACCCAGGAATTATTGCCTTTGGACTTTGGTGGAAAAGGAATACTGAAAATCAATGCAAGCTATTTTTCTGACCAGGATTAGAACTAAAGGGCGGTGCGGTGGCGCAGTGGGTAGCACTGTGGCTTTTCCGAAGGTTGTTGAGGTTCGCTGGTGACCTTCCTGGAAGGAGTTTGCATGTTCTTTCCGTGCATAATTGGGTTTCCTATGGGTACTCAAATAATCAAAATTCCCCTTAGGTGGGAAAGTGTGAGTGAATGTGTCTCTTGCCTTGTGATGGATTGACGACGTGTACAGGGTGTACCCAGCCTCCCTGCTGTAAGTGAGCTGAAGACCCCTGTGACTGAGAAAGAGGGTAAGAAGATGAATTAATGAATTGAAACTAAAAAAAACTTCTGTGATGGCACTGAAATAAAAATGATGACATTGTGCTGTCAAATTCACAGGCATGTATGCAAGTAGGAATGGCGTGATCAAACTATTCTGATCTCAAAAATAATGTGTAGGTTTTGAAAAGGTTATTAATTTTGCTGTTTTTGGTTTAAAACAAACATTATATGAGTTTTGACACATAATTAGCAGACTAATTCAAATTAAAAAGTGAGAAATTATTTCCTCCCAAATCAGTGGCATCCAGTGGGGAAAAGAAGATGATAAACTTTGGAAGTACAAGAACTGTGAGATGGCTTGTGTTTTTCTAAGTTCTGGAACAAAAAAGCAACAATGGCTCAAAAAGGTTTAGGAAAGGTCGATTTTCACATTTGACTCTGTCTTATGCCTTTTGGGAGGATTTTTGGTGTTAAAAATTTACAATTTATGACTGTGAATGTAATAAAAAAATGGTGTACTGAAAAAAAAAAATGATGGTTTAAAGGTAATTTACTAGAGCAAATTGTAAAGTATCAAAAACACCCAAAAAGAGACTTCCAAGGGTGAAAATGTAACCTTGGTTGTCTAACACGATGTATATTAGGAACTATTATGATAGACTCTAAAATGTAAAAAAAAAACAAATCTCTCAAGTTTAAAAATATTATGCTAAAAATTCACAATTCAGAACATCACAGTTCCACCTTCCTCATAGAATTTGCAGGTGCTTTGTATCTCTTGAGATTTCTCTGATCCCCAATTGGCTTCCGTTGTATAAAAATCCTTATTATTTCCCGGTCTGGCCATCTTTTATATTTTGTACCCAACACTCTCTGCATTGTAAAGTTAAATCAGCTTGGATTCTAGAATCTTTAAGCCAAATGAGTTCAAAACCACTACTTACCGTATTTTTCGGCTCATAAAACGCACTTTTTCTTCCCCAAAACTGAGGGGAAAAAGTTGGTGCGTCTTATCGAGCGAATGCAGAGCGCCGCGAATTCCGGTAACGGCCGTATGAGAGGCGTAAGAGCTCCGGAGCTAGGCCGAAGCCGCGGCCATATTTGATTACCCAGCGCTGCGCGCTGACATCGCCCATCTCTGCCATAGCGCGGTCGTAACGAAAACGGGGGGAAAATACTACATTTCCCACAATGCCTTGGCTACGGTAGCCGCAGTGGTGCTTCCGCATCCATACTCACGAGCGAAACTGCTTTTGACTCTCGCATTTGAGTGATCTTTCACGCTACAAACCCGATTTTTCACGCTAAAATACATTTTAAGATGTGAAATGGGCACAGCTAATAGTTTATTTGCGATCTGTTTCTTGAGCCTGATGATAAGATGATGTTGCACTGATGGTGATAACGAATGGTGGACTTTAGAATGATGAGTGGGGGCAAAGAAAAACATTACAGCCTTTTTTTTGTTACATTTACTGTTTACTGTCTGTTCATGTTACATGTTTGGCTGTTAACTTTTACACAGTTGATATAAAATATTTTACACAAATGTTTGGTTCAGAATCTTTTTTTTCTAGATCTTCCTCTTTTAAAATTGGGTGCGTCTTATGTGCTGGTGCGTCTTATGAGCCGAAAAATACGGTAACTGCCTAAAACCAAAATATGTTGAATGAGATTATAGAATAAAGATATAATTAAACTGTGAATAATATGTGTAATAAAGAGTGAACAGTCTGTAAAGATATAAAAAAATGTGTCAGTGGAATATATTGAGACTTTGTAAAATTTACTTTACACACAACGATATTATAAAGAAAAGGTGCACTGCGCATTTAGCAATGGCCAATAGGGGCAGTGTCTCCTATCCATTCACTAAATACATCAGGTGCTAAGTCACCAGCCCTCTGCACATTTGCTTTCAACTCATTCTCATCTATCCTCATCTAGAATACAGCATCTGCAACCCTGAGACGTAAATATCTAAAAGTGTGGAAACCAGCAGAAGAACCATTTGAGAAAAGAACAGAAACATTATTAAAGTTATAACGTCCTATTTCAGGCTCTAATTGAGAATCACGAGGCAGAACGAGGATGAATAAAGAGTCATAAAGCCTTAATTTTGTAATATTGGGGCAATTATGGAGAAAAGCTATGATGGAAACAGCAATCTGATTGTCTTAGATGATGGATGGGCTTATTTCAGAGTGATCTAGATTATGGTAAACCCATGATTAAAACCTAAAGTGTGTAAGAGAGATGCTTTTTGAACAAAAGTCCAATATCAACAACCATGCTCTGATAAATGATAATGTGTTCCTTATTTTCAACCAAGAATGTGTTTTCTTCCATGATTCTTTATTCAATAGCTTGGAAGCTTTTTGTGTTTACGCAAACACTAGAAGAATGAAATTGTAGCCTTTTCTCTCAGAACTAATTTAATTTTAATCAATGCAGTTGAGTGTTTGGATCTTAAATTTTTGGTACCTTTCCACCAACGAATATCTGATGTATTGGAAAACTAAGAAGTAAACAAAAATAAGGAATTTTCAAATAAATTAAATAATGTCAGAGCTACAAGAAAATATTTAACATTTTTATCATTAGAAACTGTTAAAATGAAAAATAGTGAGCGTTAAGTATTAACGGAAATAAACATGGAAAAATATTGGAATTTCCCTCAGCTAAAAATCACAAAACTGCTCAGAATATTTTCCTTTTTTACACACATTTAAACTCACTTGTATTTGAAGCATCAATATCTAACACAGCAAAAAAACAAACAAGATAATTTGTGTCTGTAATTGTAATTAATCCTAAAGGAAACATGTTGGGGTTGGGGGTGGTGTACTTCTAATTATCACACTTAATTTAATCCAGAGAACTAATTTGGCAAATCTATTTACCGAGATCTATTCACTCCTGCAGTCTACACAAAGGGAAATCCGGTACTTAGATTAAAAGAAAAAAACTTTGACTATGAAAGAGTCATAAAAGCACAGCCAACTGTTATTATCTCTGGAAAAAGTCCAAGACATTCATATATTTTCAATATGAAGTTCACAATGAACATAGCTTGAGTTTGCTTGAGGCTTTTTGAAACAGGATCTTAGAATAAAAAGCAGCTAGGCTTTGAAACTGGTGATCCTTTAAAAAAAATCACACTATAAGACATATGTAACATGAGGATAATAAAATGTGACATTATTTTAGAACAGAGAATGTATTTAATCCATTTTTTTTGTGCACTGCATGTTTTAAATGCACAACAATAAAATCAACATAGTGTTTAGATCATGGTCAATAAGGTTAAAACACCCTGGAGTTATTAGGGTACACACAAATGTGAATAAAAATTTGTACAAATTTTCGAATGGCTTCTCGGCAGGGTGATCTTCATCTGGGTCGAGAAAATGTGACGCAATGGCACTCACTGCCGGAAGATGGCATTTGCGGTACAAAAAATACACTGCGCAACATGGCGAAACAGGAAAGAAGATGACAGAGGCAAAAAAAGGATGGATGTCGAGCAGTTTATATTGTTGGTCGCAGGGAGGTGTTTAACAAAAAATGTGGAGAAAAGAAGGATCTGTGGTGGACTATTTCTTTCCTGTTTCCTGTGTGAATCGTTATGAAAATGTCGCCGAGAGCTTCTTTTTTTTTTTATCCTACTCACGTCATCAAAGAGCAAAGCTTTCATTGGTCGATCTTCTGGTGAAAAACAGATCCTATATGGCAGTGCAAAAATCCAAAAGTTTCGATGGCACGAAATACCAATATTGGTTCTGTCAAAGTAGACTTTGCGGGAAGTGTTTTTTTTTTTTTTTTTTTTTTTTTTTTTTTAACCCTTGAGTTGTGTTACAAAGATGATTACACCTGTCGTGATAGCGGATCCATTTGATTGCAAAAATTTTGTTTAAATTCACTAAATATATATATTTTTTTCTTATAGAATGAGTATAAATTAACTGTAAATGTGTTATAAACTAATATTAGAGTAAACCTATCAAAATGTGTATTTAATTTTTTTTATTATTATTTAAAATTATCAACAATAGTGACATCTTTGGTGTTTTGGGTCAAAACGGACCCGCATAGATAAATGGTAGGATAAAGACAACACGTCATTTTTTTTCCATAAAACAAATTTTATTTAGCCATACCAATTAACCAAACAAATTAACCATAAAATAGAACATCAATAAACATCTCTGCCACTCCACTGGCAGGTTTTCCGGTATATATTTGCATATTTCATGCATAGGCAGTTTTTGCATCACATACTGCCCATATTTTGATACCATATTTTCCAGGCTTGTTTGGCATGCACTGCCACAACAGAAGGGTTAATGAAGGAACAGCATTATGCTCACCCATTGATTTATAGTTCATTTATAGTCATCTTAAAAGGTCATCTAAAATACTTTTTGTAAACCTATACAAAAATGTGTAAATATAGTCCTTTGCAGAAGTTGCGAAGCAGGTGTGGACAGAAAAAGTCATAACGTAGCACATAGATTGTCACCTAATCATAAACTAAAAACAGAAACAGCTTAGTATGAGGCTTAAAACGGAGTGCCCAGGGCAAGATTGAGCAGGTAAACCATACTCAAGGTAGTCACACTGCATCAACAAGGTCTCTCCAAGATCACCAAGCTCTTTTGAGGAACCTTAAAGAAGCAGGCAACATAAACAATCCTTGAGATGGATTGTTTGACCAAGGAAACTCATCGCAGAAGATGAACGATAGATCAAGGTTAACAGCCTTTGAAATCAGGTCTCTAGAAGGACCATGAGCACAACACAGACAAAAACCAGTGGGACTCAGGTACTTCCATTTATTTTCTGGAGAAATCTGGACAGTAAGTGGTCTTCATGTAACTTCACATGGCCAAGCGACTCAAGAATGCATTAAAACATAGGGACTGGGCTACAGGAAAATGACACCAGGTGCTCTGGACTGATGTGTCAAATTCAGATTGTTGGTTTAAGGGCTAGAGAGAGGTACATTCTGGAGGCAACAGTGAAACACGGTGGAGGTTCCTTGAAGGTTTGGGGCTGTATTTCTGCAAATGGAGGTGGAAATTTGGTCATGATTACTGTCAATGCTGAAGTTTTTCAGGTACATACTTTTCCATCACACAATAACACCAGGGAGGCTTGGGATACAGGGGGACCCAAATGTATTCTACGGCAGGACAGTAACTCCAAACAAATAGCCAATGTCAGTGAAAACTTAATTCATCATTGAGTGTGTCTGGAATTATATGGAGAGATGTTGGAACACTACACCCACAGAAGATCTGTGGTTAGTTCACCAGGGTTGTTTGTTCAAATATTTGCAGCTAGAAGAGTTGTGGGTTTTTGAAGGCAAAGGGTGATTTAGATTTCTTTAAAAATCATAAAGAAAATACCAAAGCTTTTTCGTGTGGTTATTTTCTTAGCAGCAGCAACTAAGAAGTATGCAGTACAGTAATGTTTGCTCATGACTAAATCATTAATAAATGTAACGATACATGAGTAAATATCAGCTGTCTTATCATCAGCAATAAATTATATTTGAGTTTCCATTAAATCAACCTTAAGGCCTTGCTCAAAGTTCATCTTGAACATTCTCAAGATCTTTTCCTTCTCGGTTAATGTTTACACACCAGGAAGCTTCCACCTTTTCTCTGCTTGACTGCATTTGCTAAACCAAAAGCAGTTTTCCCTTTTCCTATGTGAAATATCTCTGGAAATTGAGAAAGGATATTAGTGTACAAGCAATTTTGCTGTAAACTGTGCCTGGAGGATTACTTGTTAATTCTGCTTGGAAAAGGTGAGGCATTTTGTACCTTATTATCATATTTTCCATACTAAAGGGATTCAAAGAGCTTTGTCTGGTGGCTTCACATCAAAAGTACAGCACTAACTCTTAAAAAGGTATACTTTATGTTTATTCCATTTCACCATGTTGCTGTCAGCATGCAGATTGCTACGCTTTTGTCACATTCTTTTGTGTTGTATTGATAAATGTTTTTCAATTGAGATTGCTTGACTCACTGCATTAGATAAAGGGCATGCCGGAAAAAGAAATTGTTTCTCTGTTTTGTGTAATATTTCCAACCTAAAAAGAGCGTGAATTGTCCACACAATTCAGAACATATATAGAGAAAAAAATAGCAGACAAGCAGCTCAGTACTTTGGTTTCATTTTCAGGAATACTGGTGATTTATTGTTTTCTGAAGACAGATCAGCGCTGAAGCAATGGCTATCGAAAAAGGTATTGTGCATGCATACCTGACAAAAACTACATCATAAACTACAAACAAGTTAAATATTTTGTCTGTAATAATAACCCAAATAAAGTAATCAAACCTAATTGTGACTCATGCTTAAACAATAGGGGTGTAACAATACAATGCGGTAATGTCATAGTTCAGTTTATTTTTAAAACAGCAAAAAGAGAGGAAATAAATAAACACATGAAGGTATTCCAGTTTTTTTTATTTATAAAAACCTCATTACTTAAAAGTATGGTCTTTATGTTTTCCTTTCACATTTAATGGATTTATTTTTATTTACTCTCTTACCATCGGCTTCATAACTTACAGTGAACCCGAAGTGCGTCTGAACAACAGACCGGTTGCTTCGTGTCATGGAGGATCCTGTACTGATGACTGCATTCACACTCCCATTAGTCATAGTGCTACAAGCCCCCGTGGAGTGTTGAGCAGCCTTAGCTTCACTGGACTGTTATATGGGCTGTAGGTTTGGTCAGCATGAAGCTTTGGGATTCCATGAGTGCAGTATCTCTGTTAACATTTCAAAACGCTGTATCTTTTAAATGTGAAAGGTTCTAGCTGAACTGTTCAATACAATACACATATTGTTATACCGATATTAAACATTTGCCTGTTAATACAATTTAGTCCAAAATTATTTCTCTAGTTGATGGAAACTTATTGTAAATTAAGATAAAATAAATTAAATAAAAACCCTTCTCCATTAAAACGAATAGTGTTGAAAAAGTAGTTGGTTATTAGTCAATAAAACCATTTTTTTTTCCCTATATAGTTTTTTTCCCCATACATTTAGATACATTTTACAGAATAATATTGTTTTTAAACTTATGTAAAATTCCTCCCTGCCTCTCGCCTGATGTGAGCTGGAGATGGACACAGAAAGGGAATAAGCGGAAAATGAATGAATGAACGAATGATGCAAAAATATAACAAAACCCAGCGGCTCACAGTTTTTTCTTCATCATGAATATGATTGTGATTTATTTTATTATTTATTTCAGAGTAATTATTGCTTAAAAAACTAAACTAATGAAACTATAATGAAATCTTAAATCTTAATTTAATCTTCAAATTAAGTGATACTCTATCATATTTAATAATTAATTCATTTATGTTTATTTTGAAGTGTGTAAAAACACAAATCTTTAACTGTTATTGATAACCGTGTGTGTTTGTGCGTTTTTAATTTTTTTTTGTTTTGTTTTTTCGTTATTGTCTAGTGATGGGTAACCCCTCTGATAATGTGTACGCTTATGCATTATCCAAAAGTCTTACAAAAGTTTCTTCTCCTGTGACGGTTGGATTGCATTCAGAATGTCACAACAGGATCAACATGGTCCTAAAGAACATTGAAGGTAAGAGCAAATGTTTCTTCCTTAACAAGAAGCAACAAAATACCCACAAATCTGCAATATACGTCTGAAGTTTTGAGCTCAAAATATCTCAGGATCGTTTATTATTTCAAATACTGTTTCCATTTCTGTTGATTTAAATGCAAATGAACTTCCATTTCCATCTTCCTCCAGAGAAGGGTGAAGCCTTTTTTTCTCTTGAGACTAACGACAACAAACACAACCTCTACTAGATGTGTTATAAAAGCTTATTAATTTCATCACAACAGTCCTTGTAGGATGAATCTGCAATAGATTAAACTCATTTAGCAGAAAAGGAAATGGAAAAGTTCCCTTTCAAAGCATGAACAATTAGTTTCTATAGAGCAATCTTGTTTGTATAGTGTTTTCAAAAGGAACAGGTACAAAATATGTGATGCATATCTGACATACAGTAGGTCCCTTTGTACAAAGCAACGTTGTAGATGAAAGCAACAAATTACTTAGAAAAGAGAGCTGAAATGAGAAAATGAGCATTTAAAACGACATGTCATGAGGTGATGTTTCTACTTTTTCTACCAATTGCAGTTCATATGAATCAAGATGCAAAAAGAAGGGAAGATAAGTACCCAAAGGAAGCAAAGCCCCGGTCAGTTACACCCTCCATCCTTGACCTGCTCTGTCTGATGTTTCGGCTCCTCTTTTATCGGCCTGTTTGGACAGAGGAGAACCAGAGTATGAAGAACATTCGCTACGTCTTTGTGAGATTCAGTGCTTGGCATTTTGCAGGAAGTGACTTGCTCTGGGCTGGACTCATCATGCAGTTGAGCAAAGCCCTTCAGCAAAACTTTGGAAAGCTCCAGCTGGCTCTTTACAGGATAGCTCAACATGATGAGGAGAAAGATGCAAGGAAGAAAAATATTGAGGATACTACAAAGAATTGGAGGTCCAGAAAGGTGGCATGCATTCCCATTTGGGCACTTATAATGCTTGTAATTATTGGGTCACTCCTTCTTCTGGTTCTCCTCGTCGTATTTGGATTTCCCAAACTAAGGAGCAACAGTAATCAAGAGGAATCCAGCAGTTCTGGTGTGCTAGAAGGATTTGCAATCACCTTACTTGGTGTTCCTGCAGTTGGAGCTCTGAGATTTGTAGCATTGTTGTTGAAGAATCTCATCTTCAACCAAGATCTCAAAATTAGACAAGGACTAGACAACAAGAAAGTAAGTGAGCAGCTTGGGTTAATGCATGAGGTTCGGAAGGAGATGAGACTGCTGTGCTGCTTCATTTTCTTCATGGAGATATTCGAAAGAAGGAGGATCAGGGTGGTGTTGGAGATCACCAATTTGGATCGTTGCACACCCAAGAAAATTATAGGGGTTTTGGATGCAATTAACATTCTCCTATCTGATGATGAAAGTCCATTCATTTCTGTTCTTGCTGTTGACCCAGAAGTCCTGGTTCGACAGGTCCAAAAGGCAGAAGACTGTCTGAACAAAAGAGACACTGCGTATGACTTTCTGGATCGCATAATTACACTGCCCTTTACTGTTCCTCCATTATCAGATTCATCAAAGTCCACCATCTTTGAAAACATCGTCCGAGGTCAATCAGAGATCTCCCACGAAGTTTCTTTTGACAGAGGAGCTTCTGCTTTAAATGGTTCTGGGACAACATTTTCAGTTGAGGATGAGAATTCGGCCAAATTTAGCGATAATGAAGAACATGCACTCCCTTTAATTGCAAAAAAGGAAACCACCAAAGCCTTTACTGCAGCAGAACTTAATCTAGACGAAGTCCATAAGTTCATCGAGTCTGCTTTTTCATACATCTCCTCTGGAGAAAAAAGCAAACTTCAGAAATATATATCTGGAGACACCATGTCCATGAGAAGAGTGATAAACTCCATTCGAGTCACTATAATGATTATGGAGACTCTGAAACTAGAGCCTCCACATCCTGAGAAAATTGCAGCATGGGTGGTTTTGGTGGACCGCTGGCCTTGCAGATTAAGTTGGATTCTTCAGTGTGTTGAAGATGATCAACAGAGTGACGAAACCAATCAATCGTTCTGTGCTGCGGATATTACCAAGACACTGTGGGAAGTGTTCAATTACAATAGTCTGGAGCTCTGCATTATTGGACAGGCGGTGGAACATTTTTTGGAACGTGATGGAGATCCAGAGCTGTTTGAGATTTTTCTTAGGAAAGACTTCAAGTTCACCGTGGGAGAGTTGGAAACGTTTAAGCTTTGCACTGTGAATTTGAACTTCTCCATCAAGAACGAGCTTGCGAGGGTCAGGGGGAGTCGCAGACTGAAGAGAGCAGGCAGAAGTGCTTTCCTGTCCATCTCAGCAAGAACTCTAATGAACATGAAAACAGAGGACATCTGTCAAGAGGTTTGAAAAAAAACACTATATTTTTAATTACATTTCAACTGTGTTTAATTTGTTTAAAAAAATCATGGAAAATCATGGAGTGAAGGAAAGAAAATAACCGCAAAAGTCATTTATTTATCTTAAAGTATTAGGAACATGACCAGTGCATTACACACATGCTGCAATCAGTCTTATAAGCTCTTATACTATTCTTGTGAGACAAGAAAAGGTATTTTATGAAGCACCAATTAAATCTATGATTGACACCAGCCACCTGAAGCTATGTCAGCATGTCTTCTGGATAGAAATGACCTAACCTTTCATCTCAGTATTTGAAAAGGAATATTCTATGTATGGCTTCCAGACACAATGTCTCTTTCTTTGACTCAAACATTGAAAAAATATGAATATACGCAATTAAAAACCTCATAATAATAGTAAGACTGATGTAAGAAAAGTGTTCACTGAATTTGATATTTTTTTTTTTAATTTTCAAAGAGGACTTGATTGAATCCCATTATGTTAGTTTCCATTTTACAAGAGATAGTTTAAGAGCTGAATCATTGACAATGAAAATGTATTTATATAGCATTTATTTAAATATAATGTGAAAGAATAACAATAGACAGGAAACAAAAAAAACAACAAACAAAGAAAATAAATCAAACAAAAATAAAAACAAAATGTAAAAGGGATCTTAAAAAGGCAGATATTTGTTACAGACTGAAAGCTTGAGTGAACAGGAAGGTTTTAAAACACAGACTTTGAGGAGGTGAGTCAAATGGCCAGATGAAGAGCAGTTCAGAGATTAGGTGTGATCACCTCAAAAGCACGCTCACGTCTTCCATTCAAAGGGGACCTGGAGAGTACCAGCAGCCTCTGATCAAGAGACCTGAGAGATCTAGTAACTGGGTACGGGGTTTAAAACCTCCGTCAGATAGAATGGTGCTTATCTATTTTGGGATTTGTAGATCAGAAGTCTTTTTTTTTTCAATTCTCTGCACCATTAAACGCCAGAACCCAAGTTCGTTCGTTCATTCATTCATTCAATCATTCATTCATTCGTTCATTCATTCATTCATTCTCTAACCCGCTTTTTCCCTCTTTTGGGTTCATGGTGGTCTGCCAGCGCACATTGGGCAAGACCCTGTGGTACACCCTGGACAGGTCGCCGGTCCATCGCAGGGCATGATTCACTCACACATTCACACATAAGGGAATATTTAGATTATTCAATTAACCTAACTGCATGTTTTTGAGATTGCGGGGGAAACCGGAGTACCCGGAGGGAGGAAACCCACGCAAGCAAAGGGAGAACATACAAACACCTTCCAGGAAGGACACCGGTGAGCCTTGAACCGACAATATTCTAACTGGAAGGCCACAGTGCTGCCCACTGCGCCACCGTGCTGCCCAGAACCTAAAATGACACGAAAAGAAAACATATCAGTGCCCGATTTAATTAACATTTAATATTAATTCATTGTGAAGCTACAAAAATGTTCAACGCTTATGGAAAAAAAAGTTCTCAAATAAAGCTTTTTTAATAAGTAGAAACATTTACTAAACTTATTTACTGATCCTGTGTACTCAATAAATGACTATTATATTCTTATATTGAATACTTTTTTTAAAATAAGCTACTATAAATGTGCTTTTCTTCTATTATAGATGTCTCGACTAAGCCTCCCAGAGAAATACCTTGAAACAATAAGGACACATTTCATAGATGGCAGAACAATCCTCTTCAGTGACCCAAACGACCTGAGGCAAGTCCTGCAAATGACTCTGGGTGAATGGATGACTTTTAAAATTCATTTCCTTGGGGTCATGACTCGAAGTCGGCCAGCTCAGACACAAAGTCATCTAGGCGCTTCTCAGCCTGGAGTGGTCATATGCCCATCTGGCCATGGCAGGTAAGTGGTAGAACTGACCTTGGGGTTTACATTTTCGATGGACTACAAATATTTCAGGAAGGAATATCGCAGCCATACATGAACATAATTCTGCATAACCAAAGGCAGAATGTAATGTTTATTATCAACCAGAGAAACCACAGTTGATTGTTATGTACAAATTTTACTGCGTAAAATTATCCGTAATTTATCCGTATTGTATGATTTGAAAAAAGTTCCAATGATTCATTCTGGAAATCGTATATATTGTTAATACAGCATAAATAAAGAATTCAGACTCTTTGTGACCGTGTTATAAATTGACAAATGTTACATTGTATGTATAAATTCAGAAGCATCATCAAAGATTAGTCAAAAGTAATTTTTGAGAACCACAAATGTTTATGGTTAATTCCATATGGTATTAAATATGCAGATATCATGCAATCTTTCTAAATAATCCATGTGAACATTGTAGAAGATTAAATAAAGTCACATTTGGGTTAACAAATAACACAAATTGGATTGTCTGTCTGTCACATAGAGAATAAAAAGTAATATTTTTAATTAAATGTATTTAAATGTTGTTCCTCTGACTCATATCATATGGTATGACATGAAAATAAACAGCTTTGTTAGTAGTAATTCATGTAAATGTCAATAGAACACAAGGAATTTAGTATGGTTCTCAAGTAATTTTTTTTTTACCGTTGTCATAATTTTTAGAAGAAATTATCGGAAAAAACTGAAAAATTTGAGGAGTGATTACATGCTTAAGTGGTAAAATAAAACCAAAAAAAAATAGATAAACCAAAAATTCACACAGAAATGTTAAATATCGAAAAATTCATGATTACAATGTTTTAGGGAGAAAGTTGATGGAAAAACATACTCCATTTTTACTCTATGAATGTACTCACTTTACTACATGAAAATATAAAGTGACGCGTTCATGTCATACCATATGACAATTTAGGATATTGGTCAACACATCGAAACTAATATATATTTGGACATTTATGAGTCAGAAGTAAAACAAAGGGCATGATATTTAAAGTTGCAAAAAAAAAAACTTTTTCCAGCTTAAATTTCAACCATTCATTTACAGAATAAGTTAAAAATCTGTGATATTCATGAAACTTTCTCAAGTTGCCTTCACGTAAATTCTATGACAGCTCCCGAATTTACATTATCATTATTTCACTTGACATTTTTCCTTACCAAACTTTTGCTGCATTGAGAATCTTTTCTTTGACACTTCGGTTTTACTTCTTATAAAACTTTAATAAGGGCTTGAATGACAGCATGCAGATGTTTTTTTAATCGCACTGCCTGTCGCTGACTTTTATGCACCGTGGGAATGAGATTTCTAAGAAAGAAGAGAATTGAAATCTCATGCAGCTCCGCGGAGACCTCCCACGGATCGATGGCAGAAGAGAAAACGAATGCAAAAGTTTTGAGTACTGATAGGCAAATATGTTCCTCTGTCAAAGCAACATAAAAAGAATCCAAGAAAATATCAAAAGGCATGTATAATACCCATGCTACTTTATGTATAAATAATGAAATCCCTCCCCCACCCCTCTCTCTCTCTCTCTCTCTCTCTCTCTCTCAAGGGAAAGAGGGGGAGTTTGAATCCGATCCATTTTAATGACATATGATCATTTAAATAGCATAATAGATAGAGCTGATTGTTTTTTTAATTACGTTATAATGACAAAAAAATGAACGTCCAGTCTTAACAAAAATGCTTGACAAGATAATTCAAAGTTGCGGACTTCATTTGAAATCTATATCATGCATATACACAAAAGGGGCTTAATGGGTCACTATTAATGGGGTTTATTTTCTTATGCCTTTTTTTCAGAATAAGTGTTGTCATTGGTGTAAGCAGAAGCCATAACAAAGGCAAAAAAAAAAACATTTGTATTTATGAGTTTCTTCCATGCATATATAATGGAGTCTGAGAGTGAGGATTAATATTATAAATATTACAAGTTTTTTTAAAAGGCCCTTGTTGAAAATGGCATAAATAAGGTGAATTGTTCTGATTATAGAATATAGACACCATATCTCAACAGACGAGTCTCACAAAGCCTCTGATTATATCGTGTCTCCCATTGTGAGGGCTATATGCTGGGGATAAAACTAATGAGGAAGTATTTCCATGGCATTCTCCATTTCTCTGTGAAGGCCAAGGTCGACAAACGAAGCAGCTCAGCAAACAGAGACATCGCTCTCAGAGCAAACCAAGTTAAACCAGCAGAAGAACATTAAACATGTGAAAAGACAGAATGCAGGAGGAACACAGGAGCACAAGCCATTGAACAGAATCCTAGCTTAAACTTAAACCCAAGCATAATAGATTTTACCATGCTGGAAATCCCAACATGGTGCATTGACCATGAATGAATGGTTTAATTTGTGCTTGTGTCAAATTATAGATCACGTTTCGCTCTGGCTGAAATGTAATTAAACATTCACAGCTGTATTGACTCTGCTGATGGATATTCCCAGTTAATAAGCCACTTGTGGGTGACACAAATTCAATGTGGCTAATATCTCTGTTCTGGAAGAGATGCGCGTAAGGATCATCTGTCACATCTCAAGCCAGGAAAAGCTGTAAACAGTTGACTCAAGTCTTCTTTCGTCTTATTGGTGATGTTTATCAAAATCTGTGTTATACCTCCAGTGAGGAGAAGGTGTGGAATGATGGTGAAAAAACCGATGGTGACGGTCTAATGTCAAAGGAAGGACGGCAGGACTGGTTAAAATAATGGAGTTAATGATTGTTTGACTGAGAGCATCTGACAGCATCCCCACACACGCGGACACACACACCTATATATATATGTGTGTGTGTGTGTGCGTGTGTGTGCGTGTGTGTTTATGTATGTGTGCGCGTGCGTGTGTGTGTGTGTGTGTGTGTAAAAAAAAACTTAGTTAATAAAGTTATTAAAGCTTCGTTTTTTTTTTTTTATAAAATGGTGCTTTGTTTCAAATTTGTAAACATTATAAAGATGTGGGTTAACACTTTAGAATCCTCTTCCTTAGTTACTGCAAAACTAAGAGGTGGTTACTACAGAACAAACCAGTAGCTATCTAGAAACTCTGCAGTAGCTATTGGTATCTACTAGAAACTTAGAGTTAACTATTCAGTAACTAATGTCACAGTAACTACTGTAGTAACTACCCAGATATTCGGATTTTCAAACCCTTTCCAGTAGGTACTGCATTACATTTCTTCATTAATTCAGTGATTTTTGAATAGGGAGATAGTTCTAGTGAAATGGAGGCTTTAAGACCTAGGGCTAGACTGGTGAACTGTCTAAGGTTTACCCCATTTTTTACCAATTTGGGCTGAACAATCCTATCATACAATATAACACAATACAATTTACAAAGACATTTTTATGCTTTATTTTTTCCACAAAGTCAACAAACTGACTTTATGAACTTTATTGTTATACTGGAGAAATGATAGCACAAAATGAACAGCTTTAATTTAAGCAAACACAAGGAACAGTTATAAAAGATGCAAATGCAGATATTAACAGACAAAATAACAAATAAAACAGCAATACATAAATAAGACCTATCAACAGCTCCCACTGTTTTTAATTAACCTCAAACACATTCAAAACTTTTTTTTGTAATTAGGATATAATTGTCAACTGGCACACTCATAAATAAAACTGTGACATCCGTTGAAGAAAGTATAAATTTAGATTTGCCATTTACTTGCAGTGTTTACTCACTGATTAGCTTCCCTGAAGTTTTTGTTTCTGACTACATTGGACCAAAGCTACAATAACATAATTATTCCGTAGATACATTTTGCTGCAGACTCATGGTGACTTGCACATAAGCAAACTATTAAAGCAACATCTTCAGTCATCTTTATCCTTGTTTACACAAATTTAATGAGTGTGCTGCAATATCTGAACACGTTAATATGCACAAAAGTATGGCGAACACCTTAAGCACATGAAGGTGAACAGCCTGTGAGGACTTGGGTATATGGTAGGGGACCAAGCATGGTGAGGCAGAGGTGAAGTGTAAGGGTTACATTTCTTGTCAATAAAGCAAGATGAGAAGTGATCTCATGGGCACAGGGCACATCTGAGCAGATAGATTTTTTTTCTCCATCCTTTTGTCAGTTTAGCTTGGTCACACTTAAAATCAAAAACAAATGAAATCATTGATCAGCTACTGTATGTAAAGTACATTTATTTTCTTCCTGTGCATCAGTTAATTTATTCATCTTTGATTTTCACTCATGAAATAAAGATCAGAGTGTTTGTTTGGTCCCAATGCAAGCAAACAGAAAACATACAAACTTGGGTTCAGGAACCTTTCTGTTACACCTGTCTCTTCTCTCTTAAATTAAAACCAGTTTGATCTCTCTCTCTCTCTCTCTCTCTCTCTCTCTCTCTCTCTCTCTCTCTCTCTCTCTACTTTACTGGTGCTTCTTTCAATATCAGTTTGATCTCTCTTTCTCACTTGCTATTCATTTTGAGTCCTATTTTCTCTCTCTCTCTCTCTCTCTCTCTCTCTTTCTATCTCTCTCTCTCTTTTGCTTTTCTTTACTGGTGCTTCTTTCTTTCCTTCCATATGCTATGCTCCCTAGATTTTCCCATTTATGCTTATTGACATTTTGAGTATTTTAAGTAACATTCAGAAGACATTTAGAAGACAGTGAAATGTCATTATTTTGTGTTTAAAAACATTCAAGTCTGCTAATCACACCACATGGGTTTATTCCACCTATTTATTCCAACACTTTTGGCCAGACTCATCGATCAGATTGCCAGATGAAAAGTGAAATGCGGCACTAGTAATATTGCATCTCATTTTGCATAGGACTTATTGATGTTTGGCTTTGATGCAGTTGCTTGCCTTTGTTATTTAGCTCCATTTAGCTCAAGGGTGTCGAAGCCATTTGCACAGAGAGATAAAAATTAAAGCACACCTTAGGTAGCTGATGGTATTTTTTTTTGTATAGAGATTCATAAAAAAGACATTTTTTATGACGTTAAAAGGTATAATGACACTCTGCTTATAATATGATGGATATCACAATATTATGTCCATGATACAATAATTCTCTAAAATATTTTAGCTATTCTGTGATGGACTGGCGAACTGTCCAGGGTGTACCCCTGCCTCTCGCCCAATGTGCGCCGGAGATAGGCACCGGCAGACCCCCGTGACCCCTGAAAGGGAATAAGCGGGAATGAAAATGAATGAATGAATGAATTTTAGCTATTGAAATTATTTAGATAATGAGCCATCACTGGAAAAAAAAGAAGTAGGTTTTTTTTACTAAGATAGCTTTTATCCTGTTTGTGGGTCTAAAAGGAAAAAGTAAGTATTAAATATAAAGTAAAAAAAAAACATAAAG